>JAWNPM010000241.1:6040000-6396516 GCA_035047505.1 Drosophila parthenogenetica
TTTTATACATAGGCATTAAATTTGATGTTTATTGTTGCTGTTGCTGCTTATAAAAATTTGTTCTCAGCTTGAGTTTAAACTGAATTTGTTGATTGTTGTGATGTTTAATGAATAGCTTTGCATATATGAAATATATTTATAGTATGTATATATTTATATATCTGTTTATAGTTGTGAATATGTATAATAAATATATTTTTATTTATATAATGTTATATTCAATTTGCATAACTCTTTGCACTGCTTAAGCCTTCAGTCATTATAGCAAACATTATGAATTGTTTTTAACTAATTTAAGTGGGTTTCGTTTACGTTCTATTATCAAAATATATCAAATGCTAACTTATTTGTTAAAGCTTTCTATTTAGTTATTGTTTGTATTACAAATGTGTCAATTTCCTTTAATTATTTGTGTAACTCTCTGTATAAATTTGGCAGCTATCTGAGGACTAAACACAAGTGAATTAATAAACAATTTCAATTAGTTCAGATACAATTTATCTAGTAGTAAAATTCAATTATAAACCACATACAAATGGTAAAATATGTAAATAGTTAAGTAAGATTTTACTTTCGATCTTGAATAATTTTGATTTTTTTTTATTATTGGTCTTCAATGTTTGTCTTTAAGCATATAGGACAATGTCATATTATTTAATAGTTTAAATTTGATTTGCGGTGCTTAACAAATTTATTGGCATAAACAATTTAAATGCAAATTAAGTTAAATTCTCAAATATTGTTAAAAATTATGAAATCTCTTACGTTTATATGTTCCTTTCATAGCGAACTGTAACCTTTATTAGCCTATAAACAACCATTATGTTTCCGAGGTGTTTTTCTATTTAAACATACTACCATGTTCTGTAATTCTAATAGAAATATTTGAAAAATTCTACAAATTATTAGAAACCTGCCATAAATTTGCCAAGCACCTGCGTTTTTCTTATAATACATTTTAGTTGAGAAAGATTTTTTAAGCCATAGAAAAAGCGGGGAGAAGTAGAGTATTTACAAGTAGTCTTCAAAGAAACCAAAAAAAAAAATTAATTTTTCATTCAAATGAATTTATTTTAATTTTGTTATTTTCGTAAAAATAAAAAACTAACTGTATAATAATAATATACTTAAGACAACTCTCGCAAAGTTGCGTAAAATGCATAAGATTAATTAAAATTTAAGCGTTAGAAAAAATCAGGGCTTTTAATTTACACATTCAATTTAATTTAATCGACATATTTTTTTATCGTTTCTAAATTGCAAAATAAAATAAACAAATGATGTGTATAAACAAAACCGAAATCAAAACCGAAGTCAAGAGCAATGCCATGCAATTAAAAATGTACAAATTAACGAATTAAACTTAACGCCTAAAATCTCGGTCTTTTTTTTAGTCATTATTCACTCGAAATTCCACTTAAAAACAAAATTGAATTTTGCTGATCCAACGGATGCATCCTTTCATCCAGCGGCGTAAATCTGCTTCATGTCTTTGGAACCGCTTGATCCAGTATCCAAAAAATATATATATATATAAATAGCTATATATATATATGTGTAAGTGTATGTATGTTTACGAGTATAGTTCATATACTTGCGCTTAATATATAGAGAGCATTTAAAAACTAAATAAATTAAATAACGCGATCGATTCTTCATCTTGTCTTGTGTTTGTTCATTTCCATTGTTGTATTCGATGTTGGTTTATTGGTAGTTTACGTAAACCTATTGATTTTGTGAACGAGATTCGAACATTGCAGTCACATCGCGTATTGAGAATTGTGGTGAGATCTTTTCTCTGTTGCTACAACGATAAATAAATGTATTATTAAATTATTTTGACTTTATTATTATTTGATTTTAAACTTACTTTACGCTCGCATTGCTCTCTGTGGCCGTTGGATGTGGCATGGAGTTTCTGGATAGACGTTCACGTCCGATTCCACGCTCGAATTTGCCAGTTACTGCCGCTGTGGATGTTGTGTTGATTGTTGTCGCATTATTTGCTGCATATTTTTGTGCGGCTGTTTTCACGCTATGCACCGGAAGATTAATGGCATTGCCTCCGCCTCCATTGCTAGTACTATCACAATTTTGATTCTTCTCATCGGAAATGCTGCGTATCCGTTGCGTACCATAATCACTACTGCGATTCAATGTACTCTCCGAACCGGCGCCAGCACGTCCCATTTGCTTAAGATTCATGTCCATGTCCTTTTGCAATGAATGCATGTCGCCACGGGACTTGGACTTGATGCGCAGCGATTCGGAGGCCTGGAAATTATTCTCATCTGTGTTGAGTTCCGTTTTCGAGCGTGATTTCAGTGTATCGCCATAGTATTTTTGAGTCAACTGTTGGCGACGTTCCTCCTTGATTTTATCAATGCGTTCCCTATCGAGTATGACACCAGTTAGGACACTCTTGCGCCCGCCAGCGGGTGGATTCAGAGTTTGCCATTGCTGTTGGTCGCGTGCCACATGATTTTGCTGTATCAACGAGATGCGATTCTCTGTGGTCGGTGTCGTAATCAACTGATCGACCTCCCCACCACCGCCACGCTGCTTCTGACACACCTCCTCGGTGATGCTCATGCCCGGCAAACGTTTGGGTGGATTCAATGTCTTGGGACGCGTAAAATCAAAACTTTTGCGTCGATTGTTTAGCTCTGGCAATTCGACTGGCATTTTGCTGGCCGACAAATCCTGCAGTTGTTTGCCACCAAATTCACGAACAAATGCATTTTCATCCAGGGAACGTGTGATTTTTTGTGCATTATTGAGTTTCTTGAGCGGCACTGGCGCTGGCATCACTGGCTTCGGAGCTATTGGTACCGGTAGACTCAGTTCATTTCGTTTTTTCATTGAGCCACCGCGCTGACTGAAATCAAAACTGGGCAACTGCTCGACGGGTGAGCTCTCGAATTTATTGGCCAACTCCTTGACGCTAAACGATGGCGACTTGCTAGACTGTTCGTGGGCCATGTTAATGTGATCGATGCTTGGCAAACTATCCAGGCTGTCCAATTCAATTCTATCACAACTTGGCTGCTTCGGTGCTGACTCCAAATCTACTAAATCTAATTCGATTTCAAGTTCATTTTCATTTGTATTTGTATTGAGTTTCATCTCCTCGCCACGTAGATTCTCATAAACGGATCTTGGCTTGCGTAGCTCAATGTTCTCATAGAGCAATTGCTCTTGTTCCCTTTCTCTCTGCTGTTCCTGTTCACGCTCCAGCTCTAGCAGCTGCTGTGCCATCTCTGCCTCCTGTTGCTGATGCTCCTCTTCCTCAATTTGCTTGAGACATTGACTGTGTCGCTCATTCAGCAGTTGATTCACTTCAGTGACCGAATTACGAAACAGTTTCACCTGCTCGTACACAATGTGCTCATCAAAATTGGTCTCCAGCAGCAGAGCTGGCTTCGCTGGCGGTTTCTCCTTCTCCGGCGACTTGTACGTAATATTAATGGTCGACTTTATGGGACTACCAACAATGGCCGACTGTAGCTTCTGCGGTGTAAGTGTATTGCTGGGCGTCTGCTCAAAGTCCTCGTAGAGCGGTGAGCTGTCCTCAGTGGCCAGCAGAGAGTGCATGCTCAGCTGTCGCTGCAAATGCTGATAGCCAAATTCGCTGGGCGTCACCGACTGACTAGTGTTGTCCGTAAAGTTGGAATTGTTCGGTGAACTGGCCGCCTGCAGTTGATCCTTAATGGGTAGCGTTGCGGCACGATTGGCTGGCGTTGGCAAACGCTGCTGCAGTGGCTGCAAGTCCAAGGAAAGCTCACGCTTCAATGCATGCATATCCCGTTGCTCCACATCCTGTAGATGATTGAACTGTAAGCAGTTTAACATGTGAGTTTAAGTTTACATAAATCGCACCACAATTTTGGTACTTACATGCTGTCCTAGGCTCTCGGGAGAGCTGCCCAGGTAACTGCTGGAAGCATCGACGCCCAGCAACAGCTGCTGTTGCATCTGTTGCTGCATGTTGGAGGAGACACCTGAAATGCCCGACATGGCGGAGGTCATCATCAAGGGCTCCATATCGTATTGTGGCGTATTTACAGCTGAACTATTCTCCGAGCTCTCCGTGTCGCACAGCAGCAGCGAGTAGCGTGGACTGTGCGCTGGAGTTGTGGGCGTGGCCACAGATAGTTTTATCGTTGCCTGATCCTCGCCGCATATTTCCACGCGTGGATTGCTCCTTAACGAAGCATTCCCATTGCTACTTCCTGCTCCGTTGCCATTACTGTGCAGTAAATTAAATAATTAGTAAATTTTTCTTTGTGGCATGTGGCAAAAACTCACGATAGGTGCGGCCTGGACTCCTGCTTGCCACCCGGTTGCATGAAGGTGCCCTGATAGCTGAAACGTTCCTTGGCCGCCAGCTGCTCCTTGCGCTTTGCGCCCAGCTGTACCGATGGATAGCTATACCGTGCTGTTCCAGCTCCAGAACTTGCTCCCCCGACTCCTCCACCTCCAGCACCAGTGGCATCTGTCGTTTGGTTACCAGCTCGTGCTGGCTTTGGCGGTGGATGCACCTCAGCGCTGGTGAATTGCTGTTGCGCCGCCGTCGGATGCTCCGGTGTGCCGCAGTCAATGAACTGTATGTCAGAGAGCTGATCCTCCAGCTTGTAACGCTTGCAACAATTCTCGGCACCTGCTGGCTCATGACCACATGGATTCACGGGCAGCTGGCGTGCAGCACTGGGTGAGAGCAGATTGAGACGCGGCTGCTTCTTGGGACTGGGATTGACGCTGTTCGTCTGACTGGAGAACTCCTCGGGACGAGCACGCATAATGCGACGTGTGGCACAACCAGAAGCAGGTGGCACATTCTCCTTGCCCACACGCGGTGAGCTGACCAAAGATTCGCTCTCCGAAAAGATGCGCATCTCGGGTTCCTCCCGATCGAAGTTCAAGCCCAGCTCGGACAGCTCACGCGAAGGACAGGTGGTCATGTGACCCCGCTGCGGTGACTGCAACAGATCAAAGTACGAGTCATGCGACACACTCCTCGAGTGACCCACTGTGCGCAGACTGTCAATGGAGTTGGAGCGTATGCAGAGCTCCATGGGTTTGCTGCCCATACCACCATCTCGGGCATCCCGTGTGGTCTCCAGCAATTCAATAGACTTGGGCTTGTCGTGCTTCGTCAACTCCTTGCTGGCATGGGCGTGTGATATCTGAATGAAGCTGACACGCGATGTGCCTGTTGGCTCCTTGGTGGCACCCTCGATGATTAGTTTGTGACCTGGTTCATTGCCCCTACGCGTGAATATGCTCTTCCATGAGGGCGTCTTGTCTGGCTTACGCTTCTGCCAGCTGCGTGGCACTGCCAGCACTGTATGATACTTGTCCGGCAGACTCGATGGTCCGCCGCCCACCTCAATGTAGGAGCCAATGTTGGAAGCAACATTGGTGCCACTTGTGTTGCTGCTGTGATTGCCACCACTGGCCAGCATGTTAATGGGCAGCGATTGCTTCAAATCACTGCTGGATTCGATGCGCGAATGCCGCTCCTGCGCCTCCTCCAAGCTTATCAGCTTGGCACCGCCTGTGCTTAGGCTCTTCGGTCGCTCCACTTGCACCAGCGACTGATCCTGCTCTCGCTGCTCTACCAGCAAGCTCTCACAATCAGTTAGCGACTCCAGACGCAACTCAGCAGCGTTTGGTGCCGGCACTAGAGCGTTGCCTACAATGCTTAGACGGGCATTGTGATCCTCTAGAGCATCGAATATTTTGTGACAGTTGCGTATCAGGTACTCGGTGACCACAGCCTGTACGCCCACGCCACGCAACGCTGCCACACCTCCGGACTCCAGCGCCGGAGAGCGTAACAAATTGGGCGCCCAAACAATGGCCAAGTTTTTATCCGTCATTCCAGTGCGTTCGTGGTGTTGCGAGACTTTATGCAAGTGCTCAGACAAATATTTCAGCGTACTAAGAAAAGAGTAAAGGAGTTAGGGGGAGTGGTAGACAGAGTCGAAGCTTTCTTACCGATAGTGCGGAGGCGGTAGCTTCAGCACCGTCTCCTTCATCAGACGCAAACGTTCGTCGGCCTCGTCCGCCTTCACCTGAATGGCCTCCACAAAGTTATCGTAGAGCTGATAGGTGCACAGCGGATTGGGTAGCTCACGGAAGTACATTTTAAGCAGCGAACTCACTGCATGAATGTCCTGTTTCATTTCGGGATTACCCAAATCGGGCACACGTTCCTCATCAAAAGCACGACGAAGCCGTTGAATATTCGATGTGATGCCCGATAGACGATAAATGCCATCGATAACGCCATAATTCTCAATGAATTCAGCGCAGGATTTTAGCACCATGGGTATATCCTGGCCGCTATTAAGCAAATGCTCCGATAGATCACAGGAGAATACACGCTCCCGATAAATGCCGCTCTGTTTGAGACGTCGACGCGATGGACGCGACAGTATAAAAGATCGAAAGAAGGCAATCAGTTTGCCATGCTTGCGCAGCACCGGCTTGGTGGGTGAGGCATCCAGATGGCCCACCAATGGAGCGGGCATGGGAAAATTTCTTGGCACTTTGTCACCAATTGTGGCCACACATGACTGCGGAAAGAATCCGACCTCGTATAGGGATTTTTGTAAATGGGATTTTTTACCACGCCACCAAATCGATTCGGCTGGACTGGGCATATCAATCACTGATATCATATCGCCCACCTCGATGTTAATTTCGTCCGGCGCCTGCGCCTGATAACGCCTCACACCGTAGGCCGCGCCTACCGCTGGCGTATTAATCGTTCGCTGCGTTTCGCCATCGGCGAGGGGCAGACGTCGTCCCTTATTGTCCAATTGCAGCCAGGTGAGAATTGTGCCACATGTCAGCGAATCGGAGGCAATCTTTGAGAAGCGTTCCAGGTATTTGGCCACAGCATATTCCACCTCTTGTTCAGTTTGCAGCTCCGATTCAGCTTCCAGTTCGCACATGTTGCGCAGTCCACTAATTTTGCGATCGTAGACACAGCGATGCAGCATCTCGTCCAGCATTTGCATGTTCTCGAAACTGCGCTTGATCAGGAACGGTTCACAGCGTTGCGGTGAGACGCGTATTATGAACGAACAGGACTCGGGTACGAAGCCCATGGAACGCAATGAACTGTGTACCAATTCACCGCCAATTGATTGCGAGGCAATGCTGCTGCCCATCTGCTCCGACTTGTCGTCCAGCAACTGCACCTGGAGGTCTCCCAACTGCACACGCTCGTAGTGAAAGTGTGCACACTCCTCCAGCTTGGGAAAGCGACAGGATTTCTATACAGAAATAGAGCAGTTAATAGATAAGACTTTTGATAATTTAAAATTTTATTTACGCTATTCAGTGGCTGCACCGCCATGTGCCTGTTTGGCTTGGGCGGTGGGGCTCCTGGTCCTGTTCCCGCTGGCGGACTGCAGCTGGACTCGTTGGAGATATTTGAAATTTGTGATGTATTCATGGGACCAAACATCTCCTGGTAGCTGCTGCCCAGACTCGAATTCATTCCGGCCGAACAATCAACTGGCACAAGTTTAAAATTCAATTGTGCACTGATCGCCGCTGCCGGCGCATCTGTATCGAACTGCAGCGCTACATCCTTGGAAGCATTAGAAGAGGATCCTGTCTGCAGCTGGCAGGTTGCCTCATTAGATGTGGCCAAAGCATGGGCATGCAGCTGTGCCGCCAAAGCGCTGCTCACCTTCTCGGACATGGTAGGTGTACGGAATTACACGGGATAAGTCATCTGTAAATAAAATAAGTAAGAATTTAAATTTATATTTTAATTTAATTTTTTATTAATCGGCATTAAATTTTAATAAATATTTTATATTAATCATTTAACGATTTTTACCAAGATTTCAATTCCTCAATCAACAAAAATAAAGTTTTATTGTTGAGTAACAAATCGTTAATTTCATTGCTTTGCTATGTCGACTGATCGACTCTGTGAATGTAGAAAATGTTCTTAGATCTTAATTCAGAACTTTAGGTATAACTCAACCACTATTTAAAATATTTACACATTTTACTTTCACATTTATGACAGGGCAACTCGAAGTCGAGCTGCTGCACTTTGCCTTGAACATGACTCGTCAGTCAGCTTGAAGAGCTATAAATTAACAATTACTCATGCCATTTATTTTTGTATATTTAATTCTTTGAAATTTTATAGGGGCACTTCTCTACATACTTGTAATGACGATTGTATCGGAATAACGAACAAAATCATTATTGAAGGTGGCAATAAAGCAAACATAATACTCAAACATGGCTCTCAAATCTCAAACCAACAACAGCTACTCATAAGGGCTGTACACTGAGAGAAATAAATATATTTATTAAAATAAACTGCCTTTCTAAACCTTCCATAGGGTATTATTGTTGTTAAAATAAAATTATAAATATTTATACTTTCAAATCTCAAACCAACAACCGCTACTCATAAGGGCTGTACACTGAGAGAAAAAAAAATATATATATAGAAATAAACTTCTCTTTTAAACCTTTATTAGGGCGTTATTGTTTTTAAAAATTAAAAAAAATTAATTAAAATTATAAATATTTATACTCTCAAATCTCAAACCAACAACCGCTACTCATAAGGGCTGTACACTGAGAGAAATAAATATATTTATTAAAATAAACTGCCTTTCTAAACCTTCCATAGGTTATTATTATTGTTAAAATAAAATTATAAATATTTATACTTTCAAATCTCAAACCAACAACCGCTACTCATAAGGGCTGTACACTGAGAGAAAAAAAAAATATATATATAGAAATAAACTTCTCTTTTAAACCTTTATTAGGGCGTTATTGTTTTTAAAAATTAAAAAAAATTAATTAAAATTATAAATATTTATACTCTCAAATCTCAAACCAACAACCGCTACTCATAAGGGCTGTACACTGGGAGAAATACATGTATTTATTAAAATAAACTGCCTTTCTAAACCTTCCATAGGGTATTATTGTTGTTAAAATAAAATTATAAATATTTATACTTTCAAATCTCAAACCAACAACCGCTACTCATAAGGGCTGTACACTGAGAGAAAAAAAAATATATATATAGAAATAAACTTCTCTTTTAAACCTTTATTAGGGCGTTATTGTTTTTAAAAATTAAAAAAAATTAATTAAAATTATAAATATTTATACTCTCAAATCTCAAACCAACAACCGCTACTCATAAGGGCTGTAGACTGGGAGAAATAAATATATTTATTAAAATAAACTTCGCTTCTAAACCTTTATTAGGGCAATATTATTAAAATAAAATTATAAATATTTATACTCTCAAATCTCAAACCAACGACAGCTACTCATAAGGGCTGTACACTGAGAGAAATAAATATATTTATTAAATATGCCTTTCTAAACATTTATTAGGGCATTATTATTGTTAAAATAAATTTATAAATATTTATAGTTGAAAGTTCTGCGTCTTAAATGTTCATAAATTATTTATACATATATTCTTGTTATTTAGTGCAATTTAAAATCTTTTTTTCTTCGAGTGTATGCTCGCATTTACTTTCTAACAAAGCGCACGCACTTCTTTTATCAATTACCACGACCGGCGTTCTACATTCGGCCAGCTGCTGTCTATGGTCAAAAGCGGTGAGTCGTGTCTGGAATTCCTTTATTTGGAATCAGGCCAGTGGCTCAGACGGCCGCTTAAGGATGTGGCACAGTCCAAACACAGCTATATTTATAGATTCACATATATATATTTATTTTTATATGTACTCATATATCTCTGAAAGTATATCCAACATCTTAAAGCAGATACAATAAATATTTATAAGCAACCAGTTGGAATCAGAGCCGAGTGAGTTGCCTAGCGGTGGTTCTGATTTAGAGGCAACCGACTGCAAGCAACATTTAAACTTTCATAAATTAAATTGAGGGGCGGTAAGGGGGCGGGATGGAGAGAGGTGGAAGCATGAAAAAGGGGAGCGAGGTAACTTGCAACAGCGACAGCTTCAAAGCTAGAGAAAGAGACGGAGATAGCCTAATGCCGTTGGCGTCGGCGAAATCGTAGAGCGAGACGGAAACGAGTTTTTCTTTCTTTTGTCAGCGAGAGAGAGGGAGGGGTGCTGCGGTACCTGGCACTGGACACCGGGCAGCAACTACCTCTATAGTGTTAGCAGAGGGGGTGGTAAGGAGGAAACTAGATACGTTCATCAAATGCAACAAAACTATTAAAAAACGTTGACGCTAACGGTCCGAAAATGCAGCACATAAAGAAAATGACAGCAAAAAGTGCACGTAAAAAAAAAAGAAACACAAAAAAAAAGCTTTGAAAAAAGACAACAAATAATTTGGTAAAAACAAACGGTAACAGGCTGGGAAAACACATTAACAGCAACAAAAACAAAATGTCAAAAGAAAAGACAACAAAAAAAAACTTTATACATAAACGGAAAACATAAAAAAATATATATAAGCATAGATCAATGCTGTGGCCCCAAATGTAGCTGTAATCACTACGAATGTGGGGTACAGTGAAACGGGAAATGGATAAAAATCATGAATACAACAACGTGAGATTAACATTATTAATGATATCTTTGACATTCGGACCATGGCCGAAGAGAGTCGATTGAAGTCGATTGTTTTCTGATATCAGTTAAGATGCAATCCATTAATGAAGCCAAAATGTTTTGTTGGCTAATTGGCTGAATGGGTTAATTTATGCAATATGTTTAAAAAGTTGTAAATTATAGTTATTATAAAATAAAAGCCTTTCATAAAGTAGTATAGTTTACAATGAGTGCGTACTAAAGTAAGGTATAAAACGATAATTGATTAAGTATTTTTAAAGACAATGGCTATTAGTATAGTACAGTATACCTCTTACTGCTTTTCCTTCTT
The DNA here is from genome assembly GCA_035047505.1 of Drosophila parthenogenetica. Lineage (NCBI taxonomy): Eukaryota > Metazoa > Arthropoda > Insecta > Diptera > Drosophilidae > Drosophila > Drosophila parthenogenetica. The sequence goes on from JAWNPM010000241.1 coordinate 6,050,891, forward strand.
AACATTTTAAATTTGTGGCTGTTGCAATTGACGTAATTGTTATTGCAGTTACGCCGAACGGATTTGGTAATTTTGTCTACGAGTCTATCTGAAAATGAATTTTATCTCACACATTTACAACGTTTCGACTGATTAGCTGTTCGGCAATGTTGCAATTGCTGTTGCAATTTCAATTGCAGTTAGTCGACTTTATTTTGTTTTTTTATTTTCCGCTTCGTTTTGTAGCTTTTCCGTTTGTCCATGCACTTTGGCATCGAATCGATGAAGACATTTTCCCAGGCACAAAACCTAACGAACGGTCAGTTAAATCATGTACGTCACTTTCTCCAATCAATTAAGCCCCATGTACTCTGTGTGCCAGTTGGTGTGAGTTTGCCTGTATATGTGTATGTGTGTGTGTGTGTGAGTAGCGATTTCAATCGCTGGCAGCGTCCGTAAACTAATTAATGCTATGAAATAACTTACTTAATATTGAACAATAGTTGATGGCTTTTTAATAGGCCGTTTTTACTTTTTTCTTCTCTGCTCTGCTCAGTTTATCTCTCACGACTGACCCAATTGAGACACGTAGAAAAGCATTGCAAGCTAAGTACTTGACAGGCAGATACCCTGTACAATTGATTGATTTGGTTTAAAGTTTTTGGAGTGGAACATTCTCTTGCACCCACTTTATAGGTAACAGCAACTACTCCATACGAAAACTATTAAATTTACTTAGCTCTAAAAAGACATAGGTTTCCCTGCGAGCCATCTACCAAGTCAATACTACCCTTGTTAGACACATTCTTCGCCAACAGGGTATAAGCTTGAACACTGCCTGCCTGACTTGAGCTGCAGTGCGTGCGAGTCGCAGTAAATGCTGAGATACTTGGACTCGTACGTAGTCGTACTTGTATTTTTAATAAGTGCAAAGTGAACGTTCTAAGTTGTCGGACCAACTGACAGGCAGACAGTCGGTCTGTCGGTTGCTTGTGCTAATTTATGGCACTAACTGGGTCACAACTCAATGGCGTTTCTAGAGCGAACAATTTCAGTAGCATACACACGACCATAAAAGACTTACGACTATACAAATATACATATGTACACAGTATATACCATATAATGCCATGAATAATTTGCTTAACTTAGTTGGGGAATTGTCTGTCAGTCACTCAGTCAGCCATGTTCCACTGCATTGTTGCAATCAACAAGTGCATCTTAATGAAACCGGGATACAGCAGCGGGCAATACAATAGGTGACCCGCAGCAAAAGAGCACACAAGAGTGAGAGAGAGAGAGAGTTAAAGACCGACTGAGATGGAGATAGATCCGCGTTGTGTGTCTAAGGAAATGCGAGGAACTAGCAGCGAAGCGTCAAGCTGATTATATGCTTGGAACAAAACTTCGGGAAATGCTTTGGCAGTGATTCTAGTGCTTTAAGTGTTAATGGTTTCCACTACGTCACAGACAGACAAAGGAGCACATTAAACTTTAGCACAGCGTGAGAATCTCAAGTGCATTCTTTGATTACCAGAAGTTATAGACCTGTTAATGGGCAGAACTGATTAAAAGCCGCACGGACAGTGCTGGTAAACCAGTTTAGTGGATTAATCCATAAAACTCGTGCTAAAACTAAAAAAGCATCACAAAATTAATCCTTAAATTCTAAGATACGAAGCAGAAACAGTTTAAGCCTCTTTTAACAGTTCTTAAAAGCAACAATGTGAATTTTATGCTTCTTTAGCTTAGAAAGAAAACCACTAACAATTTTATTTAATTGAACATAGTCACCATTTAATTGAGTTTATTAAAAATAAATTGAACTAAGCCGCAAAGTTATAAAGCGATGACTAGCTAGTACCCAATGATTCACAATTTATGCAGTTTACGGTAATTAAAGTGTACTATAACCAATTTATATAGTATGCTATTTTAATTTCAGTCTACATTTCTCATGGGCAATGACTAATGAGTTCACATCATAAGTCATTAAACTGACCAATTTCAACGAGCTTTTGTCGTGGGACACTCGAGTAGCTCCAAGTTTTTTGTTGCTTCGAGCTCGACATATGAAATATTATGTTAAATAATCTATGGAGTTTCTTTCCTCCTCGGACGAAACAAATTTCCAAATTGTGCCCCCAAGGCTGATACAATTCCGGTTCCATCATGGATTTTATAGCTTTAACTGCTACTGGTTGCTAATCTCTTGAGCAGCATCGTATCAATCTACGCTTCGGTTGACACTTGCCAGTCGCGAAATCTGATCTGTTTGGCTCGCTTCGCTGACTCATATAAAGTGGATTTGTTTACAATCTGTTGAACCTTTCCGAGTGCCAAAGAGCTGCTACCAAATACACCCCAAGTCCCCTCGTTACTGCTGCTCTGCTGACTCACATAAAAGTCGCCACTGTTAGGGAGGTTGCACTGTAATTAGTCTAAATGGAGCTGCACATTAGTCAACTGTGGGAGCTGCCGCTTTCCATTGTGCTTTTTTTTCTTGTTTTTCTTCATTTTATTTTTATATTTAGTATACATGAACTGTGCCCCAATATTACAGCCGATTTGACTCTCTCCATTACGTAGCATGTAGCTCGCAATTGTTGAGCTCTCAACTTCCGGTCACACAACAGGTGCAACTAAATCAAATCACTTTAACTAAGTGCTTAGAAACATAGCAAACAACGAACTTGTTATACTCTGCTACTAGTAACATGAAATATTTTAGGCATACTTTTGTGGTAGCTGTAAAAAAAACCTTTGTATTTGGACGGGTTTGTAAATAAATTCAGTTTTCTAGGAAGTCTCTGTACTTGGAATATATTTCTAGTTTCGTAATTGTATTTTTTTAAACAGGTGAAAATTCATATTTCTATATGTAAATTCCTATTCTATTACCATTCCCTGTGTAAAAATTTTTAAATAATTTTTTCAGAATTCGTAATCAATATTTAAGACACTACTGCTATTTTAAAAACAAGTTTTCCGCAGCTAAAGCAATTGATCCATCTAGAACTTTGTGTTCCTTGACAAATATGGCATTTTATTTACCATTATCAACAGTACTTTCTATTAGGGAATTTCGACTAGTAAAATGGTTAGTGGTAGGTAGAGAAAAAGGGAAAATAAAAGCGAAATCGCTCAATTTGCTAGCCAAGTAAATTTTCTACTTTGACATTTATGCAGAATTTCGCCGGGGCTCGGGGTTTTGAGCTATAAAACCAAACCTAATGTCATTTAACGACAACAACGACAACGTCGACGGCGTCGAAGTCAAAGACGAGATTGTTGGGGCTTTTGCCAAGCGCACAGGTACACACAAAACTTTTTAATGGAAGTGAAAGTTTTTTGCGCGGCTGCGGCCAAGTCTAAAAAAGACATGTACAAAAAATAAAACCAAAAAAAAAATTTGCCCAACACACACGCCGCATATCTAAATAGTTTTTTTTACTTTATATTTTTTTTATTCGAGCTGGTAGCGCCACCATGCCAAATGTTTAAAAATAAACAAATTTTAAACAAGTAAAAATGGTAAGAAGTAAGAAACAGACGAGGAGATACCCTGTACAACAAAGATTTTATGAATTATACATGAATTAATTATTTAAATAATAAATTTATTTCGCTTTTTTCATAAATTTATTACCAAACCAATTTGTTTTTAATTACAGAATTTAAAAAAAATATTAAAATATTGGCGATTCTATTAAAAATAAAATTATATAGTTTTATTAACCCATTCAAGCCACTTATACTGTTTACAGGGTATATCAACCTGAAGAATGCTATAAAACTGCACAATTAACAAATATGCGAAACAGCTGCTGGAGAGCGCGAGCCAAACCAAATATTTGTTAAGACGCGTCAGCATTTGAGTGTTTTAGTAATTTAGTTTAATTTAATGAATAACAATATTATTATTATTATAATTTAATGTGTGGGCTGTGCGCATATTAAGCAAACTGAGTAAATTGTTGACACAGAGAGAACACAGAGCGACGACACAACAGATACAAGCGACGAAACGAAACTTTGATAAATAAATATGAATATTAAAATGAATGAAAGTTGAAAATGCGCAACAATAATAAATTTGATTGTTATTTATTCAGGCATATAGTCTAGATATTTACATGAATATTCCAACAATTTGCGCTAGAAATATTTGTGTATAATTTATTTCACTTGTTGTCTGCCAGGCGTTGATTTTATTTGTTTTCTGGCATTTCGGTAGAGCTATGTTTAGACGTCTATTTTATAGGCAAAATCGTACGCAACTATGTGATCTATAGACGGGATATAATATATAAATAAACTATAAGGGATAAGTGAACTTTAGTTTACAATAAAATGCGCGGGTTTGAAGACATCAAGTAGCTTAAATACCTGAAAACGAATATTAGTTTAGTTTTTAAGGATTTCATAACAAAGAAAATGCTTATTTGATCCTACGTATAACGACAAATGTCTTAACAAAATTTCAATGAAATGCTCAAGGTTTTATATAAGGAATGACTTCAAATTACAGCTTACTTTATTCAGATTTTCCATTTAAAGACCAATCAAGATACCTTAATCGTTTATGTGCATCTTTTATTGAACTGCAATTGATTATTCAACTATCGTTATAATTATATTTGTATATCAATTGCTGTGTTGAATATCAAAGCTCTGCCTGTGATTCATATGTAAAATATACAGATAAGCGTTGATTCTTTCTATATAACAATAGAGTGCAGACTGTCTGTGTCACACAGCTCAATGAGTCATGGTGAAAACCTTCTCCGAATGCCAAAAAATAAAAGTAACTCAACTAGCCAAATATACATGCTATAAAGATTACTCAGACAGCATGCGAATGTGGACAAATTGATAAGTAAGAGTTCTAAAAATGTTTGATTTGTATTAAGGTAATTAAAATAAATCGTGACTAAGCTATGATCTTGGCATTAGTTTGATTTCTTATCAATCAAAAATCATTCAAATGAGACGAGTTGTTTTTAAACAATCACTAGTCAAAATCATGTAAGTTTTACTGCCTTACAAATATGATAGTAGTTTTAATTAGGTATAAAATAATTTTTTATATTTTTTATTAATTTTTGTTTATCTTTTTTCTTCAACTATTTGAGTAGCGTTGATGGAGTCCATCAAACACATCATCAGGCATCATTGTTGATAGTTTTTGTTTCATATGGCTACCAACAAAAACACCAGAAACTACAACAACAATAACAATAACGACAACAAACAGCAGCAACAACCCGTCGAGTTGTCAGTTTCAATTAAAATCAATTGAGCTCAATTATTTGATACGCAGATGAAATAAAAAACCCGCGACTCACAATTCTCTGTGTTTTTTTTTATGGTATGTGAGTGTGTGTGGGTTTTGTATTTGGTATTCGGTATGTGGCCATCAAAAAATGTTAAGAATAGAGGCGTGGCACTTAAGAATTTACATGTACGCTCGTTGTAAACAATGCTAAAAAGCGAATCACAGGTGTAAACAGCCATAACAACAAAACAGTTACAAGCATGGCAACAAGACAAGAGCCACTAAAAAATGCGAGTGAAAAACCCACTTTTTGCACTTGTTGCTTATACCCAGTAAAGTGCTTAGAATGGGGTATATAACTGTCTAAATTTTAGGTGTGACAAAGACAAAGTTGTTTGTTAGTAGAAGATCGTCTAGGAGGGTTCTAAACATAAATAAATAAAGTACATAAATACTTTTTGGGATTCCTCTAGTATTTAAATACGGTATTGTTTTTAAACGGTATTGTTTAATAAAAATCAATCAAAGAACGTTTATTAAGAGTTTTTAAGCAGTTTCCAAATCAGTTTTCTTAATGACTTTTATAAATACTTTTCATATAAAATCAAGTTACAGGGTATACACTTGTTTATCACTTTAAAAGCTACTTTGAGGTTTTTGGTTTCGAAGAAAACAGATGTTACCAGTTGCCAGTTGGTCAGTTGTGGCTTACGGCAAAAAGGGTTAAAAACATAACGTGCGTTGCTCTTTTCAACTGTTATACGATGCCAAGTAGGTGTGTAGTTGTGTGTGTGGTGTGTGTAGGTGTGTGTGTTTTGTCTGTCTGAGCGGATGTTTAAGTTGAGTGCACAGCTACCGAGGCGCAACGAAATTAATCGAACGATGTGCGCACGTTATGCTCTAAACACGAGCCACATACCCTGTACATATCTGCATCATATGAATGTAATACCCCCGACTCTATATAAGACTTGAACACATATAGCACTACTTGTAGTATATATGCATGTTTATAGTGTTGTAAAGCTATCTGGCAACTTGACACGTTTCGGTCTGCAAGCTGAAGCGGTCGGTCATTTTCTATAGCTATGGCTATAGCTATGAAATGTGCCATAATCGTGCGCAGTCGCAGCGCGAATCTTTGGCTCAAGACGTGAGGCACATAATAATAACTGTACTCGTTATATCGTACACTCATACACATAAACATATAAAGATACATATACCTATAGTACTCCGACTCGTAATAATAATGAGAAAGCTACCAAAAAAAAAAAAAAAGTAATATAAATAAAATAAAGTGAAAAATAAAAAAACTTTGACTGCACATAGAAAACCAGTAAAAAAGGAAGTTTTGATTGTAAACATAATGAATCACTGATGCTCTATAGTCAGTCAGGAAACTGATCGGTTTGTGGGCTCATATAGGATCAAACTCTACATAAACATATAATATAATAATCCCTTCGAATTCCGTTACTAGTACCATCTACAGTACTTTAAAATTTGGAGAAAGTTCTTTGTCCAAATAGGGAGGAAATCTTACTGTCAAACCATAGAAATTCTCATGCATTGATTCAGAAACTGATGCGTTAATTATGCAGAGTGTTCGGGGTTAAAGCTGTTAAGGGTTGCTTTTAGATGGAAAGGAACATGTTTATCCAGCTTTAGCCAACTCAAATTCAGTTTGCAAGAACTTGAGAAAAATAGTTTCCCATAATGCAAACAAAGCATATTTCTCAATAAGATATTTTAATCGGTTTATATTGAATTTCTAGAGGTTTCAGTAGAGAGTCAAAGTGATGGGACCCTACTATTATTTTTGGCAGTGTATTCGCAAAAGTAAATGTTGCGACAGCAGACCAAAAATGAAAGGCAATTGCGACAGGAGTTGGATATTTTTGGGAAAGTAACGAGGCGACTTGCAGTCACTGTGGATGAGGAGCTGCAGACAGAAAGGGAGGGGGAAGGGGGGCATAAGGAGAGAGACAGGCGAGTGAAACTGGAACTGGCGAGTTCAATGTCAACGGTGTGGGATTACACACAGCATTATTTTTTGTCTGTTTTTTTTATTTGCCACTTCCGTTTCAATGCAGTGCAAAGGAAGCAAAGGAAGCCCGCAACTAAAGTACGGCCACACCTAAGCCTAAAACCTCAAAATAAAATGAAAAAAATATAACAAGTAAAAGCAAAAACAAAAACAGATAAAAGTGTAAGAAGAAGAAGAAGGAGTAGGCAGCACTGCGAAATGGGGTGGAATGTGTTAAGCAGATAGAAAGACAGACAGACAGATGGAAGGAGGAATGGGTATGAGTATGGGGCGGGCAGGCATATGGTGGAGTTGTCTCAGGTGTATGTGTGTGGAAGTGTAAGTGTGACCAGCGGGGTGACACAAAATGGTATGTAGTGAGTGTAAAAGCAACAAAATAATATATGTATTTACATACACCACTCACACACACACATACACACACTGACTCACTCACACACATATTTTCCCTTTTTACATACCAGCGGCAACAAGAACAACAACAACAATAACGGCAAAGGCAAAATGCGTACATTATGCGAGCGGCGATCCATGCGTGGGCGAAAGACAGAGAGAGACAGTTTTGGAGGCGACAAAAACGGATGACGAAAGCGTAGAGCAGCTGCGGGGGCTGGTGGGGAATTTGTTGACCCTCTCGCGACAAAATAGGGCGTTGTTGTAATACTCGTTAACTGTAATTCTACAGTCTTTTATATTTTTCTTGTCGAATTTGGCACACAACACACAGCACACACAAATTTGCGTCTTGTGAACTTTGATGAGAAAACGATAAAACAATAACACAATTAAAAGACAGCATTTTTGAATGCTTGAGAGAGACAAGCGTCTATTATTTATTGTGCCTTTAACAATACATATACACATACACTGACATACATTTTTAAATAGAAGAAGAGATACTTTTCTACTGCTGCTGCTGCGGCCGCTGTTCGCAGCATATCTTTTTCTTTTGCTTTTCACACACGCACGCACACATGCACAAACGCACAGAGAACGAGCGGACAGACAGACACACACACACACACACGCATACAAATTCACTCATACATATGCAAACGAAAACATCTATATGTATGCGTATGTAAAGGCAGACATGCGAGTTTTACAGGGCAGCCGCCGCTTACAAACAAAATCAGATTATTTAACACACCTTAATTGCACATTGAAGCACTTGGGTTTAATTGTAATTATATTACAACATTTCAAACAGTTTTCACTAGCAATTTGCAGAGTTTGAAACTTTTGCAATGCGACAACAAAAACGGTAGAGACAACGACACCGAACAACCAACCGACGACGGACTAAAAGTACTACTGACGCCAGTGTGACCAGTTAACGAAAGATGTTTAATCGATGACATATCGGTGGACTTGCCAGAGTTGCTAGCATTTCGATTGATTAACAAGTTAATTTAAATTTAAATTAATTTATTATAATTATTAATTTTGGAAACATTTTAGTGAAAGCTTTGAAATTTAAATGGATTTTTGAATAAAAGAAATGCTATGTGTGCTTGATAACAGCTTTAGCGCCACCTATTGCCTGGTAGCGAAAAATACTAGCAACGTATTTGTGTTTACGATACAGAAACTCTTGCTTTACAATTTGGTCATATCGATAGTACAGTAAATAGTCGATAATGATATCAGTTGTTTGGAAACTAATAACAATAATAAAGCCGCAAACATGAATCCGCTAACAAATATGCGAAATGTAACAAAGTTAAGTGAATTGGAGCTCAAAAATCCCAACGGCAAGAGTTGGCATGACATGTATCGCGGTTCAGCGTGGATATTTGTTGCCGGATTCCCATACACGCTCACCGAAGGCGACATCATTTGTGTGTTCTCACAGTACGGCGAAATTGTCAACATAAATTTGGTGCGTGATGGAAAAACAGGCAAATCAAAAGGATTCTGCTTTCTGTGCTACGAGGATCAGCGATCAACAGTCTTGGCAGTCGATAATTTAAATGGCATCAGAATTCTAGATCGTTCAGTGCGCGTGGATCACGTCGCTGACTACAAACCGCCCAAGGACAACGAGAAACTGGACGAGGAGACACTGCGCCTCTACATGGAAGGTTGTGCGCCCAAGCCCATAACGAAATCGCAACCAGTTGAAGAGCTACAAAGTTCAAAGTCTACTGAAGTTAAGGTCAAAAAAGAAAAGACTAAACGCAGTAAAAGTGCCAAGGAGAAAAAGTCAAAGAAACGTCGGTACAGTTCGGATTAGTTGAATACACTAAGTGCACAATTCTTTAATAATAAGTAATAAAATATTAATAACATTAAACCAAATCGAGTATTTTGTGATCATACAGACAACTAATCGCTTTTGTGACCACTTTCACTGGCGCTTTCGAACAGCGACTCATCAGGCTCATCATAATCATGATCGTCTTCAGAGTCATCGGAACCTAGTCCTTCGGCTTCGCGCAGAATGCGACGCTTGTAACGCTCGTAGGCGCTGCCCTGACGATCCACATTGCAAAAGTCCACATCATCCACAAAGCTGTCTGCCTCGGTGTCGATGGTGTGCACATATGGATCGTGGAATGTATTATGATCATCATCATCACTGGAACCGCTGGCAAACTCATCATCATCCTCATCATCATCTTTAAAAGTGTTGAACTTTAAGACAATTGCAATGGGCGATTTAAATTCTTAGCATACCAAACATAAATTTATTCATTTGCTGGCAGATTTCATCATCGGATCCCATGGCGCCAACTTCATCGTCATCGGGATAATCATTGGTATAGTAATTCTCCTGATTAGAGTCCTCCGAGTCGTTGTCCTCGTCCACATCGTTGTAGCAATCCTCCAAAACGATCTCGTCCAACGGACGAAGACTGCGAAAGTGAAAAGCGAAAAAGTTTTTGTGGTTTTGGTTTTTTTCTTTTCTCTTTTTGTTGCTTACTCAAAATAGAAACACAGTTGCAATTATTTATGCATTTTATTCAAGCTACGAATTAAACTAAAACTATTCACTTAATTCGACTTTAGCACACGATCATTAATTTTTTATTTTAGAATGACTTAAACTTAAAAACTGGCAACTGTCAACAAAGTTTTGGACGCGGCAAAAGAAAATGTAAAAAATTCGTTGTGTTTATGCATGTAAAAGTGTAAAGCACAGTGGGGCAAGTAGTTGTTTTGATAGACAAAAAAAAAAATAGTTAAATATTTTGGTTAAACTGTCTGCGTGCGTGTGTATGTGTGTGTGGTGCTGTGCAAGAAAAAAGCATAAAATGTCAAAGCGAAAACAAACTAAAGCTAATTAAGTTGATTCTTTCCCCCCTTTGCGTGCAGTTATGGCAGGGGGAGAAGGGGGCAGGGCGAGTGGCGAGGTGCGTTCACATCGTTGTTCTTGTTGCTGTTGTTGTTTTGCAGAATTGCTGTTGTTGTTTGTTGTTGTTCTTATGTGTTTACCAGTAACAGTTGTTGTAGTAATTAAACGGATAATACAACCTTATATAGAGAACCAGACGAATTACAATTACTAATTATTGAGCATTTATCAATATTATTAAACTTTATCATTACAACTACTTATCAACAAAAGATTACTGTTTTTAGTTACAATTTATATGGGCATTTCCACAGAGCGGACAATTGCAATACATATTTAACTAAGAAAATTGTTTATTACAGCAAATTACATTTATTAATGTTAATTTTAGTATGTTTTCTTTTATATATAAACTTTTTTGCATATGTAATTTTGTTTAAATTTATTTCAATACATAAAATAATCAAGTTAACTTTTAAATTTGTGCTTTGAGGAGCATAATTTGTTCAAATTTGAATTTGTCATTTTATTTTATTGTCATAAAAAAATTACCTCTCTTAACTGTATTAAGACTTAAGCGTAAAACTTAAAATTTATAAGCTAAATTTTAAAATGTTTAGTTAAATTTGTCTGATTTTTGCTCGAATTCTTATTTTGAATATTAAAATATTTAAAAATGTTCAAAGAAAATTTGCGTTTGTCCCATTGTTCAACTGTGGAATTGCTCACATAAACAGTGAGTCAAGTATGTGTTTTAACCAAATAAATTCACCAAAATAATACCAATTACCAATTTTTGTTTATTGAATGTTATGATTTTGAATAAAAAGAAACAATGAGATCCAAGTGTAAAAACAATTACTTGACCAACTGTATGTATGCAAAAACTATGTAAATATGTGTATTTTTTTGTGAGGACTAAACGTGAACTTAGAACTAACAAAGCACCACAAAGAACACACACACACAGTCACACATACGCAGCACACACATGATACATACAACAAGCCCCAAGATCAATTGTCTACATATAGTAATTTGTGATATTGAAGACTTGCTGTTCTTCTATGTGCAGGACGAACCTTAGATAGTTGTCATCCATCATGTCGACGTACGCCGCCTGCGTCTCGTTCTCTGGCACATACAGATCGTAGACATAACCAATGTCCGAGTCTGCCGGTTGCTGCAGCTGCTGTGGATCCGATTGCTCTTCTTGCTGTTGTTGTTGTTGTGGATTCTGTTGCTGCTGCTGCGATTCGATGTCCACAATTGTGATTTGTCTGTTATCGGTGTTGGGTTCCTTGACGTCATCGTCGGCTTCCGTTTCATGCAGCGTGGTTCGCAGACAGTTGACCACACGATACCGTTGCTCTCTTGCTGTCTGTTGTGCCTCCAGGCGCAGTCTGTCCCTCCGTTGGGCACTGGAAATCGCCGGATCGTTGGTCTGGCTCACCAACTCTTTGGCAGTCGCTTTGTTGAGTCGTGCGGCTGCTGCAAATTGCTTGGTCGCACTATCATCCTAAAGAATATCCCATTTGGGATTCGTTCGTACATTCCGCTCTCTCTTTGTTTTCCTTATACTCTACTCTACTCACCTGTTTGTCCAATGTGCCGGCAAACTTTAACAGCACTTGACTCAGTTCTTCTTCCTCTTCTTTGTTGTCTGTGCGGGTTGCTGTTGTTGTTGCTGCTGGCGCATTTTCATCATTTTGCAATCGTCGGCGCTTACCGTTCAGTACAAAGGCCGTGTGGGGTTCCTCATCAATGCGACGTTTTATGCGCACTACGGCAGGCATAATTGTAGTTTAATTGATTAACTTTATTAACGCTTATCTATTAAAATTTATTAACTATACGAAATACGACAAGAGACGCTCACGCTTCGAACAAAAACTAGGGATGAAACACGCTGCGAACAGTGTGACCGCCGCTGTTAAACTACTGTAAACTCAATGCAGAAAAATAATACTGTCACTTTGAGGGTATTTTTAACGTAGCCCTTGGAATACTGGCGCTTAAATATGAATTAAAAATCGATGTAGAAGTATTTGCGATCAAATGTAGACTGATAACGTTAAGTAAAGCTGGAACTTAAGTTAACTAAAATAAAATTGATTTAAATTTCAAAGCTATACAAATGAAAAATTAAATAGAAACTGTAGTTACCTTCATATAAAAACTGCTTAACTTCTAGTTACCCTGTACTCTAAGCAAATTTATTATTTAATATGCTGATACTCTTTTTAAAGTTAAATAAATAACTACATTAGTTAAATAACTTTGTTGAGAATAGTTTACGTTTTATCCACAGTGCGAGCATAAATTTCAGGACATAGTAGCTTCTGTCTGTTAACTAACAGCAGCGCTCGCTCTTGCAGAGAGCGGCTAAGCGAAGCTTCACAATGTTAAGCTATGTTCTGTGGGCATGTTAAGCAGTCTGTTGTTGAACGCGACGGTAGCAAGTTGTGCATACTTACGGGAGCACAAGTGCGTGGAATTTTTGTGCAAAATGTTCCGTTAGGATTTTATAACGGAATTACGTGCTGCCGGCAGCGCCACGGCAAACAAATTAAATTGTGTTTGAGTGTGCCAAACCCATTACTGTGCTCGCTATCCTGCTCCAACCAATTGAGCATTGCTTTGTTGTTTTTAATCCGCACAAGTGCAATAATTTAAAGTGCGCTTACACCAAATTTAAGTCAAATTCTGCCCAGCAGCTGCGAGTGTTTGTGTGTGTGAGTACTTGTCTGTGTGCGATTGCCGTTGTTTCATTGTCTCCCATTCGCGCGCGCAATTTGTCGTTTTGCTGGTGTGTGTGCGTGTGTACTTGAGTTCGTGTTTTTGTGTGTGTGTGTTTATGCGCTGCAATTTGCGCCCAAATGATTTACCGTTGGATTGCTATCAACGCATGCCGCAATTATGTTTTAATTGCCGCTAAATGGTTTACACACACCTGGATTAGCTGCAACCCACGTGTCAGGTGAGTCACAGCAGCTAACAAAAACAGAAGAAGCACTCATACTAAAAAAATAAATTGAAAATTTGGCGCTTCACAATGTAATTTTGGCCTACAGACTATAAAAATATTTACGAGTGAATATAAGTACACTCAAAGAAATTAGACGCTGTTAAGATAAAATTGAGGAAACATTTAACATAAATCAAAGGATAATTTTTATATATTAAAGTTGGAAATGTCTGAATTTATAGCCAATAAATCCTAAAATCAATTGTGTCATTTTTTGAGAAAATGTTTTGAGTGTATGTCTAGAGTATGCAGAGGGATTTGAGCATCTCAGCATCCAAACTGAGTAAACATATGTTTCGTCGCTATTTTATTTATGAGCAGAGGCGCGAGGGGCGTCTAAAAATTTGCCATCGCATGAATCATGCGACCCTCCTCACTCCTGTAATATGAGACGCACGTGCAAGTGTATGCGTGTGTGTGTGTGTGCGTGTGTTTGCGTTGGGAGAAGAAAAAAAGGGATTTTTGGCTGACACACGGTGTGGATACACTGGATGCGTTTGGCATAATAATGAAATAATAATGTCGCCTTTTGTTGTGAGGTGTCTCTCTTCCGCTGTGGCAATAAATTAATGGGCTTGCCACATAAAAAGCACCCCCCGCCGCTGTGCTACTTTTTGTTTGATTACAGCCTCACATGACTTTGCTACCAGTTGTCTGTCTTAGCTTGGCTAAGAGTTGGGGTGAAGTGGGCGGAAGTGTAAAGGAAAGAAAGTAGGAGAAAGAGAGAAGCGAGCTTATTCGGGCAATTTCAGCTGTTGCCGGCGAAATTGGCTAAGCGTTAAACCCAAAAGATTAACATAAATATTCTGGTTCATACTCTTGTCTTAACACGAAATGATGAGCAAAAGATCTGCTGATAAAATGCTAATCATAAGAACAATGTTGCCGCGACAACATTGACAACGGCAACAACGACAACAACTACAAGCATTTGCCACACGCACCGGCTGTTACCGTTATTTCTTTCTCTTTTTAAGTTTTTTTTTTTGTTTGGGTGGCAAACTCCTTGAGAAACTTTTGCGCTTTCCACTTATAAAAGTTGAATTTTTCTTTTTCAGTGGCTTTAAATAGGATATCTTAACTTTTTTATGTCGTTGGTAAAATGGCTAAAAATGAGGCTAATCAAAGTATATTTTATTTACAAAAATTTTGGAAAGTGAAGAACAATAAGTAGTTTATTTAAAATATGGAAAATATATATATATATATATATATTATTATATGTATTATATGTTATTCGACTTATGTTACGATAGCAGGAACTTTATTTTTCTTGCGCTCAAAAGTATGCTTTGTTTTTCAAGGTCTAAAAATCTAGCAATAATTTCGTTCAAATTTGTTCCTATACCTAAATTGTTCTGCATTCAAATTAATAATTTTGTTAAAAAAGTTATCCTTCTTAAAGCGTATTCAAGTTTCGCCATGCAAAAAAAAAATTTTCTTTCGTTTTTTTCGTAACATTTTTGATTAGCTCAAAGTTTGTACTTTGCTTGAAGGGAGGCAGAGGCTGAGGCTGATGCTGAGTGTGCGTGTGTTTGGGGTTCGTTGTGTGTGTATTGAAGTGTGCGATGGGGCAGGAGTTGCTTTAATTTTTGTTTAAACTTGACAGAAAACACCTTAGGCGTCCGCTGGGGTCGAGTGTCTCTTTGTGGCTTTGACAGCCTTTGTTTTTTTGGGGGCGTTTGGCTACTTTACCAAGAAATTTGGCATGCCAGTAGCACTGGCATCATCATATATCCTTGTTAATTTGTCTAGGGGTTGTTGTTGTTAATGCTAATGTTGTTGTTGCTGCTGCCGGGTCATGTTCATAAATCATTGTAATGCATTTTGTTGAGACAAGTTTTTTACGGTCAGCTTGTTATGGTCATTTCAATAACAAATTCATCATCATCATCATTATGATCAATAGAAATTCGTACCATGACAGACAACAAAAATTCAATATGGGTAATGGGGTAACTCAGGTCGTATGCCAAAAGACATTGTGCATGTTATTTAAAGCAAAAGCAACAATCTTAATATTTTATTTCCATAAATTTTTTATTAGAAATGTTGGAACGATTGATAAATTATAATAAATAGAGAGTTTTACAAATCCAATTAAACAAATTGTGGACTAGGAAATGTCTTCTTTCATCACGTCCTTGCTTTTATTTAATTTATTATATGTAGTCTTACTCCGTGGATTGAAAATCTAGAGAATTTTCTCAATCAATTTTAGCTAATTATATCACACTATAATCACAATGTATTCCCTATTCCCTACCCATGTCGCATCCCTGATCCCTGCAGCTGTTCGTTGCACATGTCAATTGAGCAAATGAAACAATTTCGTTGTGTTTTTCACGTACAACTGTTAGGTGTGTGTTCAATTATTCATTAAAGTCGATGACTGGACAGGAGAGCAGGCGAAAGGGCAGTTTTCAGGGGTGTTGGATTTATATGCTGCACCAATATGTCAATTACAAAAGCAAATAAAGCACTGTATATAGAGAATCATCGAAAGAGAGAACGGGAAGAGGAGAGATATATATACGTACTCCAATATTGGAGAAGGCGTTGTGCACCCCATGCACAAATCACATAAAATTCGCTCGTGCTCATTAGGGCAGAATCCTGCTGGTTGTGCTGGTCCTGATGCCGGACGCACTTTCCACTTTCCACTTGCCACTTTCACTCTGCTCGGTTAGACAGCGCATTGGCAACCCCCTGAAAATGTTGATGATGCACTGCAGTGGCAGCAATCCACCCCCGCAGTTAACGTTACCGCCACTCTAATATCATTTTGCAATTTGCACTTGGCAAATAAAGGAGTGATGCTGTGGCAGATAAAAACATTTCTATCCTTTGTTCTTGCCCCCGAGCACTCTGTACCAGTGTTACACAGCGCCAATGTATTTTTGCAACCGTTTACAACTCAATGGACAAGCATCCAAGGGCAACAATGGCCCCAAGGCTCGAATGCATGCCACACATTGTTAAATGAATTATCGCCTACATCGAAGGCATCGACAAATCGCTAGCTTCGGCTTTTATACCCTGTAAAAGTAGTTAGGGTAGTTAGGTAGACTATTCATTTCTTCTTAAGGTTTTTGAAGTCCATTGAACGACCCTCTTATTTCTTTTTAACACTACAGGGTATAAATAAGTCTTCCATATACACTTTTATACCACCCCAAGCTAGTTCCCATGTCTGGCGCTCTCTCAACCCTTGGGACAGACATTGGTTCTTGTGGCTTGATTGACATGATCCAACAGTTTCGCCCCATTCCAATTGATGCCATTTTATGGTGTTCCATTCCCGAGCATTCCTAACCTATAAGTTGACAAACAGCTGATTGCGTGTTCATCTGACATCCTGGCATGATTTATGTTATAAATTGAATTTCTTGACTTTTGGCTACAATGCACGGACACGTGGCCACGAGCTGTCCAAGACGCCCAGTGACGCTCAAAGACTCTACAAACTATTGGCAGCAATTTGAGAGTAAATTAGCTCATTTTCCGGTACACTTGTCTCACGTGCTCGTTAGCAGCATTTTTGGGGCGAGTTCATTGACATTGACAACGAACTCTTGGCCCTTTCAGGGCAGCAGCTGTTTGCATTTTGCACTACATTTTCCAGCATTTCTAGCTTTTCTCTCCGTTTTGTTATCAATAGTTGTTGGCCAAGTAGCAAGTGGCAAGTGGCATGTTCAAGCTTATGTCACGTACGCGTTAGCTGATTGCCTCAAATTGTTTTCGGCCATTTTTTCTGCACATTTGGACAAGGCGTTAAGTTGCCGCAACCCCCAAGTATTTGGAAAAATTCCATCAGGGTTGCCATTTAACAGCAAATTAATACGAGTGCCAAGTCAAGTTATTCCAAACAGTCTGACAGCCAAATAGTCTGACACTTTGCCAGTCATTCTTAGTTACACAATATACGATTATTACGGAAAGCGGTAGCTTTAATATCCTAGCTAAGTCAGTTGAATTGCCAATTGAACTTTAAGTTTTGAATTTGATTTTATCAAAGTTTTAAAATTTCATTTGGTTTCTTTTTCACATGTGCTGGGATTTCTGGGAGTTGCCTTGGAAGTTTATCTGCCTGTTGACAGCTGCCCAAAGGGAATTAGTTATCAAAAGACGCATAAATCCATTGCCAGCAAATGCTTAGCTGAACTCAGAACAGCTCAGCTTTGTGTCTCTGAGAAATTCTTTTTATTTTTGTACATTTTACACATTTAGCTAAATAAAATATGAGGCAATTTGAGAGCTAAGCGGATGTCTAAATATTTCTCAACCAAAGTACTTTAAGATTTTAGAAAGTTGCCAAAGTTTTTTATTTTAAAAGCGAAAAAACTGTTGGGTAGAAGTAAAAGTCTGGCTAACAAATTGGTTGGCTTTAATGAGGGTTGGTAGGGTTTTTTTTTCGTAAGCTTTAAAATAGATAAAAGGTACTTATACTGGGAGTGGAGTTTTTAAATTCAGTAAAATTTTTAAAAGCAAAAGAAATAATGTTTTTTTTTCTTTAAATATATTTTTGTTAATGGAAATAGTTTAGTGGTTTGGAAAATATATGCAGTATTTGTTGGTTACAATTAAACTATCAATGAAATGGTAATGAAATTCGGTCAGAAATCTATAGAAATTAGTTATGAAGAAATGAAATTTAAACTAGGTATAAAATATAAAACCGTATTTAAAGAATGTTATTGTTTTCAAGTCTAAATCCGAATTCGAAAAGCTGAAGTATATCCTATAATTTGTAAATTAAATCATAATTTGTTCAGTTTTTAAATTGTCTGCCATAATTGAACTATTTTACTAAAACCCTTCCTATCCCATTTATGATATTTTCCTTCCATACTTTAATTGCCATAATTTTCTATCCATTCAAAGCCTAGTTACACTTTGTCGCTTTGATTCCTTCGTTTGAAACAAGTCCTTCATGACCACGTCTCTGCTCATTAGCACTTGTAATGTCTTTCTATTGAGGGCACTCAGTAAAATGGGTTGCTTCGTTTCACAGACGTCTTTATGGCTGTTTGTTCATGCAAATACGCCAAGTGTAATAAAATTATTTCCGCTATTGTTTAGGTTCTTAATTTTCGTGTTGCCACCAGGCTCTTGTGGCAAATAAAAAAAGAAGGAACCAAAACAAAACAAAAAAAAAAATGGCTTGCTTGATTTCTTGACACGCGACAAAAGGACTCGACTTATGCTTGATTTAGCGGCATTGAGATAAATACGCTTTGTTTGGTTATCGGTCGTTGGTCGTTGGGTTGAATGCGAAATGATAAACATAAGTTGAAGAGAGGCCCATCGACATAGACATAGACATTGGCAGGCAGGGTCCCAATAGCTTTCACAGGACACGTGCTATTTCAGTGTTATGTAAAGCTATGCCAGGCCAGGACCTCAAC
This sequence comes from Drosophila parthenogenetica, assembly GCA_035047505.1. Classification (NCBI taxonomy): domain Eukaryota; kingdom Metazoa; phylum Arthropoda; class Insecta; order Diptera; family Drosophilidae; genus Drosophila; species Drosophila parthenogenetica. The sequence continues at coordinate 6,069,932 of JAWNPM010000241.1, forward strand.
TGCCTTCAAACAGTTACGACCTCCGGTCTGTGCCTTCTGCTCTCTGTGCTCCGCTCTGGTGCTATCGCTTATTGAACCCTGGTTTGGGTGTTTGCATTTTAAAAGCAACCCTCGAAAAACGTTTGCCAACTTCAATTTCAGTCGCTGTCATTTGAAGCGTCCCATTTGTCCCCCCATTTCAATGCAAAGTCGTTGCACAGTGGTGAAGAGGTTATTTTTTTTAAACAAAATAAAATTAACTTTTATTTCTCTTAAAAATGAATTAATAGTTTTTTTTTAAACAATTTTTAACTATAAGAAAATAAATATCTTAATAATTTTAGCCTGGTATTATTTGTTCCTCGTACCACTGTGCGCCAGTCATGAATGTCCACTGGGAATTGACGGCGCTATTTTGTAACCCCATTTGGCCTGTATTTTGCGCGCTTTTGGATTTGAGTCCTCCGAGCATAGCAATCCAGGAGGACAGAGGGTGTCCTGTGTCGTCTGTTGCTGCTGCTGTTGTTGTTGTTATTTGGGGGCCAGGTAGTTATGTATTGCCAGCAGTGCAAGTGGCCATATACGAGACTGGATTCAGTTTTTTGGGTTTGTTAATTTTTTATTAAATTTGTGTCTGCACCGTGCGCAAAATTTGTTGTTGCTTTTGCCAAATTGTTGCTTCTATGTACATCCCTTTCTGGCTAGCAAAATATCAATCTCTTTCGCACTTGATGGGGGGGTCTTACCAAAAATTCAATCGAAAAACTACAAGCGTAAACAAGTGGGTAACATGGCCAACTCGTGTTCCGCATTCACTTCAAATTTCAAGTGTTTTCCATTCAGTTCAATCCAAAATTGTTGTTGTTTAGTTTTGGGGTGCTGGCCTTTTTTTTCACCGTTATGGCACCGTGTGTTTTTGCTTTCTTTTCCTTTTGCTTTGTTTGTTTTTGTTATTCTTTTGAATTGAAAATCGCAGCTGGCAAAGTTTGTATTAACCAGGTTTAAACTGCCTTGGTGGCATTTTCCTTACCCGCAGCTTGATACACCCAAATAGCCGCGTTAAGTCCTTGGCGGGCTTATGCCAAAACGCGGCTCAAGAAGTATTTGCGCGCATTTGCGGCCTAAAAGTATGCTACGCTTAAATGACTTGCCTCACACACCGCTGATAACTGCTGATTTTATATATTTTATTTTATTTGTGTTTTATATACCCTTTGGGCTTTAAGGTTAGCTTAAATATGTGCACTCACTTGGCAACTTTTGAGCACGTGAATTTGATAAAAGAATATTAACTGTGAGCCGGAAATAGATTTTTATCTGCAAAGATTAAAAAAAAATGCATAAGAATTGTAATTTTATGTTATTTATTTATTTAGAAAGTAATTTAATACGCATTTTAATTTGGCTTTTAAAATTAAAAAGTTTTTAAATTTATTTAATTTTTCAATCTTTTTAATATTAATTATATTACTGCATTACGTGTTTTACAGCTTTAAATCCAAACACAATTTCTTTTCTTCTTAAAAATAAATGTCAATTAAAATAATTAATTGTAATTTCTTTTTCTAATTGAAGTATTTTCCTTGTAAACTCTATTTTATATAGAGCATCAAACAATCTTCTTTGCTTGTGAAATTCGCTTTTTTTTGTTTTTACTGCTGATTGTTTCGCTTGTTTTTGAGGATAACAATAAATTTTTATTGTTGTTACGGTCGTCTCTCGCTATTTTCTCTCTTTGTTGTTGTTGATATTTCGGTTTTCCGTTTTTGTTGCTCGGTTTAAGCTTTCACATTGGGCTTAGTCAAGAGTTTTCCTGTCTTATTTATTGATTTCTCTGTTTTTTCTATTTTTTTTTCTGTTGGCTCTTTTTCATTTATTTTTAGGTTTTGTTGGCATTTTGGCAAAGTTTTTTATTTTTATTTTGTTTTTTTCGGCGGCTGCGGTGATGACTGCGGCTGACAAATGGTCTGAACTTTGTCAAAAGTTAACAATTTGCTGTTATTGTTGCTGCTGCTGTTGTCGTTGTCGTTGGTGTGAGCACAGAACTTCATTTAATCTAATTAAATTGCAGCACAGTAACTGGTAAACTTCGTTAAGCTTTACTTGCACACACAAAAATATCCGCGACTGTTGTTTGCCAACAACAACGTTAGCCAAGTTAATGTCCCAGAACATTTTCAGGGGTAATAGAAAGCGGATGCTGTGAATTGTCATAACTATAAGCAGTTGTTGTTGCTGTTGCTGTTGCAATTAGCTGGCAGCTGTCTGCTAAAGTCGAAATTTCGTTGTATTTAACCTGTTGGGTTTCAACTTGGCTTACAAGTTTTGTTGTCCCTTAGTCTTTGCACAGTTTTTGCACAAAGTTTCTGCCAAGTTCCTAGGATAAGAAGTTGTTGGCATTACGCCAAAACTACAGAATAGAAATATTTCGAGTACAATCAGTTTACTAAACTTTTAAGTACTATATCCCATAATATGGCTATCAAGTAATACAACTTTGTGTTTAATTCAAAATAAAAAATCGAAATTTGAAACCTTTTTAAGCACTATTTTATACCACAAATCTTTGCCATGCTATAGATTTTGCTTTCTTCATTTTGGGCAATGTTTATGCATGAAAGTAAGCCGATTATGCGCATTATTACATTTCATTAAAAATAATCGGATTACTGTACGCTTCGCAAGTGCCATACATCAAGAGATTAGAGAGCATTACAATCTCATAAAATACGCACAAAAACACATGAAAATAATTACTTTAAATACGTTTATAATCAACTGACGTGAACAATTCAAATAGAGTGAAATTTAATTGGGAATTCCAGCAAAGTTTCTTAAATTTCATGAAAAGCTCTGTTTTGATTAAGTGACATAACTTTAAAGTTATGAAATTGACATCCTTGCTTGAAAGATATTTTCTGGATAAAAAGTGCAGGAACTCCCAAGTAGATATAACTACACTGAAAAATTTGTGTACAACTATTACACTAAACTTATAAATACTTTTAAACAAAAATTTTATTCATAACATACTCTTTTGCCTCTTTAGGCTGATTAGACTCCTGTTGTATTCATTTTGTTATTCTATTCCGTAAATTCATTTTTTTTTTATTAAATATATTGATAAATTAATCATATTCTAGTTAAAAAGTGAATAGAATTTTTTTTATTTAAAAACAAAATCTTAAAGCTTTCTTTTTTTGGCAGTGTAGCGGGTGTCGCACAACAACAGAGAATCCTTCGGTTAAAACTACTTTGTAGTACAGTTTGTCATAATTTGCAAACTGCTGCACTGCATTGCAGTTGCCTTGTGCCTTCTGCAGACGCCCCCGCACTTTTGCTTATTAACTGCTGAGCACTTCATGGAGTTAATAGAGAAAAGAGAGAGAGAGAGAAAAGAGAATGGAAGACAGAGTGGAGGAATGGCAAAGAAACCGTTAGGGCAATGGCTTGGTATCTGCATGTGCATGTCCTTGCTGCTTTTGTTGGCGTCGTTGTTGTTCTTTGACTATGTCGCTGCATAATTTATGACTACTTGGTACTTGCTACTAGCTAGCAGCAGTATGAGTATATGCAGTTGGCTTTTTCTAGCCAAATGCCACATTCCACTTGAAGGAAGTTTGCTTGCATTGGCTTGCCAAGTGCTGACCCTTCACTGCTGGAGCGTGAGACTTCTGTCTGCTGCGTCCTGTTATGTCCTGCGACAGTGCGTGGCTGGATTTCAAAATCAGTTGCACTTCGATTGATAGCACACAATTCTGCATATGCAGTAAAACCAAACAACGAGCACTTTAAGCGCCTCTGGTCAGCACGTATTGGCCAGAAGTTGCACTAACTCAATTATTAAACCATTTAATTTATAACCAACGAAAGGTTCAGTTGATTTAATGGGTTTGCTTATGGCACCATTGTGATTTGAGATTAACATGTGCTTACCACGTACAAACACAGACCAAATGGACTGTTCCCACCCAACCAATTAACCCCACACCCCACTCTCCACCTCACACCCACATACACACATAGTCAGCTAATAAATTTTGGTCATGCAGCATATGGAGACCATAAGGAGCTCCCATAGTAAAAGCCAACTTGACTGCTGCCCCGCAGGGTACACAATGAGTTGCCGTTGTTTTTGGTAGTACTTCAATCTGCTACAACTCTTCTTTATATTTATATACTTTAACTTATTCTTGCTGTTATTGCTTTTCGTGCATTTGTGGTTGTGAAATCGTGATGTGAGCAAATTTGAATTTTATTAAATTTGGCACATTTCAAGCAAATGCGTCATTAACTTAAACACAAGCAAAAGTTTGTAGCTATTTTCAGTACTTAAACTGTTTATTCACGACTATGAAATACCCCTTTATTAAATTTATAAACATTCAAGACATTTATAAATTTGTTTGTATAAATTTGTCTCAATTAATTTGTATGATCCTAACAACTTCAGTTCTTGCTGATAATATTTGCCCGCAAAATAACAGAGAACTTAATGGTGTCTCACATGATTTTATAGAATAAGTGGATTTTTGATAAGCTAATGGTATAAAAGTCCAATAAATGACGCTCCGTTATTAGTGCGTTTTTAAAATTTGCAAAGATGCGTTCCATAACCGTCCTAATTAGTCTTCTATTGGTTCGTATACCAAAGGACTTAAAAGTGGATAGTGATTTAATCTATGAAACCATTTTAGGTCCTAGTCAGTGCTGCACCCACTGCGAATCTTAAGGATTCCTTAAAGCAGCTCGCTGATCAGACCGAAGTTAGTGTCTTGCAAGAAAGGATTCGTGGCAGCTTAGCCCTAGTCAAAATGATTGCCGACGAGCAGGTAGCAGATCAAGCACAAATTGCAAGGTGTTAAGATCTGTGGGAGCAATGGGGACTTGGAAATGAAACTTGGATTCAAGACAGCACCCAACTGAGTGCATTTAAAGCTCAACTATCAAATATTACAGTTAATTTTCGACTAAGAGAAATTGAACGTCATTTAAACTTACTTACGAATAGAGGCTACACCCAAATAAATTCTAGAATTCACCGCCTTATAGCTCAGCATTATACTCAATTTAAGAATAGAGCAACTGATATGATAAGTGAGGCCAAGGACGCTGGTTTTGTAGATTCTGAACTCAATGAAGAATTCAATAAGTTTGCTCAGGCCAGTCCACAAGATTACTATTTTGATGTTTTTTCAGCTTATCTTCATGAATAAATAAATTGTGTATTAAATCATGATGTCATCATAAATTTGTTTTTATAATTATTGAACTAATTTTGAGCAGACAAATTGTTTTCGTGGTTTATGCTACACAGAAACAGATTTCTATGATTTAAATATTCTGTAACATGTGACAGACTTGTTATAAATTCATTTGATTTGATTTAAATTGCTCTTTTTGACAAATTTTAGTGATTCCACTCATTAGCGTGTGACTAATTCTGGGGTTATCAAAGGTTGGAATTGCGCTCGATGACATCAACGTATTATCTATTCTAACGGCTTAAATTTAGTAAGATTTATTAGCTAGTTGGGCTGAAATCCCGGCGGTACTGCAATACCGGGCCAACCCGTGACAGAGGTGGAGCAAGCCCCTAGCACTCCGTCTGATTCCAAAAATCAGTTTAACATTTGTTGTCCTCCAATGGAGGAACTATCAGATGTTAAGCTGATAAGAACAGATACTACACTTTGATCTTAGCCATAAGGCCGAGAAGCGATAACTTAAAACAGGTCAAAGGTTATTATTCTTTCTTATGAGGACTAAAACCAGTTTGGAATTATAAGGAAAGAGCGTAAATTCGATCTACCTAATGGTGGTTTCTCCAGGTATAGCCTATTTTAGGGCGTTCTTTATACGTAATCTGTGTAGTTCCCAAGAAGTTTAACATGTTTTCAGGTAAACTCTGTGTGGTTTTAGAAAGTTCTCTGGCTTCTCTCCAGTTGTCTAATAAAGATTTAAGTGGAGAGGAGCACTCTCGGGATTTCGAATGAAATTTTTAGTTCTGTGCCTGGCAACGTTCGTCGCCGGGCCAATTGGTAATACTTTAGTAATAATATACGATTTTTTTTAACTTCTATGAGTTATGCTACACTGGAACGCTTGCTTAGTTTACTGATTTAATTTTCAAGCAGACAGAGAGAAGCGTTTGGTTAGCATTGACCCAGTAATCTCCTCACAAAATATGACAAATTTCGGGGTTATCATAGGTCATGGCTGGACTCAATGACGTCACCGTCATAATTATTCCAAACATATTTTGCTAAAATTTGATAAGACTTATTTCTTATTTTATTTATTTATTAAACAATTTAAAAATTTAAATGAAAAACTTCTGACTATTTACTATAAGTGCAAATAAAATTATATAAGTTAGATAAGTCTGAACGATTGTATTTTTATAGCCATTAGGAGCCTGTCTAGACTGTTTGGATGTTTTGTTAGCTGCCACATTTTTGTTTTATATACTAAATGTGTTTCAAAAAGACTTACAGTCTGATGTCTTTGTGCAAATTCAATCTTTGATAACCTCTTCGTTTGCTGAATTTGATATTTTTATACGTTAGACAAAATAAATTGAAAATGTTTTTGAAATGAACAATAAAGATTATGAATACTTTTTATAATTTAATTTTAATTATTATTAATTAATTTCAATTCATATTACTTACTGAATGATGGGCTTTTATACCACTGGCCTTATCAGAATTCTCTAACTAATACAAAATCAAAAACCAGCGCAGCATCACTAATCAGTCTTCAATTATTCGCATGAATTATCAGTAAGTCAACTTTTGGTGCTACTTGATGGGCTCATTTGTTGATTAGAGTAAAAATGTTTCGTTCAGATTTGCTTCCTAAGAATATTTTATTATATTATATATTATTATATATATTACAAAATGTCTCAATTTTGATTATTCAAAGTAGTTAGATAAAAGTAAAATCGTTTAAACTTGCCAAATCGGTAATTTGGATCGGCCTGGGTAAACTTCTCAAATTCCTTATCGAGTCGATTATCTTCAAAGCCCGCTTTCTTCGCCTCTTTTATCATTTCAGTGGCTTCAACCTCGAATTCAGAATAGTGCTGTGTTAAAACATCCTTAATTTTGGTTTCTAACTCAATAGAATCTCCCCTAGTATATTCCTTTGACAATCTGTCTGTAAAAATGTCGCGAACCTCTGACATTTTCTCATAAAATTGACGTTTTTGAGTATCGTCCTTGATCCAATTTTCATTGCGATTTCCCCATTCATTCCACATATTTTGGCACTTTGCAATTTTTGCTGAATCTGCTACTTTGCTCTCGGCAACCATTTTCACTAAAGCTAAGAAGCCTCGGACTTCTTCCACTGTGACTTTATCGCGAGTTTGCTCAGCAAGTTGCCTCAAGTCTCCATAAAGTTGCCTAGAGGGAGCAGCACTCACTATGATCTGAAATTGTTTCAAATATGTTATCCTTATCCTTACTTAATGTCCTTCGGTATACATACCAATAGAACAAAACTTATTGCTGCAGTTATGAAATGCATCTCTCCAATTGTCAAATGCACACTTGGAAGAAAACGGAATTTGATGGCCTTTTATATCATTTTCCTTATCAAAATTCTACTGTTCCAACGCAAACACAAACCAGCACCCAAAATCTCCCCTCTGCTGCGCACGAGAATTATCAGTTAGGCATTTTTCGGTGCTACTTGTTGGACCCATTGCTGATTACGAAAAAAACATGTTTCGTTCACATTTGTTTGCTATGAATATTTGATTAATAACTAAACGAAATGAATTATATGAAGCATGTTACAAAATGTTTTAATATTCTTAATTCAGAGTATATAATCCAAGATCAAAGTAAAACAACCTGTTATTTCGGACACTTGGATCAGTCTCGGTAAACTTTTCGAATATCTCATTAAGTTCATTATCTACGAATCCCTTTTTCTTCGCCTCATTTATCATTTCAGTGGCTTTAATGGCGAATTCAGAATACTGCTGTTTATAAAAATTCTCAATTTTGGATTCCAACTCAATGGAAGCTCCTCTCGAATATTCCTTTATAGCACGTTTTGAAAATTTATTGCGAGCCTCATCCATTTGGTCCTCAAATTGACGTTTTTGAGTGTCGTCCTTAGCCCAAGTTTCATTTCGATTTCCCCACTTATTCCACAGATTTTGGCACTCTGCAATTATTTCTGGAGTTGCTACTTTGTTGTCTGCAACTATTTTTACGAAAGCTAAATAAGTTCGGAATTCTTCCACTTCGATTTTATCATCAGTCTGCTTAGCAAGCTGCCTCAAATCTTCCTTGAGATTTCTAGTGGGAGCCGCACTCACTAGGACCTGCAATCGGTTGAAATATTATTTCACCACTCTTTTCTAATGTCCTGCGGTACACGAACCAATAGAACAAGTCCAATTGCGACGGTTACGAAACGCATATTTCTGACTGTTTATAAAAACACACTAAGAACGGAACGCAATTTGAAGGTCTTTTATACCCCTAAGCTTATCAAAATACAGTGTTGCTTTCGAAATATTCACTATTTTGTTTAATCAGTATGACATATTTAAATGCTTGTGCTTAGAAATGGTGTTGAAAGTCATACAGGGTGAAAGTTTGGCCTGTCTCATAATTAATGACATAGCTAACAATCTATTTAGGTATATATATCAAATTCTAAAACTGCTTCCTCGGACAACAGGTTTTTGAAATCAGCAGCGCTATGATCGCGGAATTCCGTCTTCAGAATCAAGTTGAGCTTTAATTGCTAATTTGATTTATTTGTTAGTTGGGCCGAAATCCCGGCGGTACTGCAATACCGGGCCAACCCGTGACAGAGGTGGAGCAAGCCCCTAGCACTCCGTCTGATTCCAAAAATCAGTTTAACATTTGTTGTCCTCCAATGGAGGAACTATCAGATGTTAAGCTGATAAGAACAGATACTACACTTTGATCTTAGCCATAAGGCCGAGAAGCGATAACTTCAATGAGGTCAAGGGTTATTATTCTTTGTTATGATGACTATAACCAGTTTGGAATTATAAGGAAAAAGTGTAAATTCGATCTACCTAAGGGTGGTTTCACCAGGTGTAGTCTATTTTAGGGCGACTATCCACGTAACCTTTATAGTTCCCAAGCAGTTTAAGATGTTTCCAGGTAAACTCTGTGAGGTTTCAGATAGTTCATCACTCTGGCTTCTCTTCAGTTGTCGAATAAATCTTTCGCCTTTTACTAAAGATTTCCGTGGAGAGGAGCACTCTAATGAGTCTAAACTGAATTTTTCGTTCTGTGCCTGGCAAAGTTCGTCGCCGGGCCAATACAAAATACATTAAGATAATAAAAACTATTGAAACAAGCTGGTATAAAGATGTGGACGGCTTTATCATGTAGCTAAGCTGGTACCCAGCTTTAGTTAGTCAACATTAATCTTCGCTGTCTCTTGCAGTGCCAGCTAAAAATATGACTTGAGTTTTATAATTATTAACTTATTTGTGGAGCACACAACGTTCTAGATTTAACATTTAGGGAATATATACAAAGTAACTAAGTACAGGCAATAAAAATTATTGCTGAGCGGTTAATGGGTTTAACTTGATATGACCCCAGTTAACTTGGGGTTTACGATCATTTCTAATAGTTGGTGTTAGTCGTTATTTTGGCTTGTAAAATGTTCTACTCATAAAATTTAATAAGCGTTCAAAATTGCCCTCAAAGCTGACAGCTGTTGCGCCTCCATTGCATCCATTTTATGTGTGTCAACATTTATGACAGCTACAAAAGTCAATTAGCCCTGGCAAACAGGCATTTGCCCATTTCCGCTTCTGCTTTAAGTGTCCAGAGTGGGCGAGAAGTCGAGTTTTCACCCTCTGGAAATTAATTTTCCTTCTCCTGCGCAAGTTCTTGAAATGAAACTGTCAACATTTAGCAAAAGAACTTTTGAGTAATTAGTTAGACAGTGTTTTACAAATGAGTGGAAAAGTCTAAGCATACTCCCTATACTACTAAAAATTTTGTGTTTTTAATTTATTAATACATATGTTATTTGTAGTTATGCTTAGAAAACAAGAATATATTGAGGGCTTATCTGAACAGATATTTTGTTCAGCCGTTAAACACTTATAATCAACTGAGCATCAAAGCTTTTGGGTTTCCTGTGTTCTTATATTGCTTCTTGTGTGTGTGTTTTTGGCAATAAGTTTAGTCAAAGCACGTACCGTAAAGTTGGCAATAAATCCGGCAAGCCCAACAGTCCTATATGGTCTCTCTGCCTTTCTCTTTCCATTTTGACGCTCTCCCCTGCAAACAAATAACCCGCTGCGTTGCACGTGGCGTATTAACAATATCGACATGGGTAAACAAGCCCTAAGGGTTGACTGGGGAAAGTAATTTACACTTTTCCAACATGAACTTCAACTCGAATTAAACTTTTTTTGCTGTTGTTAATAATTTTCCTTTTCGACTTTGCTCTCTTTACAGTCAAATTAAACCATTCTGAGCTGGGGAGGATGACAGAAATTAACACAAATGTATCATAAAGTGACATATCTTGAGCAACCCCCAGCAGTGCGTCAAGGACGACAAGGACACGTGTTAAAAGTCCCTTATCTGTTGCCATTATCAGTGAGCCAGTGAAACAGTATGCCGAATCTTCATCATGTTGACTACAATCGGAAATATTCCGCAACGGAAACGATACAGGTAAGTGACTGCACAACTTTCACTTTTATTTTGGCCAATAGACAACATTGATGGCGTTTAAAATTCATCTTAAGTGCGATAATTAAAAATAAGACATTTATTTACGAGCTGCCGTTTGCGGCACGCGACCAAGCCAGTTTGGCATTCTAACGCGTTTCCCATTTCCCTATTTCCCTGTTCCCCTTCGTAGTCGTGTCCATTTTTTCGATTTTTTTCACACCCAAAATTGAGGGTTTTTTTTTTTCGGACTCCCTTTTAACTGGGTCTTGATTGATGCGCGCGTTTTGTTGTCTGCAATAGCTCAACAAATTAATTGAAGAGTTTTGCTGGCCCAACTTCAACTTGAACTTGTTTAAGGACACGGCCCTTTCGGTCCGCTAATTGCTGTCATAAATTTGTGCTCAACTTGAAGATAGAAACATTCTTTAGGGCACTCAGCCAGAATTCACGTAATTGTTTAATCGGGTGTATAAGACGTGTCAATAGATATGCAACAGAGTGCGAGTAGATGTTATCTAAAATGAATTTAGATTGTAATTGAATGTTTATTGATGTCTGAAGCACAGTGTAGGTTAAACATTAGAGAAAAGAAGTTAGAGAAGTCATAGTGCGTTTTATACCACAGTATTTAAACCAATAATGGTTTCAGGGATATGTTTATTGATGTCTATAGAATATTTTAGGTTAAACATTAGAGAAAAGAAGTTAGAGAAGTCATAGTGTGTTTTATACATCAGTTTTTAAACCTATAATGGTTTCAAGGACATGTTTCCTTATGTCTGTAATAAAACAAGTTACAGAGTATTTGCTTGTCGTTCCCTGAAAAGCTTTCACAGTTGATTTTGACTTGCATGTTATTTCAGCTTTCGGCATTTCCATAATAATGTTTGTTGTTGTGTGTTTTATTTGTTGTTTTTGCACTTACAATCACAAAAAAAAAAGAAATGAGAGACGAAAAAGCAGACTGTGTTGTCGGCAAAGTTTGTTACTGCTTTTGCTGCTAGCCGAGCTTTGTTTTTGCTTTCTGTTGCATACAAAACGTCGCTTCCGCTTGCCGGAGTCCAAACCGGAGTCGGAGTTAGAGACGGAGACACGGCTTGTATCTATATATATATATATATGGCTCTGGGCCCCGTCTACGAATGAAACTTGATTAAGTAGTTTCCGCGTGTTTTTATTTGCACAATAAAAGCATACAATTTTCGCCGAGTTTGTTGCCCGTTTATTAAAGCTGAGCAAAAAAAAAAAAAACTAGGAAAAAAACAGCGGCAGAGCAAAAAGTGTGAAGTGGACGCTTTTTGTGTGGCAAATGCGACGTCAGGATGTCTACGGGCTTTGGTCTCTGCGATACTGGGGATAAGGGGAGCATTACCCTGGGTAAAATGCTAGACATGCTGTTGCTATTTAAGCCGCTATTTTTATGGCTTTTGTCGGAATGATGGCGTTATGACTCTATTGTGACATGGCGCCGACGTGGCATAGTTAAAACTCCATTTATTTTTTGGCCAACAAGAGAAATAAAGGCAAATACGATAATGACTTTAAATACGACTGTGAATGCTCTAGTCAAAGTTATGCATCAGCTGTTAGATAATAGTTGGTTTAATCGGATTTATTTTTATATAATATAAAAAACATGAAAGAAAATATATACATATGTATTATTTTAATATTAATATTTTAAATATAATTTTAAGAAAAGTTTTGTTGCAGCATTTAAATTTATTTAGTGTTTCTTTAAAAATATTTTTTCTATAACTTTAAATGACAACAAAACTTTTTTTTAAGTATTTAACAACAAAATCTTTTTTATATATTTTAAATTAGATTGTCTATTTTATAGTACATTTTAAGCTATTTTACCCAAGTGCTAAATTTTTATGTTTCATATTTTTGACTTACTATATTTGCGTGCAAAAACTTTCCCCTGATCAGCAACAAAGTCTGCCTCAATTTTCAAATGTTTGCTTATGTGCGTGAATTTTCTCTGGACTGACATAGGAATTACGGCCATATGGCGCCTGCAGACGTAGCCTATTAAAAATGATTACAAAATGCCGCTACACGAGTCTTGGCCAAAAGCAACAAGAATCTTCGGTTTCCGTTCTTCCTACCCCCTCACTGTACGAGTATAAAGTAATTTCACTTTTCGCCGCATATGCTGCCTTCCAACCTTTTTGGCACAACAACAAAGTTCTACTCTCCGGTTGTTGTTTTTTATTTTTTTGCAAAACAAACAACATAAATATGGATTTCTCATTAAAATGCCAAAGTTATGCCGGAGTTTTGTTGCCGGCACGTTGAGATTGCTAAGTTACTATGCGCAGGCGCATTAGTCTCTCCATTTCTTTCTCTCTGTGTATCTTTCTCTGTCAATGTCAATGTCGAAGGCTCTCTTTTTGGGCCGCGCTCGCTCTCTTTCTCTCTCTGTTATTCTCTACTTGCTAGTCACGTGCTGCTGCTTCATTGAAGGAATTTCATTGCCCGTTTGCCGGCTTATTCTTCCTACCCCGTGGCCTGATGTCCTCTTCCTACATTTTTAACACTCCGGCACGACAATGTGACGCATTTGTCATGAAACGGATTTCCTGTATTCGCTGTCTTTGTGCCTGAGTCTTCTTCTATGACATGGCCGTGGGCTTATGGTGGTTTCTGCTTTTGACACTCTTGACTTTAAAGGCGACTTCGGTCGCTGCAAATTGAGCTCAAGCACTTGGCCTCTGCCTACAACTTGTTCAATTTTTTATGACAAAGGCACAAGCTAAAGAACTGAAAGAAGGAAAAAATGTTGCCGCAAAACTGGCTATTTAGCATTTTAGAGTAGGCGACACGAAGGCACTTGCTCTGCTCCTTCCCTCTTCTGTACACTTTTCAGCTGCCATATTGTTGTCGTGGGTTTCTCGTTACATGAATTTTTCATTAATTTCATTAGATTGCTCAAGCAATGGGAATTTTAATCAACGCTTACAGCTTTCATAAATATGCAAAGAAATTTGACAATGATAATAGTTAATGAGAATTGAATGTGGGCTAAGGGATGGGATTGATGGCTTAACGAGGGGATGAAAACTATTCTGGTTAAGTAAATTGCTTTGCAAGCTAAATGCTAAATTTTGTTGGCAATTTGCGACGATTTCAGTTAATAGACTGATAGTTGTTTGAACGTTATCTGCTGGCAAAATATGTGAATGGTTAAATAGCCCCAAAAATGGGTCACTTAAATTGCTGATGACACAGACAAAAGCAATTGTTAGTTTGGGTCTCCTAATGCATATAATAAATAAGGGTTAAATGCCGTCATAAGTGGTAGTAAAAACTATTCAAAGGGTCTCTTAATCTAATCACTAATAAAGATCTTGGGGGTTATCTTTGAAAGCATCGTAATAACTTTTTAAACATTCAATAGAACTTTAAAATTTGTAGAATTCTTTACATTTATTTATTTACTCCATAAAAATGGTTAAAACTTTTTTAAGTTAAAAAAAAAAAGATTTATTAAAATATTTTTAGGCAAAAGATAAAGAGGCATAGAGCCGACAAAAGTATGTTCCTACTCCAACCCTCGTTTGAATTGATTGTCCTTACCTGAGTTACCTACAACTAGGTAATTAGAAAAGACATCTTAAAAGTATGTTACACTTTTTTCGATAAGAAACGCTTATAATTCGCAATTGGTTTAAGTGCTCATGGAATGTAATGGGCTTTAAATTTGTAGCTAAAGTTATCTTTGCGCAGAGGCGATATCGTAACCAATGAAGTTCTACTGAGGTGCGATTATTGCTAGTTGAAAACTTTAACCAATACCCCGCCATGGGGACGTGAAATACCGTCCACTACGGCAATTTTTGGAAGCCCGAGAGGGCTCATATTCAAATCAATTTCATTACCATATAAACTAAAATCATAACTATAGGAAATTTTCTTTTCAAATGTTATAAATTTAACAAAAACACATTGTTTCATTTTTGCTGCGCTTGTCGCCAAGTCAAAGAAGTTTTCTTTAATCTATTTATTTTAATTGAAAAATTTTCATGGTTTTTCTAACTCCACCTTTGTCCCTTTTATCAATATGAATGGGCCTAGAACTGTATAAATAATGCATAAATTGGTTCCACGAATTCCCAAAAGGATTTGGCAAACGAATCAAATCAGGACGACACTTGCTACATGTCCGGCATGCAAATGCTGCCAAAAAGTAGGCTAGACTGGCTATAATAAAATGAATTATGTTTCAACTGTTTGGGTCTACTGCTGATGGGTCAGGCGGAAGATCTCAGATTCGGGGTTTGTATTACATTTGGTTAGTTCATAAAGCGCAGTCAAGTCTGACCAATGTTTCGCCTCGCTGAGAGGAGACAAAAGTACACAAATCTCAATGGCTTTGGTTTACCTTTTTTCTTTTATGTTTTTCGGTGTTTTCTGGGCTCTCAGGGCCATAAAAAGGCTCAAGTTTGTTTGTCTAAAACAGTAAATTTACATGCAAGCCAGAAAACTTTGTTCTAACCTTAAACGTCGAACTTGAACTATAATAAAAATCCAACGAATCCAACTCTCAACTCACATAAACATAAATTGTGGCCGTAATTTTCGGTCAGGTTGGCATTCGGTCTCCTTCGGCTTCCTATTTTCTGGGGGTTGTTAGGGACCGTCCTAACTGTTCAATGGCTCAATGCCATGTTTGTGTTATTGTAGTTGGGCTTAAATGTGCCGCTGTGTTGTCATTACCCTACCCATTAAACCCATTTGAAAGAGGAGTTAACATTAAGTTTAATTTGTCTAATGCCTGAACCCTTTTTACTATCATTACTGCGCCTTGGGAATTCTAATTAAATAAATAACTATAGACGCCAATAAAACAATTTTTAATGGTCTACATTATGATCTGTTACCTTAAACAGCTGAAAGAGAAGTGTATATAAATTAAAAAAATATATAAATTATTAAATCTTTGCACATTTTTTCTGGCAAACTCAATGAACCCCTGTACACAATTTAAAAACAGGGTCTGTGTTTGTAAACATTTAATATTTTATTCCATCTTTTATGTATGTCATTAAAAAACCGTATTGTCTGAACCAATTCTCTAGCTCTTCCCTAACAATTCTTGCAAAACGTTCATTAAATTCATTATCAACATAACCCGCTTCCTTAGCCTTACGTATAATTTCGGTGGCTTTTTTCACAAACACAACAGGACGTCCGTATCGAACCGCATCGTATTCGGCTTCAATTTTTTCTGATTCCCCATTAGTTAACACTTTAATTCGATTTCGACGCGCTGCACGTGGAATAATTGAGTAAAGTTCTTTCAGTTTATCCTTAAATTCCAATTGTTTGTCATTATCCTGTATCCAACTATCATTTCTAAGTCCCCAGTCGTTCCACACTTTTTGCCATTTTGAGATTTCCGATTGCTCTACTACCCCATGGCCAATAACCGATCTGATGAGAGCAAGTTGGAAATTGATCCCATCTTGAACATCAAGTGCGTCAGCCTCATTTGCAAGTTCCTCTAAGTCATTCTTGCGTTTTATTGCTGGATTAGCACTCACAATGATCTGCAAGTAGTTCAAGAAATATTATTTCCTTACTGACTTGTGGTCCTTACGGACACTTACAAACAGAATAAGAGTAATAACTACACTTATGAAATACATCTTATAAATGTTATTAGATCACTAAAATCCGCATGCCACTTGGCCATCTTTTATACCAATAAGCTTATCAAAATTCCGTTGTGTCTACACATATCAGCCTTAAAATTGTTTGGGGTCATCGAAGGTTTGTCCGAAGTGACGTGAGTACAGTAATAAATTCATGATACAAAATTTGCAAATACTAATATGTATACATATATAATGCCATTTATAATAATATTTATTTTAAATAACAAAACCGAGCGAATTTTATTTGTATTTATTTGAACTTTTGATTGTACAATTTTGTTTATTAACTTTTATTTTTTGTTTTATAATCACTTGGGTAATTCAATAATTTTATTAAAAATTGTATAAATGCAAATGCAGATAGCAGCGCTGCCGGTCATTTGGGTCAGCCAGTCCCAAAGTATTATATTCGTCGTAAAGTATTTAATCAGCAAAACCATAATTGATTTTGATGCCCCTTTTGATTACACAGATTTTACCTGCCGTCTTATATCTGACATTATATAGAAAGATTGGGAAATTAATCTCATTAGCAACATGTGTTAACACGTATTCAAGAGAATGAAGAATGAAGATTTAAACTCTTCCGCCTTTGTAACATTAATTTTATTTTTAGCTTTTTAGACCGCGTACTAATAAAGAGTACCTGGGTCTATTAGGTTTGTCAGAATCGAAACCTTTTCCGATCCTATAAAGTATTAAGTGTTGATCAGCATCAATAGCGGAGTGGATATAGCCATGCGTGTCTGTCGAGATCTTAGAGATAAAAATATCTAGAAACACCACATAAAGATGTCTGCATGTGTGGTCTGTATTGTTACAGAGTATCCTACGGTTGAAAAACACCAACTTTTTTTAGTTCTAATTTATTTTAGAAATTTAGGTCTAACGCCAACGTTTTAACATGTTATTTACACGTACGTCACTGATTAAATAAACCTTTGATGACCCCAAAATTGCAAACGCTGATATGGTCTTACGCAATTGTAGACATGACTGAATTTTGATAAGCCCGAATGGTATAAAATATGGGCAATCGTACTTGATTTCTTAGTGTTTTTATAACATTTAAAAGATGCGGTTAATAAGTGTAGCTATTAGTCTTGTTCTATTGGTAGGTGTCCTGAAGGACTAAGAGCCGGAATGGTGATATACAGTTTAAACTGCTTACAGATCACCGCGAGTGCTGATCCATCAACGAAACTCAGGAATGACTTGAAGGAGATTATTAATGAAACTGATGAACTCTTTGTTCAAGTGTACACTAATCACAAATTAGATTTAATCCGATCGATTATTGACCACGGGGTAGCAGAGCCAGCGGAAATGCAAAAATGGCAAAAAGTGTGGAACGAATGGGGTCTACGAAACGATAGTTGGATACAGGATGAAACTGAACTAAGTAAATTTGATTTACAAGTAAGAAAGCTCGTCTCAAATATTTCATCTGACGAGATGGGAACTCGACTTAACGCGTTATCCGGTGGGAAGTTGGACCAACTTGATTCCGAATTTAGAGCTCTACGCGTTGAACGCCTTGCTTCATTTGAGAATAAAGTCACAGAAATTATTCGCAAGGCCAAGGAAACGGGTTATGTTAACCATAATCTTAATGAAAAATTTAAAATATTTGTTGAGGCAGATACAGAGCGGTATTATCGCTATAGACAGTTTAGATCTCACGTAATTTTTAACTATTAAACATCAATAAAAAATTAATGTTTGTGTTCATTAAAATTTCTAATCTCTTCAATTCAGTTGCTAATACTGACAAATTTATTTCATATACATATGTGAACAACGTAAATTTGAATTTCAACTAAGAAAACTTGTCTCAAATATTCCATTTGAAGAGAGCCAAAATCGAATTAACGTGTTATCCAGTGGCAAATCGGAGCAACTTTATTCCAAACATAAGGCACGTCGCGTTGAACGGCTTGCTTTATTTGAGAATAAAGCCACTGAAATTATTCGCAAGGCTAAGGCAGCGGGTTATGTTAACAATGAACTAGATGAAGAATTTACATTGTTTGTTCAGGCAGATACAGAGAGGCGGTATTATCAGTTTAGAGAGTTTAGAGCATACGTAATTGGTACTTTTTAAAAATCAATAAATATACATTTTTGAGTTCATTAATATTTTATGAAAATTTTTATATTATTTTTTGGCATTTTATAGGCATTTCATAAAATTAACATTAGATTTAGACCACAAAAAAACTTGGCTTATTCTCACATAAAGACGAAATGGTTTGGCAAATCGAAATAGGCAAATTCATTTTTTGTTTTCTAAACTTAAAGCATACGACTGTCTTTGTAGCAGATAAGATTTACTTGAAAGTTGTTGACGAAAACAACTTTGAGTGCTCAAATTTGGGGTACTTATTCTGGTATTATCTGGTATTTAAATATCTGTTAATCTCTTCAATTCTGTTGCTGATACTGACAAATTTATTTAGCTAAACCTTTGATGACCCCAAAATTGGCAATGCTGATATGGTCTTACGCAATTGTAGACACAATTGAGTTTTGATAAGCCCTAATGGTATAAAAGATGGCCAAACATACTTTATTTCTTAGTGTTTTTAGACATTTAAAAGATGCGGTTCATAAGTGTAGCTATTAGTCTTGTTCTACTGGTAGGTGTCCTGAATGACTAAGAGTCGGAATGGTGATATACATTTTGAACTGCTTACAGATCACCGTGAGTGCTGATCCATCGGCGAAACTCAGGAATGACTTGAAGGAGATTCTTGATGAAACTAATGCACTCTTTGTTCAAGAGGACACCAGTCACAAATTAGATATAATCCGATCAGTTATTGATCACGGGGTAGCAGAGCCAGCGGAAATGCAAAAATGGCAAAAAGTTTGGAACGAATGGGGCCTACGAAACGATAGTTGGATACAGGATGAAATTAAACAACGTAAATTTGATTTACAACTAAGAAAGCTCGTCTTAAATATTCCATCTGACGAGAGGCAAACTCGAGTTAACGCGTTATCCGGTGGGAAGTTGGAGCAACTTATTTCCGAATATACAGCACTTCGCGTTGAACGGCTTGCTTCATTTGAGAATAAAGTCACTGAAGTTATTCGCAAGGCCAAGGAAACGGGTTATGTTAACAATAATCTTAATGAAGAATTTAAAATATTTGTTGAGGCAGAAACAGAGGAGCGGGATTATCGCTATAGACAGTTTAGATCTCACGTAATTTTTAATTATTAAACATCAATAAAAATTAATTTTTGTGTTCATTAAAATTTCTAATCTCTTCAATTCAGTTGCTAATACTGACAAATTTATTTCATATACATATGTTCGGCCATGACATGACGAACGTCAGGGAGTAGGTTTACCTTTGATGACCCCAAAATTGGCAATGCTGATATGGTCTTACGCAATTGTAGACACAATTGAATTTTGATAAGCTCTAATGGTATAAATCATGGTCAAACATACTAGATTTTTTAGTGTTTTTATAACATTTAAACAATGCGGGTCATATGTGTGGCTATAAGACTTTTTCTACTGGTAGGTGTTCTGAAGGACTAAGAGCCGGAATGGTAATATATTTTGAACTGCTTGCAGATCTTAGAGAATGCTGATCCATCAGTGAAACTCAAGGCTAACTTGATGGAGATTGTCAAGGATACTAATGCACTCATTGTTCAAGAGGACACCAGCCTAAAATTAGATATAATCCGATCAGTTATTGATCACGGGGTAGCAGAGCCAGCGGAAATGCAAAAATGGCAAAAAGTGTGGAACGAATGGGGTCTACGAAACGATAGTTGGATACAGGATGAAGTTGAACAACGTAAATTTGAATTTCAACTAAGAAAACTTGTCTCAAATATTCCATTTGAAGAGAGCCAAAATCGAATTAACGTGTTATCCAGTGGCAAATCGGAGCAACTTTATTCCAAACATAAGGCACGTCGCGTTGAACGGCTTGCTTCATTTGAGCATAAAGCCACTGAAATTATTCGCAAGGCTAAGGCAGCGGGTTATGTTAACAATGAACTAGATGAAGAATTTACATTATTTGTTCAGGCAAATACAGAGAGGAGATATTATCAGTTTAGAGAGTTTAGAGCATTCGTAATTGGTACTTTTTAAAAATCAATAAATATACATTTTTGAGTTCATTAATATTTTATGAAAATTTTTTATATTATTTTTTGGCATTTTATAGGTATCTCATAAAATTGAACATTAGATTTATATGTTGTAGACCACAAAAAAACTTGGCTTATTCTCACATAAAGACGAAATGATCTGGCAAATCGAAATAGGCAAATTCATTTTTTGTTTTCTAAACTTAAAGCATACGACTGTCTTTGTAGCAGATAAGATTTACTTGAAATTTGTTGACGAAAACAACTTTGAGTGCTCAAATTTGGGGTACTTATTCTGGTATTATCTGGTATTTAAATATCTGTTAATCTCTTCAATTCTGTTGCTGATACTGACGAATTTATTTAGCTAAACCTTTGATGACCCCAAAAATTGCAAACGCTGATATGCTCTTATGCAATTGTAGACGCGACTAAATTTTGATAAGCCCTAATGGTATAAAAGATGGCCAAACGTACTAGACTTCTTAGTGTTTTTATAATATTTAAAATATGCGGTTCATAAGTGTAGCTGTTAGTGTCGTTCTACTGGTAGATATCCTGAAGGACTAAGAGCCGGAATGGTAATATACAGTTTGAACTGCTTGCAGATCATCGTGAGTGCTGATCCATCAACGAAACTCAGGAATGACTTGAAGGAGATTACAAATGAGATTGGTGAACTGTATTTTCAAGATGAGAAAAATGTTTTCTTATCTATCATCAAATCGGTTATTGACCACAGAATAGCAGAGCCAGAGGAACTCCAAAAATGGCAACAATTGTGGATTGACTGGGGCTTAAGATATGATAGTTGGATACTGGATAAAAACAAAAAACGCGAATTTTATGATCAACTGTTAAAACTTTCTCCAAGTGAGTCGTCACCAGTTGAGTTTGAAGACCAAATTAGCTTATATACCAGTGGGGAATCTGAAAAACTTGCTTCCGAATATAAGGCGCTTAGTGTTGAACGGCTTGCTTTATATCAGAGCAAAGTCACTGAAGTTATTGGTAAGGCTAAGGGAGCAGGTTACGTTGATGATAAACTCAATGAAACTTTTAATGAGTTTGCCGAGGCAAAAAGGGTTGATCGGGACTATTACTTTAGACGTTTTTGGTCATATGTAAACAGTTCTTAATTCAATAATAGTTAATAAAAATAAAATTATCAGATTTTTTTTTAACTTGGCATTCAAAACTTGACTAAGTCAGTATGAAAATGATTTTGTTAACCATATCGAAGCTGAGTGCTCAAAACTGGAATATTTATTCTGGTATTATCTGGTATTTAAAGATCTGTTAATCTCTTCAATTCTGTTGCTGATACTGACAAATTTATTTAGGTAAACCTTTGACGACCCCAAAATTGGCAATGCTGATATGCTCTTACGCAATTGTAGACGCGACTAAATTTTGATAAGCCCAAATGGTATAAAAGCTGGCCAAACATACTAGATTTCTTAGTGTTTTTAGACATTTAAAAGATGCGGTTCATAAGTGTAGCTGTTAGTCTTGTTCTCCTGGTAGGTGTCCTGAGGGACTAAGAGTCGGAATGGTGATTTACATTTTGAACTGCTTGCAGATCATAGTGAGTGCTGATCCATCAACGAAACTCAGGAATGACTTGAAGGAGATTACAAACGAGATTGCTGAACTGTATTTTCAAGATGAGAAAAATTTCTTGTTAGCTATCATTAAATCGATTATTGAGCACAGGATAGCAGAGCCAGAGGAACTCCAAAAATGGCAACAATTGTGGAACGACTGGGGCTCTAGAAATGATAGTTGGATACTGGATAAAAACAAAAAACGCGAATTTTATGATCAAATTGAAAAATTTTCTCCGTCACCTGTTGGGCTTGAACGCCAAATTAGCTTATATACCAGTGGGGAATTCGAGAAACTTGCTTCCGAATATAAGGAACTTCATGTTGAACGGCTTGCTTTATATCAGAGCAAAGCCACTGAAATTATTGGTAAGGCTATGGAAGCAGGTTACGTTGATAATGAACTCAATGAAACTTTTAATGAGTTTGCCGATGCAAAAAGGGTTGATCGGGACTATTACTTTACACGTTTTTGGTCATATGTAAACAGTTCTTAATTCAATAAAAGTCAATAAAAATAAAATGGTTTGTTCAAAGATGAATTTTCGGATTTTTTTTTTCTTCTGGGCATCTTTAAGATACACATTGTTAATACGTAGGCACTTATTCATTTGTGAATATATTTCTATATTGTAGTCCGGAATTAAAGCTGATCAGCTGAATTTTAAAATCTTCGCATTCAAAACTACTCTTCGGCAGTATGAAAATGATTTTGTTTACCATATCGAAGCTGAGTGCTCAAAATTGAAATATTTATTCTGGTATTATCTTGTATTTAAAGGTCTGTTAATCTCTTCAGTTGTGTTGCTGATACGGACAAATTTATTTCATATGTTCGGGCATGGCATGCCGAACACTAGATAGTAGGTAAACTATGGAACTAGTCAACTTCTTACTAATGACTGCATAAGTAACTTCCTTGCTATAATCAGAAAAAGATATCAAAATAAGTGAGGAGTTAGTGTAGTTAGCTGGATACATAATGAAACTCAAGAAGTAGAATTTCAAAAGAATATGAAAAAATTTATCGTACATGTTCCACATGGGAAGGCTGAAGATCGGATCAGCGTATATACTAGTGGAAAATCTGTAAAACTTTGGGTAAACGACTAGCTTTATTTGAGAGTAAGCCACTGAAATTATACAAAATTCTAAGGAAGCGGGTCACATTGATGATGATGTGAATGAGCAGAGGGTCCAGTGCGTTGCTTTTATCATTTTATAGCATTCCTTTATTTGAAGCAATTCATTATAGCTGAAAATCAATAAATAATGTGTTCCGTTCATTAAAATATTTATTATTTTATTTACTTTTTTCTCAAAATATAGCAAATATTGTATAACAAAATTTAACTCCTCCAACAGATATCGAAGCGTCTTCAACAATGGAATGTTATAAATCAACCCTCGTTTTATTTTTTGTTAGCCTCAAAGTGATTTCGTTTTGGGCGTAAAAGGTAACTCCTGAAGGCAACATGCAAATGCAGAAATCTCCTTCTTCTGCCAAGGACAACAAGGACATGGCAGCTGCTGACATTGCAATTGTGTTCAGTCTGTTGACTGATTCAGTCCGTTATTGGGGCTATAAAATTGTTTTGTCCTCAATGGCGTTGCCAAGTTGTTTGGAAAATTGAAATGATTAATTGTTTTGGCTAGCTTCTGGCACTTGTCTTTGCCTGACTTGGAATCAAGTTGTCTTGCGCTGAATTGATATAACGAAGAGCAAAGATTGAAAATCAAAACATTTTTTATTGACAGCTTCAAATTTGTCGCGCTCTTGGCAAGCGTAAGTGTTGCCAATTTGACAGACTTGCGACAGTTATTTGTCAGCTTTTGACGGCTTTAGGGTGTGAAAGGGTGTCAGATGTTAATCTTTACAGTTCATCAAGCATTATTAAAGTTTTCGTATTTGAAAGCTGACATCCCTTAACAAGGATGTGTGTCAGTTTTTTATTTGATTATTTTTATATTGTTTAAAAATTTAATGCTAATAATTCAAACAGCACCATCATTTAACACAAATGTGAGAAATGAATGCAGCAAACAAGGCAAATTTGGTGTCCTTTAAAGGTAGCTGTCTTGGCTAAATGGTACATTTTCAATTCAAATGGTTCAATGTCTTTGCTAATAATTTAGTATGCAAGGAAGTTTTGAAGTTATTTAATGCAAGCCATTATCTTCTTAAACAATTTATATAATTGGGATATTTTTCACACAACAAACAACTCTCCGAAAAAACTAATGGTTGCAACTTATGATATACCAAATAATGATAATGATGTTTTTCGGACTTGTATTTAATATTTTTTGATCTAAAGTATATTAAGGGAATTATTGGGAAATAGTCAAGACACAAAAAAAAGGTTTTAATGGAACTTGTATCCGAAATATGTTTTTTTCGAAAACTAAAATTGTTTAAAAAATAATAGCTCTTTGGAAATATAATGGGTTTCACCCCAAGTGTTCTAAAACAGTTTTTGGCGCAGAATTGTTGGGTAGAAATACACGAAATATTGGGAAAAAATTGAATTTAAAATCAAATAGGACGGCCATAGTAGTTACGTTTTATATCTCGTATTTAAATAAGTCAGAGCTGGTTAGTTTTTGGATTCTGCAGTTATGCTTTGCCATTAATACAGTATTTGATCAATTTTTAAATACCAACATTAGCAAATTAATGCTTTGTACAATATAATGCATATTTAACGTATTTTGTAGAACGTTTGTTTGTGTGTTGAGTTTTGTATATAAGTTTGCGTGTCCTCATATGTAATTCTTATCATTTACCCGCCAAACTGTAAACTCCAAGTTTTCTTTTTAATTGCTAAAAGTGTAAAAACACAACTCAAAAGATATTACAAACAATATTATCTATAAAAGTGTCTCAACTGTCTGTTTAGTTATTTACCTTACTCTTTGAACCCTTTAACTTCACTTCTCTCCTACCCCTTTCGTTCTGTATTGTTTGTGTATTGTTCTATCGGGCCTGTTTCTATCTTTGTTTTGCATAAATTTTCACTTTGTTTTTATGCAGCTTTTTTAAGGGTGTATGTAGGTGTGTGTAGATTGTGCTTAATTTTCGGTCGTTGCCCGCCTGAGATTGTTCTATTGAGATAATATTTTTTGTTTCCCTGTTTTTTTTTAATCCTTTACCCAATGACTGCGACAACGACGGTGTCCCTTGCCAACTCTCGTCCCGGTCTACTTCTAGCCACCACCACCTACATTTCTCTCCCTTGCTCTTGCCTTGATCCTGACCCTGGTCGACGGTATACACGCGACGCGTCGCGACGCGAACCAACGTCTGCTTTCGCGTTGGACATTTTATAGTTATTGCCGAAAAATTCCCTCGATGGTTTTAGCAATTTCTGTGCCATTTACATTTTATTTTGTTGCATGTGTCGCATTGCATGGAAATTGTCGCTCTATTGTTTTATAGTCGCAACGGGAAGTCTCTTGGCGCTGTTATCAATGTACAAACATGATGTATTACAAAAAGTTTCTCTGTACAATAAAAAACTTGGACGTCGAAATCATATAAGAATACACAAGTTAATGGCATGGAACTTGGAAAATCACTCTGCTGTCCTTAATCATTGGCAGCTGCTCACAAATACCTTTGTCTTACATTCCTAATGCCGGTTTTGAAATAATTTCTTACTTTTTCATTAAATGAATAGATTTTTATACAATTTTCTCAAAGCTTAAACGATGCATAGAAAATAGTTAAATAAATTAATGAATTATTAATTTAAAGTAAAGTGAAAGCCGCCTTAGCCAGACAGCCACGGTTCCAGTGTTTTCGTCCGCCCAAAGAAGATGTCCGCCGAAAGGAAATAGAGCTTCACTGTATTAAGGAACATTTTCGAAATTCTTTTAAAGACATTTTTTGATTGCTTATAATAAAATTAATTATTTAAAAAAAGTACTATGTCAAATTTTAATTAAATCCCTTAAATTGTTTACCATATAACCAACAACGGCCATTTCCCTTAACATTTTACTTAACACAAAATTAAATTCAAAATATGTTGCTCATAATTGTAAACAAAATTTGGCTCATCCTGGGTTGACTGTGCAAATTCAAAAGATATTTCCAGTTGAGGGGAAATATGTGTTCAGACAGCTCTCCCCTCTTAATCTAT
The DNA here is from genome assembly GCA_035047505.1 of Drosophila parthenogenetica. NCBI lineage: Eukaryota > Metazoa > Arthropoda > Insecta > Diptera > Drosophilidae > Drosophila > Drosophila parthenogenetica. Next base: position 6,096,154 of record JAWNPM010000241.1, read on the forward strand.
GACGTCATCTGCCAACCTGTTAGAAGCTTAAGTATTTCAATGCCACAGGCAGCAAGCATACTGTGTCCCTTGTGTGAAAACTACCCCTGCGGAAAATACCTTTGGTGAGGGGTAATTTGAAATGGACAACCCTCTGGCTGGTGCGTTGAACCAAACCGGCAAAACGAAGGCTAAGGTCAATTGCAGTTGGTCGCTTCCAGTGAGCGAGAAAAGTCCTAAAATATCCTTTGGGAAATTTTCCGAATGCCGCTGTTGAATGCTGCCATTCAAAGCATGCTTCCGTGTCCTTACAGTTAGTGCTCGTTGAGCGACGATGGCGCGCGGTTCGTCCTTGCTGTGTTACGTGTAGAAAATTCCTTGGAAACTAAACGAATTTTGTCCGCGTAAATTTACGTATATTACGAATTTGGCCGACAATGAAACATTCTTTTACAACTGTGGATTAACATAAAGAATGTTTCTTTGATTTAGCCGGAAAAATGTAAAGTTTGAAAGTGTAAAATAGTGTTATGAAAATGCATAGATTTTTAAACAGCTAATTTGCAATGCATGACAACAAAGGAAATCCCAACACTTTATGCATAAAGAATTAGCTGCCGGGAAAGTCGCCTAAAAGTATGCAAACACGTAATGCAAACAATGTGCTAAAGTGTGAGACAAGCAAAAATATGAAAATAAAAAATAAACCAAAACACAAATAATAAATGCTAAAACATATACACATTCCTAGAAAGTGACACAGTGTGTGTATGTGTGTGGAGTGTATCGTGGCAGCGAGGCGAAATAATCATAACCACCGTACGACATTACAATGTCTGCCGCTTTCGACTGTGGCACCGACTTCCGTTTCCTGTTTTAATGTTTACGTTTTGCGGCTGGCGGCTTCCGACGTCATGTCGCCACCAAATAGTCCTGACCTCTCTCTTATGTCTGTGTGTATGGTGTGTGTGTGTGTGTTTGTGTGTGCGTGTGTACTTAGAGGAGGATTTTTGAGCTAATGTAGTGGCATTTTAGGCGCAACGAAATAATAGATAATAAAATGTAATGTCGTCCTTTTGGCTTAGCCAAACGCATACACATACGCTTATAGGCCTTAAGAACCTTATGAATCTTTATGAAAGTCGAGTCGTTCGAGTCGCTTTTCCTGGTGCGTGCCGAACCTCGATTATTGCGCTTTTCGTTCCGTTTTCCTTCTTGTCGGCCATAAAAATCAGTCGGATATCTTACAGCGCCTAAATGTAGGCAACAACAAACCATTCACTGTCTTAAATTAGATTAGATGATGTGCCATAATGAAGCTGTGTAGCAATATAAAGAGGATGTCAGAGTAGGAGTATGAACGTAGGAGGGGTAGCCAAACAGCAAAGGCTACATTGTCGGAAAGTTGAGCATGTTGAATGTTAAAGTTGTATGTGATTCTAGATTATTATGGACCACAAATTATAAGCATGGGTTTATAAGCACATCTAAGTTATTATAAATGTTATTACCCTTTACATTTTTTAAAAGAAATAAATTTGGTATAGTCTTACCCATTTTAATCTGACAATTTAGTTTCAAATATAATACCAAAAATTTCTTTGCTTCGCCCTGACATTAACTTAAATATAGTTAATAGAAAAAACTCAACAATTCCTTAAAACATAAAATATTCCTAGACTAACACCGAAACTTTAGAATTATTTGCTGAATTTTTTTCAAGCATCTTTAAGCAGGCATAAGTGTATTCAGGTTGCATGCCCCTTGGCATGTTTGCCATACTTATTATGCGGCAACTGTTGCCAGCGAGGTGCACAAGCTCGAGCTCAAGCTCAAACTGAAACTCAAACACAAACTCAAAACGTGCAGCCTAATTTTAGGCAGGCGCCAAAAAAAAAAAAAGGACTAGGAGCTGGAAACTTCCACTTCACGCTACGTGTGAAAATTGCAAAAGCTGTTTAAAGACAAGTGAAGAAATCCACAAAATATGTTCCGCAAATAACTTTCAAGTATATAAATCAATTGGTTGAAAATCTTATTCATGTGTGTAGGGATGGACTTTTTGCAATTCAATTTTCCAGTCACAACAATTAAAGCACCAGCGCTTGTCATGCTGCATGCGTGTTTCGCTCTGTGTCTTCACTTCCGGCGCAACCGGAAGTACTCAAGCAAAAAGACTACGGGAATAAAAGAACACAAAAACACGAAACGAAATGCTGTAAGGGAAAAAGACAAACAAATCCAAAATAAACAAACCCCTCCAAAAAATAAGCAAGAAAAGAAAGCTGGGTCTGATCCAAAAAAAGAAGAAAAAAATGAAAAAAATGCTTACGAAGCGGAAATTAAGACCCACTCTCCAGCGAGTGAGTCCCAAACAAAGCTGCCAACTTGGTAAACAAACACATGTCTGCGTCTGTCTTTGTCTCCTTCTCCCACCCGCTCACCCACGTGACTGTGCGTGTGTGTGTGTGAGTGTAAACAAGCCCAAACATATCACATTTTAATCCGATGTAGTGGAAAATTGCGCAAGAAAATGTTACATACGAGAAAATTGTATTGTTTCCCCGAAAAGTTGACACTCTGAGAATTGATTGTGTGCCATTTCTCTTGCCCATTTCGCTCTGGTTTTTGGCTCCTACAAATGGATTAGAATCCATTGTAATAACTTTAAATAGCAGCTGCTTAATTAAAAAACTTCCGGGACACCGTCGTGGGAGTAACTGTCTGTCGCTGTCTACCTGACATATCCAAACAAATGTCTTTTTCGTTAAATTTAATAGTCCGTGAGATAGTCCTGAATTATGAGTTCAACACGTGACCATATGGCAGTACTCCATCTCTCCTAGCATGCCGCACTCTCTCTCTGTCTCATTCTATCTCAGTCGCTCCCTCGCCGCCTAACTGAGTGTATCTGTAAATTAGGAGGCTAAAATACAAACAGCCCGAGAATGACTTTCCCAAACAACTGTCCAAAGGGAGCTCTGTTAAACTTTAAATTAGTGTAAATGTTATGCGAAGAGCCTATAAATATGCAAAGCTTTTTGTGTTTTGTTTCTGTTGTTTTTCGTGTTTTTAAAATGTGTAAATTGTCAATTCATTAATTAACAGTGAGCAGCGCTGTTGAGGCATACTGATTAGTTTATTTCGTGTGCGCCATGACTTAATTGGGAGGTTGAAAATTTAATGAAATTATTAATATTTTGTTTAAAGTTTGATCAATATTTATGCCAGTTTCAATTTAGCTTTCAGTCATAAAATTTAAGTTCCCTTTTCAATCGAATATCATATAATTTACGTGCTACTTTCATGAAAGGAAACTCATAACTCTTAAATGACCAGCGCTTAAATGCAAAACTGATTGGAAAATCACATGAAAAAAGCTTTAAATATATTTTATATTTTCTTGGCTTTTCCCGATTAACTTTCGTTTAGTAACTGCAGCTAAGACTACTGATTTTTCTGCTTTGTTTTTTTTTTAATACTATTTTTTTTTCTAGTACTCAGCAAACTAATTTCCATATTTCTCTTCTGTTTTTTCTCCTGCTATTGCCCATAAATTGTCTATTGCTGTCATACTTTTAGGCATTTAATAAATTTTATGACTCTGAATACGCAACCAAAGCTAGAGAACTCGGCCTGCTGCCTCTTGTGTTTTTTCTTCTTCCCGTTTTTGTAATTCTTTTTACTTCTTTAACGTTTTGCTTTCCTTTCGGTTTTCTTTTTTTTTAATAACATTCGCTCGTTTCTGTCCTCAACGTCGACATCTTCGCCGGTGTCCGCCTGAGGCTAGATTTCGCCTCTCTCCTTGTTTCTTTCTCCCTCTGCGAATTGCAAATATGGGTATTTATGGCTACAAGTTTTTTCTGTCCCCGCTGTCCCGCTATAACGCCACTTCATACAACTCATTTTGGCGCTCCCCCGAAGTATGCAACAATCTTTTATATGAGTTTATTATGTATGCTTTTGCTTTTGCTTAAAACATACAATTTCCTCAAGCGATTTCCGTTTGCACTGATGAGTCTTATTAAATTCGAGGTACTCCTGGAGGGTAACAAATGTTCCCATGCCCCTCACTCCGCACTTTGTCTGCCAACTAAATTGGGCTGCCCAGATTTGGTCGTTAACTAACTAAAATATGACGGTTGCTTGCAAATTGCGCTTTAATTGAATTGCACATAGATTTCCATTTTGGTAACATTCGGCTTTTCCTCTACACAACACAGCAGAGTTGCCAAACTTTAGTTGCATGCAACATTTTGACGCCCTGCTCTTTAGAGGGGTGTGGCAGCCGGGGCTATACTCGCGGCGGACTACAACGAAACTCTTCACAAGTGTTTGAAACTGTCATACGCACGTACTTTAACGTATTCTAACTAAAGTTAAGGTATATTCGAAGGTACAGCGAGTTTGTTGAACGGTTTGCTCGATATATTTGTACAAATTATTTATTTGAAACTTAAACTATTAGTTCTTATACACAGTTTACTTAGTGAAGTAAAATTATTTGACATTTCTTTGTGTTTTGTAGGGTATTTTATTCTTTTAAGTACATTTACTAGTTCAGTTTATCGCTTTGTTTGTGCAGCGCTTTTTGGCGTTGAAAGTGTGAGAGTTGGGGCGTGTCATAGAAGCAGGAGTTAGCTGTTGAGTGCCCAAAGAATAAAAGTAAAGAACTAACGCGTTGGCCAACATCGAATCAAAAGCATTTCTAACCAAGTTTTGTAGAGAGAAGTTTGTGCAAGGACTGAGATTGAGTGCAAATAAAATGATGTCATGAAGTGGCAGCGGCAAACAGAGTTGTACCTAAAGTCGTTTCAAGTGTGCTACAATAAGGAGGGTAGGCGGTGGGCGGTGATGTGGGGGAGTAGCGTGAGCAGCAATTCATGCTCCACTTTATTTTAGCCATCAACTCGTAAAGTTGCGGCTTGATGGCCAGTAACCAAGGGGCAAATGCGGGGAACAGTTACTTAATGCCGTGTAGAAAGCGCCGGGAAGTTTCGGTATAAAGGAGTGTGATTTTTCTGCACGAACTCACAGAAACCGCAGTCGGTATGCGGATTTCAAAACTTGAATAACTGCAATTACAACAACAAGTGGAAGAACAAACGCCAAAGCAACAATTCTTGTTCAAGTTCTTTCTTTCATTTTGTCAACTTTGCCAGCGGTTACTACAGTCCTTACTCTCTCTCTCTCTCTCTCGGTTTTTCCTTTTCTTTCGTCTTATGTATCGAGTGCCAACTGTCGCTTTGTGGCCATAGAAACCGAGAGTTGGCCCAAATGCATTGCCCCCGAAACGTACTTAACCATCTGCCGGTTGCTGCAACTGTTCGTAATTAGCTTGATTTTCAGATTTCGCTGTCTGTTATGCAATTCAATTTAAAATTAACATTTTAATTGCAAATTACTTTTATACTTTACGGCAGCGTAGAGAAAAAAAGCGAGAAAAAACTGCTGAAAACTTACCTGACGGCGGCACATAATGAAGCAAGCTGCGGCCCCATTTTCATTCTCCATTACTTCACTCATTTCTCATTTCCATTTTCATGGCATTTAATTTGATCATGCGCCAACAATTATGCAACTTGTTGGCTTCAGCGCTTTTCCAGCTGTGCGAGTAGGATTTCCAGTTAGTTGTTCGCTTGTCCGGCTCACTTTTCAATTTCTTTGGTCAATAAAACTTTTGCCATTTTGCATTATTCTTACGGACTGCTGAATGCTTCAACACACAACAATAATCATTAGAAAAGATACCAGCAAACAGACCTGCGACAAATATCTGAACATATTTAGCATATCAATTGTTGAGTGAAACGAATTGTGGCATTTTTGTGTAGCTCATAAAATATGTTTGATTGAAGAGGTTGGCATTCTTTACACCCTATGTATTTAAAGTAAAAGCATTGTAAAAGTATTGTATATATCGATTTAATGAAGTGTACACAGAGTAGCCCTCAGTATAGCATTATCCTTTTTACATTTATTCTATTGATTTTTGCTGAAGAAATTGTTGCATACTTTTAGGTGAAATCAAATATGCCATGTTTCACACTCCTTTTCTTGGCATTTGCTCTCACACACACACATAAACTGAATTCCAACATATTTTTTCAGTTTATTGCATTTTCTTGTGAATTTGTTGCATTCTTTTGCAAAGAGAGCTTTGTAATCGAACAAGTAATAAGTTTTCAAATTTAAAACCAGTTTGTGTAAAATAATTTGAGACAAAAGCAGTCGTCTCATCAGTTTACATACAATAATTAATCTTTGTGTTCAATGTCTTTAAGTTAGAAATTTGTAAATTGTTTAAAGTTACTAGAGTAACCCTTGAAGTTTAGCAAAGGAAACTAAAGCGTAGTTTGGAGCGCTTTTGGGTCTAGATTGTGAACTCATTTCCTTCTTTGGCACTTCCTTTTGGCTGTTAATTGCTTTTGTAGACAAATTATAAAGCGGTCGAGTGGCCGTGGCAGTGGCTGGTGCCGTTTGTGCATCACTCAAAAACAGACAAAACCACACCCCGGTCATGACCATGATTTTGCTCAAGGGCTGCCCAACAAACTCCAAAAAACAATAAACAACAACAGAACATAAAAAATAAAAGTAAAAAACAAAACGAAAAAGAAAAACAAATAGAAAACTCTTGCCGGTTGCCCAGTCGTCAGTTTTAATTTAACTTTGACATGCATCAGCTCAAAAATCCAATTACAAAACAAATGTACAAAGCGTGAGCCCTTTTTTACTCCTCTACTAAACCCAGACCCGGAGTTACGGTCTGAGTTGTCCAGCTAAAACCCCATTAACGCCTGTGTGAATATTTTTGTGTAGCGCCATGAAAAAGGCTAAAACTGACCAAAGATTTATGAAACCATTAATTTTGTGAAGCGCCTAACAAAAAAATAAAGAAAAAGAAAAGAAAAACAAGCTGAAAACATTAAATGAAATTAAAAAGTGCAAAGAAATTAGAAAATGAAAAACAAGTGCAGAAAGTGCAGCTGGAAAATGTCAGCTTAGGGCAATGAGCTGCCATTATGAGTGGGAAAAAACGCGCTGGATAAGCAGGATATGCCGGACAAGGAGGACTCTCAGCCAAACAACATGTCCAGCAGCCGTGGCAAACTGTCGCTGCGCTCCGATCGCAATGCCAACGAGGAGGAACAACACCATCAACAGCAGCAACTGGGTGCCAAGCCCAAGACCACTCAGAAAACAACCCATTCGCAACGTACTGATAACCAGCTGGCAGGACTGCCATTGCCTGCCGGACATGGCAACTACATGGAGTTGGAATTTAGCCAAATCGAGACAGTGGATCGAAATTTTAGCGAGCTACCCGTAAGCTATGCCACGAGTATTGTGGTGCCAATGGCCTATCGGGAGGCCGTACCACCAGCACCACCGACACCACCACCGCTCTCTCAAATACCCTCACGCGAATCGCGACTCCTGCACTCGGCACCAAACACACCCAGTCGTGGGAAAGTTGTGCTCAGCAAAAAGGAGCGCAAGGAGCTGAGTAAACAGCTGGGTCTCGAAGAGCTGGGCGTTAGCAGTTCCGCCCAATCTAGTCCGTATAAGGGGCGTGTTACCGAGCTTAAAAACTGTATAGCACGTGGACTCTTTGCCACATTGCATCGCGGCTCACAAAAGTCACTGCAGCAACAGCAACAGCAGCTGCAGCAATCTGAGGGCAGCACTGAAATGCAACTGAGCCAGGAATTATCCCCACCGCCTCCAGCTCCAGAGTTGGCCAACAACAACGACGATGATGCAGCGGACTACAGTGAAAAGCTAAAGAATTTACCTGTGCGTCAGAGAAAAGCTGCAACCTCGCATATGGATAACTATTGCCTTTTTGATCCGGTGGATTTCATCAACGAGAAAGCATTGCGGTATCCAAGCAATGCTAAGCACGGACTGCGTGATCCGCTCTTTAGCTCCAGGCAGCATTTGGTTTGCGAGGATGATGAGGAACTGGTGCCGGAGGTAATTTACGATGTCGAGGAACTCGAGGAGACCATCATTATAGAGACTTCCGCTGAGCCGGAAGCTGAAACAGAAGCGAGCGCTTGTGCTCTGCCCAGTTTCGAGCATCATAATTATTTTCTCATAGAACCGGGTGATTTTGATATGAATGCTCCCATAATGGACATTGGCATACCGAATCCCTACAGCAACGAACAGTTGGTGCAGGCCAAGTTGGAGCAGCAGAGTCTGGACAAACAGCTGCTTAATGAGTTGGAGACTTTACCCAGCATGTCCAACAGTCAGGAGTCCAAAGATACAGAAACAACATCCACCGCACTTGTTGAATCCTCCACATCCACAAATTCAGCCAGTTCCAGTGGCAGTTCCAGTGCACAAACGCAAAATCAGTTCATGAAAAAAAAGCTCACATTTCTCAATCTATCGCCATTTCGCCCGGGTACCAAGAAATCCAATCAAAAATCTAGTTCGGAGCAGCGGGCCATCTCAGAGCTGGTTACCACCGATCATATGTTGCATTTGCAACAGTTGTTGCAACAACAGCGCAAGGATCAACGTGCTCACACCGTTCCTATCGAATCCAACTACGTGTTGTTTAATCCCGGACCTGTGCCCAGTCGTCATGTACAGTATAAGATACGCAAACCACGACCACTTTCAACGCACAGCGATGCAGACAGTGGATTCCTGTCGCCTTGTTCACCAGATGAACTGAAGGCTAATCCTAGCATTCTGGTGCTGCAGCAATGCGACAGTGTTCAGGGATATATTGAGGTGAGTCTTGGACACAAAATTAGGCATAAAATGATGTAATAATTAGTAGTTACAAGTTTGGATTTCTGTGTTAAATACAGTCTTAATCTGTGTTACAAGTGGGATGTTGAAAAATTTTTTAAATCATGTTCCAATATACTTGATTTAAGTACCGACTGTAGTATAAATTTCTCGAAATTCTTAATCAAGCCTGCTTTGGCAAAGAATTCAAAATTTGTTGAATGATTTAAAAGAAAAGTATCTTCATTACTAACTAAATTATTTAAGAAATTTCAAGAAATATTTCTGGATCATTAGCTAAATGGCATTATTAATAATGCTCGATTATAAATCGTCATACTTTATATTTCTGCAGAAATTTCTTAAATTAATCTATCACTCAAATCATTTTGCTGCTTATAAATCCAAAAAGTTCAAACAATTGTTTTCATCTGCCCCAAAATGAAGTTTCATGTCCATTTGTTTTGATAAGATATTCAAAGTACTTGCTATCTACGGTCGTTATAAATATGAGACGATTTGAAACCTGCGAGTGTGCACCCCATTTTGGGGTACTGCCAGTAAGATATTCGTGTATCTTAAGCTGGTAATCATTGTGGCATGTTCAGTTCGCACTTGTCGCCATTTGCCGGCTCACTTATCTTAACGAGCGGGCAACTTAACAAGTCTTATTATGCAACTGGAATCACCCCGAGGGAGTTGAGCAGAGTTGCCCCTGCTGCTTTTGCTACTGCTTTGGGTTGTGTCAACCCTGTGCGAGTGGAAATTATCAAACATCCATGAAAATGCAGTTTGGGCTTAGTCAATGCAAGGCAGCCTCCAGGGGAGGTTGCTGGGAAATAACCCAATGGGGTTGGTGATGGTGTTGGCAGTGACTGGGAGTTGGTATTGGGGAAGTTATAGGTTGATTGCAACGTTTCCAGTGTTTTCTTTGCTTCAAGTGGCTGCCATCGGCGCCTCCGGGGAGCAATCAATCCTCGCGTTTCCACTGTGCGCTTCATTAGTTTTCTGCGAGTTGCCAAACATTAGTTCGATTGTGCAGCAGAAACAAGAAACCCAAATGAAAGAGACAGACAGACAGTGGAAAAGAAAGAAACGGATATAGCAACACTTTTCGCACAGCTGTGCCAATGTCTTTACGACTTTTAATGGAATTGAATTAAAACTGTTGCCATGACTGCTATTTACTTGCTGCCCTTACTGCTACTGACTTGCCCCAGCTGCAACAGCAGCAGGGCTTGCCACAGGCATTTTGACTCATTTGTAAATTGAAATACGTTCCGCAAAGTATTTTACCAAAAGGAAACGAACCCCAAAAAAAAAAAAAAAAACACAGCACTTGCCTCTGGCTACCTCTGCTACCACTTCAACTACAGGGCATCAAGTGTGTTCTCTGCTCTCGGGCATTCAATGAAGTGTTCCCAAAAAGTGTTCCGAAAAGTGTCAAGTGCAGTGCTTTTCATATTTGTTATGGAGCAAGGGTAAATGGAATGGAAATTGTTGTAGACCTCGCGACGGGGGTAAACTACCAGCTCAAGGTTAATGGGGTTTGAAGAGCCCATTGGCAGAGGAGGGTACAAAGTGAAGGCTGTGAGAGTGCGTAATAATTTAATGAAACAGCAGAGGTAAAAGGTAAAGAGTAAAAAAAGGATTAAGGTAGCTTAACAGGCAAATGTGTTAAGTCCTTCAATTGCAGATTTCACTTAACTTATGAGTTTCGAAAAAAAATCTGTAAAGTAAACAGTGAAATTAATGAACTCTGTAAGAAAATTATCAGATATTTTTATTTTGATTATTAAAATGCCATACAGTTTTTAAACTCAACGTAGACAGAAGTGTTGCTTAAATAAGATATTAGTTAAGTTGCCTTCCGCTAATTTCTTTTAAAGTTTTGTTGCATTTTCCAAAACTTAACAGCTTTTCAGTTGCATTAGCTATTCGCCTTCTTCGCCTCCCCACTGTCGACTGCCACGCCCACAGTCATTAAGTCAAAGCAAACAAAACGTAAGCAATTTATGCAAAGCGACACATGGTTCGCTTCCACTTGGCGCTTCAAAAAACCATAAATTACCGACTTCCTCGTACTGTTTTTGGGCTTAAACCAATGTGCTGCGGCTAGTGCATGTACAGTAAAGCCCCGCCATAAAGTACTTTGTGTGTACAGTACATGTGTGTGGGTGTGTGTGTGTGTGTGAGTCTGATTGGGTGTATGTGTTTGTGCTGGAGCCTTCTAGCTAAAAGTCTCAATTGCAAATTGCAACGGCACTGAGGCATGCAATTTCCGAACAACAAAACACACCGCCGGATAATGTCCGGCGACGAATGCGACTACGTTGACATACTGCTACCGATCCACTACTTCCCAGTCACTCCCTTTGTACACGAGGCGCTAAGCCGTCAAATGTCCTGCCAGGCTGCTGTTTCCATGGGGTTGCTCCGCACTCGGCCAACTTTGCTTTACAATTTACCCGAAATATTTCCTCTGCCCAAATTGCAGTTCAGCCTGTTGTCAGGGTAAGTCGCGTGTCGCGGGCTACTTTATGATCCTGTCTCCCCACTCCACTGTCCACGTCCCACCCAATCCCAAGCTGCATTCGTTTCCCTTTTTGGACGCTGTGATTAGTCCAATAAGTTGTAAAAAGTGTCGCTCGAACGTGGGTGAAACGATTATCTACTCTGTCCTTTATTTCGATAACTTTTTGATTTATGACTGGCAATAAATGTTCAATGTGCACTTTATAATTATGTGGCGCCGGATGTTGTACAGCCCATACAAAAGAATTGGAAATCCCCCATAACCATTGCCATTGCCAATGCCATATGTGCATAATTATGCGATGTAATCTCTCATTCTCATAAAAATGTGTAGAGAAATGAAATGTTTGCTTATTGGAATACAAAATTCTCTGGAGTAAATTGGATTTGTCGATGTGTTTTTTATCAGGGAATGTTATGGTTTAATTAAAGGAATTTCCTTATGGGAAATATTTATATATCAAATTTTTTCTTCAATTATCAATTCAAATATTATGAATTTTATACTAATTAAAAAAAACATTAATTAATATCTTTTATTTTTTTTATTTACACAAGTTTCTGCATTGATTAATTTAATTTCAATTTTAACAAACAAACTACACTCAGCTCGTATTTCTCAATTGAAAAAGTTGGTTTTTATATATGTAGTTGAATTTTTTATAACTGCCATGTCCATAAAGCTTTTATTTCCATTGTTATATGTTGAGACTCAAATTGTAAATTGCACTTGCATTGAAAAATTGTGCAACAGTTATACTCCTTTTATTTAATTTTTATCCTGTTGGCGAAACTATTTAAAATGAATTGTCATGTGGCTGGGAAAACCTTCACGCATTGCAATTATGCATCTGAGCCGATAAACAACTGCAACTGTAACTGCAATTGTAATTGTGCAACTGCAACAGAAACGGCAAAAGCAGCTGTCAATATGCTGGATATGCCCTTTGGGGCTTTAAAGTTGAAGTTGCATTAAGCTTCAATTTATTTTCATACACTATTGTCAATGAAATACTATTTTTGTTGTAGTTCTTAATGCACTTGGGGAGTGCATTTATTTAAAACAGACTCAGAGTTTAAATTTGGAATTATAATTGTGACATTTAAATATTTATTTAATAATAATAGTGTACCTAAAGTATTAAATACTTTAAGAAGGCAGTTTACAATTTTAGTAGCTTTTTTTGGTAGGGTATTAAAGTATTAATATGCTTTCTTCTTTCTGCCATATATTTGCCAGTTGGTTGGTTTTAATAATAATTTCATTGCAACAAAATAATGTATAAAATATAAAGAAGTGTGTGTGCATCTGTATGTATGTGCGTATTAATTTTGTGCGTTAATTTTATGGGCAGCTGGTCCGTATTACGAACGTCTGTTGCCCGGAAACGGGTGGCACGGGGAAAATGCGCACAGGAACTGAGCCGTTTAATGGACGATGGCGTTATTAATGCACATGCAACGACGTCGACGTCGACGTCGTCGACAATGCTGATGACGTTGAGCACATTGTCCTCCAACCAGAGTCCTCCATTTCATATTTTGCTCCACTTAAAGTTTTCAATTTTCTGCACTTTCTGGGCATGAAACATACGCATTGGGTTGAGAGACTCGTTTGGTCCGCTTTATTTAGATGGCTGGTGAAACAGTGTGCGGGGAGCGTGAGGAAGTAGGGGACTAGAGGGAATCACTGTGCTCTGTGCGGGCTTTAAAGGCAGTCAGCCAAGACCAAGACCCCGAACGCAGTCCCAACGCAGCACTGACAGCTAAATGCGTAGCACTTATGCTTAAAACATGTCAGACGCCGTAGACAGCACTCAAACAGACCGACAGGCAGAGAGACGGACAAACAGAAAGATTCCGGACAGAAATAGACCCCCAAATGGTTCCACAGTAGAGTCAGAAGAAGGACAGTTTTATAGAGTCTAGCGTATGCATTTGAAAAACTGCTGCATACTTTTTGGCGCACGTTGTTTAATGGTTGCAATGAATGATTCCTTGGGCTCAGATGCGTGTCTGAAGCACTGGTTTGCGGTAATCGGGGAATACGAAATTAGCTTTGGAGTTCTTTATTTCATAGGATTTTTAGTTAAATTAAGCACAAATCTTGTAAATTCTTGGTTAAATAAAATAAACAATATTTTAACTCATGAAATCTTTATTTTCTAAAATTTCTCATGTTCTTAATGTTTATATATTTTATTTAAGTCAGTAGTTTTGGCTGCAGACTGAAGTATTAACATTGTTAAGTTAGTTGCATTATTTTTCAATGATCACGAGATTTACAATATTCCCTTGGCTGATGGCAAAACTTTTTCATAGCCATTATCCCTCTTTTGCACTGCCCACCCCACTCTCTCTCTCTCTCTATTCTTTCTTTCTATTCCATAGTGCTTCTATTACGCCTTTTTGCCGCTTTGTGTGAAAAATTATAGCCATAATTTTTGGCCACTAACAAGGCAGTCCGGGCCTGAAAATGTCTAGTGCTTGGGTGCACTTTGTGCTCAGTTTCGAGTCCCCATTGCCGGGTCCTGAGTTGATGTTGCCAGCTTGTTGCAAGCTTGTTGCTGTTATTGTTGTCGTAGCATACTTTTTGGCGCTTAATGCATATTTTAAACTGCTTTGCCTGCTTTGGCATCTGCGCATTTTTGGCTTATTGGCAAATTTATTTATTAAAATTTTGCTGCTGGCCGAAAGCAGTAGCTTGACTGCATTCACTGCATTTGTTGTTGTTGTTTGCTGTTGTTTGTGTAACTAACTAATTAAAAAGTTCTGGTCGTGCATGGCGTATTTATGAGCTGCCGTTCGCCTCAAAGTATGCAATTAATTTCTAAAGTCAAACTCAAGTCAACGCATAAAACTATGCGCCAACATAAAATAACAGCATTGTTGCATTTTCAAAAGTTCAAAGAAGGCGATTTATATTCTTTTCACAAAATCTTTCACAATTATTTGCATTTCTTTTTGGGCCATAATGCATTGCCCCCGAGGACATCTTTGTGCAACTGAAAGGTACAAAAAACATGGTAAATAAATCACAACAAGATCTAAAAAGACAAAGATGCCTAGAGACGCCAAAAAAAAGCTAAGACAGAGAACACAACAAAGTCCAGTCGTAAGAAAATAGCTTCACACTGCTTATGAATGGAATGAAGTGCAAAAAAAGTATGGATTTTGCGGTTATGTGTTAGACAGATACCCTTTAAAACCAACTAGAAATTTTTGAATGGAATGTGAAATACTTGACACAACAAAATATGATGTTTTGTTCAAAAATTGTGGGATAAAACTTTTGCTAAATTAATAAACTGATTAAACGAGTTACTATTTCCCACTTAGCTTTGTTTTTTTTAATAACTTTATTTCTTTAAAACATATAATGAAAATTAGATAACAAAACTGATGTTAACACAACGACAGCTACTTAACACGTAGCTAAGATAAACATGATAAAAATACCTTAAGAATTTGCAAACTCACTGCAAACTTTCTAAATAAACTTGGCTATTTTATGCTCGAGGCCAACTGCATTTGAATTTTTCCATGCTTTACTCTCGGTTAGTAAGCAAAATATTGTTTGCATAACTCGGGGCGTAGCTAAGGCATAAAAAAGGCTATGCACAAAAGAATAAGATGCAGACTAAGAAATAGAAAGAGACTTTGAACATAAAGAAGGAGTGAAAACTTTTGCAGTCTGTTATGACGCTGCTTTCGATTAAGTTTTTCATTTATTGTTGTTGTAAGCAAATAGTTATGAATGGCATTACATTTTTTGACTTAGTAAGCCGTCAAAAAGATAAACAAATGTTTGTATGTTTGTACTAATTAGAAAAGATAACAAAAACAAGCAGGAAGCTTAACAATTGGCTAGATAAATAGACATTAGTCTGGCTCGGCTGTACTTTGTAGCCAAAGTGCTAAAAGTTATAACAACAGCAAAACAAACATGAGAATTTATGATGTGCGTAACCTTTCTGCCGCCCATGCCCCGCCCCCCATACAGTGTCATCCCTATTAAACCGAGGGAGGACTATCAATAACCTAGGGGGACCATAAAACTAATGCCAGAGTCTCAAAGCAAAATGTCACGGGTTTAGCTAAAAGAGAGAAAGAGTCCTGTGAAATTAATAACCTGGTTTACTTTTTTCCTTGTCTTTATGTCGTTTTTCCTTTAGTTTATGTGAGTGTGTGTGTGTGTGTGGGGTTGTGCACATGCTCGGGGATTTATTTGCCGGAAATAAATATTAGCCGCAGTCAAACACACTTAAGCCTACGACGGCGACATCACTGCCCATTTATAGTTTTACAGAAGGGAAAGGGCAACATTTGCCAGGGAGGAGACATCGCTTACAATGGGTTTTACACAGGCTTAGACCATGCTTTACACACACATATACACAAGCACACACATTAAGGCACACACAAATCTAAATGATAAGGGCAACATTTGTTGTTGTTTTCGTATATTTCGCAAGGCGCGTCGATTCCCATAATTGATTTTGTATTGGCACATTTTGTAAGAGCGCAAGGCTTTAAGGGATGCTCATTCACAGTGCCAGGCAACATACGATATATATAATATGATATTGGGACAAGTTAAATATTAAATTTCAAAGAGTTTTGCCAAAAAATCCGAACAGTTTGCCAAGATTACTGTCAAGTGCAGCAAACGCATTTATCGTAACAACCAGAAGGAAACTTCACTCATAATCGAATTGAGTGGAAATCAAATTTTAAATTTCACAAAATTCATAGGGGAGTAGATGAAAGAAGTAGAAGAAAATAGCCAGAAAAGTTGAGAGTATTAGATAAACTAACCCCCTGGGGGTGAGTGCTTGTATACCTGTAATAGACCTGCCGTAGACAAAACCTAAACATTCTCTACAGTCTCTGTGGACGAAGATTGCTATGGGTGTACTGCCATCACAATAATATGAGAGGGTGGCTTAAGAAGTATGTGAGTTTTTAGAAGAGGAAATTTACAAGCAAAGTCTAAGAGAAACTGACGATAGGAAACAAGAAAAAGAACTAAATGTTGCTTATTATTGAATTTTAAAAAATATATTTATAAAAAATAAGATACTTAATTACGAATTAATATTAATATCTCGCTTTTTAAAATATTCCTTAAATTTTGAAATTCTTTTTAATCAAGAATTTTAGAAAAATCGAATCCATTTTCTTTTCCAATCTGCTTGAAAATTGTTCTCTGACTGCGAAAACTATGTGACCGTTAGTAAAAGAGTTTTCCAGTTGCATAATCAATCAACGGGAACTGCATTGCTGACGTTTATAGTGGCAACTGCAGGAAGTCAAGCGTTTGATTGATATTGAGAACAAATAAAAACGTCTTCGATTTAGAATCGCAACCGCTCAACTTTTTTGGCAACCCTCGCTAGTGGCAGAAACAGCAGCTTGCAACCACCAAACAAAAGGCTAAACAACAAAGAGCAAATCGAGTTGTTGCCGTTATTTTTGTTGTTTTTGGGGGCACAGTGAACAGACAAGAGAGAATCCTTTGGCTGAAAAGCAGCTGAGGCAAATGTTGCACAGGTTGCCATTGCTTACGCTACTGTCTGTTGCAGCTATGTACCTACTACCTTGCCACCGCCTTCGACTGCTGTTGATGTACCCTGGAGTGTGTAATAATTTGTTTTTATGCCTTATCCCAAATGCCCCTTCCCTTTCCCTTCTCTCTTTCTATCTTGTCAGGCTCTGTTGCTACCGTAGCACTGTGCAAGCTATGCAGCAGGGTTGTAACCACCAAGGGAGCTGCTTCATCAGCTTTATTCAACAGTAAACAGTCTCGGATCTGTTGCCGAGAAAGTATAACAAATATTTATGCTTTGAGCTGTGTTATTAGATTTTAATTTCTTGCACCCATTGGAAGCAGATAGGTACACCCTTAAGGTACTCAACTACATCCCCTTTTCTCCCCTTTCCTTTTCTGTATAGAAAGCGTGCGAATGTTGCTGGCATTCTATTTGCATTACGAGAGGGTGGTATAAACGTGTTCACGTCCTCCCCTCAGTATGCTTTGTTGCAAGGTGTCATGGCCAGTAATTGAGTATGGTTTACGCTTGTGTCATCATTTTGGCATTTGCTGCAACTTGCAAATATTTGAGTAAATGCCTTCGTTAGAGTTTTTCTATAACATCAAACTCGATTTTTCTATTTTTTTATTTTAGTTGTTGCCACAATGCAAATTTTTGTTTGGCACGTGATGTGAGCTGATGAAGCGGGGGTGTGACAGGGGTGATCGGTGGCTACAGCAGCTGTTTCAACCACTTTCCGCCTTTCTTCACTTGTTTTTTTCGTGTTTTTTTCTGAGGGTTGTTGCAAAATGACGTTTACAAAATTACATTATTAGAAATTGATGGTTTAGTCGAGGGTTCGAGTTGCGCTTTTAACTGTAAAACGTTTGAAATTTGTTAGTACTGTTGGGGTGGCAAGTGGCAACTGGCATTCCATTAAGAATAAAAAGCCAGAAATATGTCAACATCACTACTAATGAGCATTAGTTGTACACTCAAACACAGGCACACACACACACAGAGGGAGTTGTACCTACCAACATTAGCTAAGGGAATTTTTAATAATCCAAACCGCATTTCAAACTGGTTTCGCTCTGTTAGCCATTCACTAAGTAAAGACCACATTTCAACTGCGACATGAAAACCGAGCTCAACCTCAATGCAACTTGTCGGTCTCACGCATGTTGCAACTGTAACACTTGCCACCCAACCTGAATGCTAGCAAACTCTACCCCATACCACACCCTTTTCCCCCTCCTCACATCTCAAACTACTCTTATTACCATATCCATTTCACTTTGCAAAATTCAACATAGTTTAAATATGCGTTCTTCTTGCCACGTAGTTTGCTCGTTTCGCTCTTTGTGGCATTTGGCTCCATTTTTTAAATATTGAATGAAAAAAATAAAAGCGGTGCAAAAACAGCGTGGACGGTGTAAATGATGCCCCAAAAAGCTTTTAAGCTCCTAAGCTCTAGGAGTCAGGTGGGCGGTTTGAATTGTTTTGGGAATGGGAAAATACTTAAATTATTTATGGATATAAAAAGTTTGACATACAGTGTAGATGTAAGATTTATTAACTGGAATACTTAACTTAATGAAACATATATATGATTTTTTAGGAGACTATCAAACATTTATTATACAATATTTTAAACGGTGTACAAAATTTTATATTAATTATTTGAAGAAAATACAACAATAAATTAGTGATTTAAATTTTTTATTGATTTTAAATTTTAAATTCCGAAATAATTATTAAAAAAAATGCATAAACTCAATTATGTCAAATTTAACTTATTGTAAACTATATAAATTTAACTCTAATATAATAGCTACAATTATACTAATTTAGTTTAAGTCTAAATCATAACATTTTAGCCTTTTTATAACTCAAAGTTTGCTTTAGAAAATACAACAAGCAAATGTCATTGAACTTCCCTCGCTAAAATCGCATCAAATGAAATGTGGTCTCCTTTTTGTTAGCATTCACGTGGTAGGAAATAGAATTCTCCTCGTTCCACTTTTTTAGGGTATAGTAAATACTAGTCAAAAGGTATTACAGTTTTTTGTGTGCGGCGGTTTGCATTGCATAAATGTTGCTGTGTTTGGCATAGATTTGCATGGTAAATGGTAGAATGTAGAAAGAAGAATGTGGTAGGGTTCTGGCACAAAAGGAGGGTATAAGATAGAACAGCTATCGACTGGCAACATATTGCACTTGCAACGTCAGCGTCAGGTTGGCACCCAAAACTTCCGTTTTGGTCAACGGCAATAAAAATGAAATGTTTTACAAAAAAAAAAAAAAAAACAAAAATAGAAAACCGAAAAAATGCCATTCTGAATGCCTGACAGGAAATAGACTATTTGCATGAGTTAAGACCCGGAAACCGAGGGTCTCTGATAAAAAACTAGAAAAAAAGGAATTACTAAAATACTGAATGGTGCAGGTGAAACGCTATTGTTGGCTTTAATTGTTTGTTTTTCATTTTCATTTATCTACTGGCTGGCAGGCGTCTGAAAAGTGAAGATTTCAGAGCAGTCGCACACTATTAATCAACGTGATTGGGCTTAACTTAGAAAGAGAGAGACGAAGCCGAGGAAGGAAGCTTGGCCCAGGGGGAAAAGCGTCAACTGCTGCCACTGTCCTCTTTATAATTAATGTGCAACACGCTGTGGGGCAAGTATAAGTGTGTGTGTGTGTGTGTGTGTCTGCTTGTGTGTCTTGTAAATCCCCAGACGCGACTCGACTTCGCTTTTCGTGTCTGCTAATGAAACATCGTCAAGTTTTGACACCAAAAATTGCACAGCGACTCCGACTCGTTGAAAGGCAATCTAACTTGCAGCTAAACTTAATAAACACCAAGCTAAATTGCAACTGCAACGCAACCAAAAAAGACTTTTCATTAATCTTTGTACTCAAACTGAACTTCAACTTTGAGCTTATCAAAATGATTTTGGTCTAAAAAGTTTTTGGCTGGCTCCATTACATGTACGTCATTTACACGTTGGCCACAATTAAATTGAATTAAGTTGGCAGCACCAACAAAAATAACAAAATCCCCGGAATTACACAGCACCTGAGCATCATCAGGACTTTAGAAATACCTCACTCTGGTTTGGGTGCAAACTTTACTCGCTTGTCAAATTGATATTTGATTCATGACCAGCGCATTTGTCAAGTCATTCATCTTTCTCAGTCCTACTGGGTGCCCTGAATAAGAATGTGAGTGTGAGTGCTTGGGTGGAGCTGACTTGGGTACTTGGTTTTATTTCGTGATGAATGGCCCATTGCTGAATAGCAGCCCTTTTGCTGTGATTTCTTGCTACGCCGCATTATTTTAGATTAAGCTTAGCATTCAGTTTTTAGGGTACATTAACTACTTTACAGGGTTGCTTGACTGCGAAAATATTATAGTTATAGGATTTGCCGTTTAACTAGGGGAAGACAAAGCTTACTATTGGGATATTCTGAGTAAAGTTTAATAGAAAAGTCATATTCTTTGATCTTAAAGTATCGTTTAGTTTATCTAAAAATCTAAAAACATTTTAAAAGCTATACTTTTTATAAGGGATGATGTTTCATAAAATTCATTGACTGTCAAATTAGATTTGCTTGCTTTTGAAGCGTAACTAATTTTTGGGACACGTGTTTTGGTCACCCCTTAAAATTGGAAATTATGTGTAACCGATACAGAAAGGAATTAAATGGTATTATAAAATATATTTCAAAAATGGCAAAATATGGGATGAAATTCAGCTCTTATAACTGACTATTTCGGTCTCAAGAAGTCTGTAAGTATTGCTTTATTACGAGCTTCTCCTTTGATTTCACTTTATAGCATATTTATAAGTCGCCGTTGACTTTGCATATCTTGAACATACAAAATATACAGATAAATTTACGTTGATTTCACTTAAGTGTAAGCCGCAAACCCTAAACATATTAGGCGTCCACTGGGTATCGCTTTGGGCACTCACTGGTCGTCGCTTGTGCCGCATCATCAACAGCCAGTTAGAGTACAGTTACAGGACCTTTGGAGGACCTTAGCAAATGACGCTTTTTGCTTGTTGGTAGCACGCTCACGTAATGCCTGCTGTGGCAGGGACTAGTAAGCAAAAGGGGGGAGGCGGGGCCAAGTAAACTTTTGGTATAGGCTTACATTTCATTTTTGCACGATTTGTCAAGTCAGCGGAAATCGTGGCATGCCTATCAGCGTGGCATAAAATTGAAAAATTGCTTTGCGTGCCACCTGAAATAGTCAAAACTTGTGAAAAAGTCATAAAAATGTGACTTAAGTTAGTTATTTGTGTTTTGTGTTTTATGTTTTTTGTTTTTTTCTCTGATTCTGATTTTGTTTCTTGTTTTGTTTTCCACTTTTGTGATTTGTGTGCAACTTAAACGCAAAGTTGCGTTTTCTTTTGTGCCACACGAGCAACAACTTGCCGCAGGTGGCAACCAATAAAGTTTCCGTAGTTACTTCAACTGAAATACCGAATTTCCAACTGAGAACTACGAACTACTTTCAGTTAGCGTGGCCAAATTGTAGTGTAAATATTTTTGTTGGCCACTTAAAACCGTTGGTTGGGTTAATTAACGGCATTCTATTTCGTTTGGCCACCGCAAATAGTCAACAATTTTCGGAATTTCCACTTAGCCAATTTGTGTAGGGCTGGAAGGAGAATTCAATTCACCAAATAAACATAGGCGTTACGCCGGGAAATGTTTAAGTTTCGCTTGCTTAAATAACGAACAAGAAAGTGAATAGAGTTGGGGTAAAAAGATAGTAAGTAAACAGAAGTTTTCTAAACTTTTCCCACACATTTTAGAGATATGCAAAAGGGGGTTGCTGTATTCCAAAGGAAACTATAGATTATTAAGTATAAATTATACAATAGAATTTATTTTAATTAGTTAAATTAACAGTTAAACCTTCAGTATACTTTAAGAGCTTGAATTATCCCAAAGGAATGTAGCTGGTCTGTTTCTTACCCTCAAGCAACACTGTAGTTAAAGTTTCTTTTAGGCAGTCTATCAAATAAAGTTTAGCATAAACAATATTATAGTAACTGCCAAAGAAATCAGCTGTTATGTGCTTTTATTTTTATGTAACTACTCATTAAATTCAATTGGCAATGCTAAAAGTTTTCTTTGAGTAAGTAGGAAAAAAGAAAAGATTTCTTCTTCCTCTGCTTGTTCAGATCTCTCACATCTTTTTCTAGGCCTGTCCCAGTGGAACAACTACATTTAGCCTATTTGTCGCATTGTGTTTGCTGCGTGTTAAAAAATAATTTCCCCAGATAATTTGACAGCACGCATGTGGCATGTGGCAGAAGGCAGCAAGTCTGAGGTATGAGGGAGCAAGGCCCAGCTAAAAGGCAGCCAAAAGTTTGAGTTTGTGTTGCCAAAACTTTTGGGCCAAAGTTTTGCTTATGTCGACTGTAGGCCGGCAAAAGTTTTCGTTGTTTTTTTTTATATTTTTGTTGTTTGTTAATGTTGCCGCTGTTGTTGTTGTTGTTGTTGGCTTATTGTTTATTTATTTGAATGCAAACGGCCGTGTGTTGATTTAATTGAGCCAAATATGTTATTGGGCCATCAACATAATTGGCCGTCTGGCCAAGTTGTGCGAGTTAATTATTTGCTTAGCTCGTGTGTCGCATACGACGACCCCTAAAAGTATGCAACAGCAAGCTGCTTTCACATCTCCTGCCAATTGACTACGTGAGTAAACAATCCGTAGAGGTGGAGGAAGTATGGCTCTCTGTATTAATTTTACATTTTGTGGCAGAGGCATAAAAATAATAATAAATAAAAGTATCGCTTAAATTGTTTATACAACCTCACAATGCACGATGAATATGTATTTTTGGTCCATTGCCATTCACTCCCAGTTCTACCGTTAGGTTTAAGCCCTGAAACGTGACCCGAACTCGGTCCAGGACCCGAACCCAGAACCCAGTACCCAAAAACCCAAACTCGTTGTTTGTTTAACTGTTGTTGTTATTCCCTTTCAATATTTGTGTGGGCGGCTTGGCCAAAATGAAGCCCACTCAAACTTATCATTGTTCAGAGAGCAGTATTTCAGTACACACATACATACACAAATATATATGTATATAGCTGACCCCTTACACTGGCCTCTATGACACCCACCTGATCTTACCCGCAGCTCGCCTCTTTTAATATGTGTTGCATGTTTTCGGTTTTTGCTGCTATGGCAAAAAGGAAAAAAACAGAAAAAAATTGAAAATTTCGTTAAGCTGAGCGTCAGGTTTTTGGGGATATTTTTTCGCATTTTGCCATTTCCATCTAGTGCTTTGCTCTGCGCCTATTTGTGTAAACAAGTGAAAGTGATTTATGCATAAAAACTCTCTTCAGCCCAAAAAACAACGACCTGTCACAGAGACAGTTCTGACGCTCACTGCTTTTCTCTCTCTTTTACTAGTCCCCTTTTCCCCATATCGTATATATATTCCTGGTACTACTCCACCCACGCCTTGTAGCTGTTGACTCAGGCGTATGATTGTTTTGGAGTGCCTGGATTTATGCCTCTTGTTGTGATACCATATTGAAATGTATTTCAATATAAGAAGCACTTTGCATGTTTGGGCATAGACGTGGTTTGTGTGCTTAGTTTAGTGCTTACTTATCTAAAACAATTGGGAACTTAGTGCTTATTAAAGTTGGGAGTTTCTATTTAAATAGTTCATGCATTAAAGTATACAAATTTAAAATTAGAACTTAGACAAACATATCAGCTACAATTTTAATTATTGTAATTATTTCCCAAACAGTTACCTCTGTCCAGTTAACAAACTATAGAAGCTCATTACCATTCCAGTGAGTTACCAAACTGCATTGCCAAATAAAACAGTTTATGATAATTAATCTATTCGTATTTGTCTCCCAGGCAACTACAACTATAATAATTCAAACAAATATAATTACTCAAACTCAACGTTAGGAACTTAAGTATCTAATCCTGGCCGTTTAATGTCGGGCACTTGTGTGCTTTTAGGTAATCAAGTATGTAAAGCGCTCCTTTTATGCCACATCATACAATATTTGACAGAGAGTACATGGTACTCGTAATATCCGTAACCATTGAAAGTAATCAAGTATCCACTCACAAACCCTCACACACACACACACACACACCGTGCTGGTCAAACAAAAATAGCTCCAGTCGTGTCCCCAAATTAATTTAACGCCAAAAGGGGGCGTGGATTAAAAAGGGTTGAGTTCGGAAGTACTGAAGGGTCTGTGTTTGAGCTACTGAAAATCCACTTCAGCTGCAACTCATATGACAAGCTCACCCAGAAGTCGTCTGTTGCCAGCGAACATTATAATAAAATTAATCTCCATTTGTTGAAGGGGCGACTCCAAACAAGTTGCCACGCAGTTGGCGTCGCAGTCAACGTCTCTGTCGACGTTAACATTGCAGTCGCTTTATTAGCCTCGAAAAGCTACTGGAGCCAAAAAGTGGCAATTATTCATTTTATGAGCTTGGCTGAGGGCAGCATGTGAACCATAAAAATTAAAAATTAGCCCCAGCCAGCTGTAAAAGGGGGATTATATAACACGCATTTGATGTAGTCGACAACACCCCTTTTTATGAAAGTCAAGAAAATGAATATTTATGCGACAACTCACGTCTGGGTTGCCCTGTCCAGACCTCCCCCATGGACGTAAAGGGTCCCCACTGGAATTGGAGCTGTTGGCATTGTTATATAACAAGCACATGTCAAAATTTTCACAAGGATCAGATCAAAAGAAGAGCTGCCAAAGACAAGAGCCTGTGGCTATTGTGTTGGGTCACTACACTGTTCAAAAAAGAGTCCTAAAATAGATAAATATTTCTTGAAAATAGAAAACACGTATTGATTATAAAAAACACTTGAAGTTGTATATATTTTAATTTATTAGAAAGGAATCCAAAAAGTATAAAACATTTAAATATTTAGAAGAAATATTTTGTAAAATAATCAAAAATGAGTTAATTTAAAAGGAAGATAACTTCTATTTTTATCAGTGTAGGGGCTCAGTTGATTTCGGCTTTGGCCCCTTCTTAGGTGTGACTATCAGCTCCTGCTCGAATGGACATATGAGCAGCACTGAAATATTTTAAAATGGTTCCAGGCCCAAAGGCGACAAGCAAGGGCTACTCAAAAATTAAATCCAATTATCAGTTTAAGGCCACTCGCAACTTCGCTGGGGACCACACAGACAGACAATCAGGACAGAAAACAGAACGACCTATAGACAGACGGACACATGTGAGTGTGTGTAGATTGTGGTGAACATGCAAACAACAACAACAACAATTATAATACAATTACAAAAACAACAGGCGAAGAAGTTTTGTAATGCAACAAAGTTTCATTTTAATGAGAAACTTTTGTTTATGCAACCCTGTTGGGGCACTATTAAACCCATACAGGGCTGCCCACTCCATTAATTTGTACCAAAAACAATGTTTTCTAGTTAAGCCAGCTTTGGACCAGACTTAAAGATAGTTTGGCAGAATAAACTACAACATCATAATATATTTAAAAGCCATTGAATTACTGAGAACTTCAAACTAGATAATAAATGTATTAAGTAATAAAAGAATGAGTAAATTGATAAGCAAATTATTATGTAAATGACTAAGTTAAAACCTGTTTTCTGCTGTAGATTATTGCTGAAAAAGTATTTGCAATCGATTATGTTCTAGTGTTATGCTTAACTAAGAAAAGTTTCAGTTATTTGTTAGCGACCGTTTTAAAGCGACTTAAGACCTGGAAATAGACATTTGTTACTCAGTGTTAAAGTCCGCGACAATCAAGAGGCGGCTTAAATCAGGCAATGTATTAGGATTTACAGGTAGCTGCTAAAAAAAAGGGGAGACTGAAAGCAAACAAACCAGAAAAATTCAGCAATTTGTTGTCCGCTTTTGAGCGCCAAAATGTAGGCAACGGATTTCTTTCTAGCAATTTGTTGCCCTTAAGCAACTGATTTGAACAGTCCTCGCAATCCAAGGAAATATCTCCGTTCTTTCATTTCTTTATACTTTTTTATTTGGTTTGACCTCAGGCACATACATGTAGAAGCCCCAAAAATATTAGCATAAAAGTGGGCAACCCAGGGAGAGTTCAGAGGCAGGTCGCAAAAAATGCTAGAAATGTAAATAAAATCAACAGCCAAACAGGAAAGGCAGCAAAGAAAAGGACAACAATGTGAGTTAGCAGCAGGACAATACAAGTACAGTAAAAAAAGCAGAAGGTGCTGGCAAACAACAACAGCAACAACAATGACAACAACGATGGTTGCTAAAACGGAAAAATATCATTCTAAAATGCTTGACAGCCACTTACACATGTCAAACGCAAAAGGATAACGAGCAAAACGGATATTAGAGTATTAGACAGGATGCTGTGTGACATGACTTGTCCCCCTTGACTCTCCCCCCAGCATTTTCCATCACTCTCCACGGAAAATGCTCACCAGCTGGGCATAGTTTAACCTTTTTCCCCCCAGCTGCTGCATTAGCCAAAAGGAAAGGAATTTTTGTATCCCTAACAAACTCGATAGGCGCGCTTAGTTAACTAAACAGATGTTTATACCCTGTACTTGGGTCTAAGCTAATCGGAGATTCAAGAGTAGCTTAAACTATCAATTTTGTAAGCAACTTTAAAGCAGGTTCTGCTGTCAATAAAATGGTGTAAAATTTGCTAAGCTCCTTGATCAAAATTTGCTGCCTCTTCAAATTACAGGGCAGCTTTAAAGTCTGCACTGATTTTGTTATTTGAGGAATTTTTTAATATGCTTGGCTATTTGAAATCAACTAAGTCAATTTGTTGGCCTTCATCATCAACTTTTTTGGCTAATTACTGTTTATATTTGCTCAAAGCATCGATAGCCAGTTGGTAACTTAAGCTTCCTTCATTCCTTTCACTTGCTGCTCTCTAGACCACTAATTAGCCTGTTTCTATTATTATTTGCTATTACATATTTAAATGAGCTCCAATTAGCGTTTCACATTTATCCGCACACAATTCGCATACACAAGTTATGTAATGATATTAACGTGTTTTATCTTTCGCTTCATTTACTTCATTGCAGGTAAGCCGATTTTGAGACGATTCCCATTGAACTACTACCGAGCACACGAAGCATGTTTTGTTTATGAGAATAGGGTCGTAAGTAGCTTAACGGCTATGGCATAAACAGCTTTGGTAATTGCTAGAATTTCCAATGGGATTAAGATGGAAATCTTCACATCGAAATTTATGTAATTTGCATTTTAAATTATTGTTTGAATTCGTAAGGTAAACTTTAAACTACTGTGGCAACTTGAATAGGTTTCTTATAAATATTAATATATTAACAATTGTCTTACCAATCAATTAAAATTCATGGTTTTTATTAACATTTGTATTTCATATATTGTGTCTAACAGAAAGTAAATATTTAAAAATATAACAAATTTCGTATGTTATCTTAATCTTAAGTTCTTAGTTTATAAATTGGAAATTACTTCTTACTGAACAAAATAAGTAACTTTCTCTTACATAAATTAGAAAGGCTTTCAGATAGAACTAAAAATATTAGTAGCATTTGCTTTAAATCTTCAAGAGTTGTCTAAAAAAGAGCACCACACAGACTAAGAACTCTCTTGTTAAGTGCCCTGTGGCTTATCTGTGTCGATAGGTGTACAAGGGCACAAATAAATGGCGTAGCAAGAAAATGACTTATTAAGAATCAGTAGAGTTTTATGAATGGTTTAGCGATAGATTAAGTAATCAAAGTGTTTAATTAATAAAGCAAATTTAAACTTAAATCAAACATTACTACCGGATTTTTTAAGCGCCTTTGGTCATGCTATGCTTTTTGAGCTTTAGTGGAGCGATGTGTTCACCTGCATCGTGTGCTTGCATTACCGTTTCATTAAGCTTCACTGTAGCACTCATTAAATTTATACATATTTAATTGACTTTATGACCCGACTTACACACTCAAACACACACTCAAACACGCACACACACTGATGGATGAACTCGGCGCCATGAGGCAGCATTCTATCCTACTTAGCGCATCATAAAATCACAACAACAACAACAAAATGAAAGAGGAAGAAGAAAATGCTTGCAACATATTTCGTCAGTATGCTCACGCATAAAGGTTTTAATAATGATGCAGACGATGGTGCATCACGAGGCTCATAATTATGTGACATGCAACCGCGTTGCATGTCGGAAAGTGGAATGTATAAAGTTTAAAAATACATTGCCAGTGGCATTAAAAATCAACATAAAATATAAAAATAATACAGCAGAAAATCAACAGCAAGTTTATCCAGAAAATACCCTAAGTGGCAAAATAAATAATGTAATTATTGAAATACTTTTAATCAAATTAAAAGCTAAGCCAACAAAATAATATTAAATTAAGTGTTGAAAGTGTAGCCAAGGTAAATACACTATAGTTTCACGCTGTATACCCTAGAAAAAACTAGGTTGCCAGGAGTTTCGTCTAGGCTTGAATCGAAAAGCAGCTGTTTGTCTTAACAACCCCATTTAGCTTACTATTTGTGCACGGGGTATGACAACAGTAAAGCAACAAACAAGTTAAAGCCCCAACGACAAACTGTCAACACGCCCTGTTAGTCGTCAATACCACAAGTCCCGTTGGCAACAATGTTGCTAACGACATGATACAAATTTTGCCATCTGAAACTCTGAAAGTAATTTGGATCCTTGACGTCGACATCGCTGGTTTTATAGATGTTCTGGGAACGGTTTAATAAGCGTGTGATTTGTGGATTTTACACATGCAGAAAGAACTGTTCTTTTTTTTGAAAGATATAGCACTAGTAATTATCACTTTGTAGCGTATTGAAACTCCACTTAAAGCCTTTTTATACCCTTGCAGAGGGTATATTGTTTTTGTCACGATGTTTGTAACGCACTGAAGGAGGCGTGGCAGACCCCATAAAGTATATATATTCTTGATCAGCATCAACAGCCGAGTCGATATAGCCATGTCCGTCTGTCCGTCTGTCCGTCTGTCCGTCTGTCCGTCTGTTTCTATGCGAACTAGTCTCTCAGTTTTAAAGCTATCGTGATGAAACTTGGTACACATGTGTATTCTCTCTGCACGCAGTTCATATGTTAAAATCGGCCAGATCGGATCACTATATCATATAGCTCCCATAGGAACAATCGGTTCAAAAAAAAATTTTTTTTGAGCTAGCTCCACCAAACTCAGCCTATATGCATTTAGTACTAAATCCCACGTGCAAACCAAATTTCATCCAGATCGGACCACTATATCATATAGCTGTCATAGGAACAATCGGTTAAAAATGCCGAAAATGCTTAGTATGAAAATTTTCAGTGTCTCTTGAACGATTTGAACCAAATTCTCGCAATATGCATTCTTTACCATTTTCCATCAGCTGACCAAATTTTATCCAGATCGGACCACTATATCATATAGCTGCCATAGGAACAATCGGCTGAAATGCTTAGTATGAAAATTTTCTATGTCTATTGAGCGATTGCATCCAAATTCACGCAATATGCATTTGGTATCATTCCCAATGTGTTGACCAAATTTCATTCAAATCGGACTACTATATCATATAGCTGCCATAGGAACAATCGGTTGAAATGCTTAGTATGAAAATTTTCTATGTCTGTTGACCGATTTTAACCAAATTCGCACAATGTGCATTTATTATCATTCCCTATATGCTCGAAAAAGTTCATTCAAATCGGACTACTATATCATATAGCTACTGTTGGAACAATTAGCGATTAAAATAATATATGCGTGTCTGCAAGGGTATTTAATCTTCGGCTAGCCGAAGATAACCTTTTTTTCTTGTTTAAAATTAATATAATTATAAATTCTAAAGACACTGTAAATTATCTTCCTAAAGGACAGCATGTGATGGCACTTTTCCGGCTTCCGCATGTGATCAGTCAAAACTTTTCCAGTTTTCCTTCATCTTTTTTTGTTGTACTTTTTTTGCCGCCTTGTTGCTACACTTTTTTGCAATTAATTATGAGGCACGTTGACATCGTGGCTGCCACGTTGCCAGTGCCACGCAACTTGTCGCTATTTTATATAATTTATTTTTAGTGCCACCGCCAGTTGCACGTTCCCTATTTTGTCTTCGACATTTGGCGGCGTTGAACTTGACGCAATTTATTTTGTCAAAGAAGCGAGATGCGAAGGCAGCAAGCAGCAGCGAACAGCGCCACAGACACGCCTAGTTGCGTGCCATCGCACATGTGCCTTATGCGATTTGGTTTATAAATATATGTATAGAAATATTTGAGCGAGGAGTCATGTCTTTAAAAGGACGCTGGGGAATACCCATAACGCTGGCAGTGCCACACAAAAGTTCAAGGTTCTTATTGGAAATTGGGCATTCTTAATGAAATTATAATGCAATAATGATATGTAACTTTAATTTGAAATCCAGTTTATTTTATAAATTTTTGTATAGTATTAGTTTTCTAATAATTATGAATCAAGTCCAGAAAAAGCTAGAAATTTCTATCAATTAAAAAGTAAATCCAAATTTAATTCTATTTTTCTTCCTTAACTTTTTTGGAATTGTATGATGTTTTTTATTGGAATATTTATCTTCCAAAACTGAAAAGTAATGAGTTCCATAATATGCTTCTCAGTGATATTTGAGTCTTGAAATTAGTTTTCCAGTCATCATTTGTGTACACTTAAATGCAACTTTGGCAGACTGAGGAAGTTTGTTGACTTCTAATTCAGGCGCTATGTGTTTATTTAAAAATTCATTTTTCAAGTGCCTCTTTCTCTCTATCTCTGTGGCGGTATCCTATAAATAGTGTTGCCCCCTTTCGATATTTGTGTTTTTTTTTTTGGGTCTCAGTGTGAAATTATTTTTGTTTGTCTTTTGTGTTAATTAACACGAGTAGTTTACTTAATTAAGCGTTAACTCTCGACAGCATTCAAACAGGCTGAGTTTTGTTTATGTCTGTGCCGTTGAATTAAGTGTCAATTGGAATAATTTCGGGAGAGAGTCGGGGTAGATTGTTTAGCAATATTAATGCTTGAAGTAAATACAATTTTGTGCACTAGATGACGCTGCTTTCACGCCACATTAACTGCAATTAGTCTTCATCAGGTCGAACTGACAACATCAGCAAGTGCAACAGCAATTTGCAATTTTCTGAGGCAGCAAAAAAAAAAAAGAAAATAGAATCTGAACTAACAAGAGAAGGCGTGCCCCGCCCACTGCCTCTTACCACCCTCCAATACAGACCCAGACCCTGAAGTTAGCTGCTTCAAACTGTACCACAGTCACATCCACATTGACATCCAGGCCACTTAGTTGCCATGTCGTCCGTGTACACAGTACAGTGCTCACCTCCTCCTGTGGTTCAATGTCGTCGCTGCAGCGGCGGGCGTAGTTAGGGTTGACAAGGGGGCGTAAGGGGCTGGGGGTAGTTTGACGCCGTCGCTTGTCAACTGGCAAAATTGTTTATAAAAATAGCGTGTGGCCATAGCATAAAACAGCAAACTGAAACGGGTAGCTCCACATACACATACATATATACCCTACTTGTAGTTCTTGCCATTCTTGTTGGCATCGCAAGCGTTTCAATGTTGTGAAACACACTGCATATATTTAGATAAGGCTAACACAGTCGTACCAAAGGGGATTGCTTGTTCGGAATTAGATGGACATTTCTTGTCAATGTTCTTGAACTGTCAGACAAACTGTCAAATACTTTATGTAAGAGCTAAGAGAGCTTTGACTCTATAACAATTTTATGGAATTAGTTTTCTTACCCCTAAAAATGGATTTAAGTAATACAAATATTTTATTTGTGTTTCTAACTGCATATTGTATCATTAATCAATCTATATTAATTAGTTTAACTGATATTACTTAAACCCTTTAGTTGCTACGCCCATGAAACGATGACATTGCACTTGCCCTAGTGCTGTGCTCAATATTTGCGCCACCACTGTCTAGCTCGCACTCTATGACTTTGCATGTTGCTTGCAAATTGTTGCACGTGGTTGTTCCACAGCTAACTTTGTTTCATACATATAGTTTATATATATTTCTACTAATGGTTACAACGCTAATTTTCCACTGGCTTGACAGTTGACTTCACAGGAGGGCGAAGGGAAAGGGAGTTTACTGTCCAGTTGCTGTCATACAATCGGTTTAAAGTTACGGTTAACGTAGCGAAGGAAATTTTATTAAGATTTTAAGCTAAAATTATAAATTTACTTGTTGAAGAAAGGAACTTCATTTCATATTTTTGATTATCGTTAACTACATTTACCTACAGCATATGCAACTGGAGCTTATACTTTAAGTATTTTTCGTGATATTTTACATTTATTGTTTAAACAAAAGGAACTCCATATAATTTATTATTCTTTAGCTCATTTTACTCTAGTGATTTATGTTTTTATATCATTTTCTATTGTACCTGTAGCATAAACTTAACTTTACGTGTATTTCTTGCTGCCTGTATTTATTTTTATTTCTGTGCTCATTTACCTGTAGCTCTAACAAAATGTATGTATCTGTATCTTCCCCATTTCATTGGCTTTGGGCAGCGGTATCTCTACGTCTAGCATAATTTTTTTGTAGCTTCCCAAAGAAAAATAAACTTTGGTCGACGTATTTGCATTACATTCAACTGAAACGAAAAACTTTCCATGTCTTCTACTCAGATATTGTATTTCATTTACATTTAGTTGTTCGCTGCCCATTGTTTGCTTTGAACAGACGCACATCCATCTATTCAAACACCCACACTCCCAGCCATCTCATCCTTCTCCATATGAAGAACATTTTCTTTTTACAACTATGCATTGTTGTTCTTATTTCACTGAGTGTTGTTGTTGTTGTTGTAATGTAATGCTTTCTTCATGACTTTCCTTTTATTGTTTTTTGGTACTTGCTGCTGCTTTTGGCATCTGGTAGACGTCGCTCTGAGCTCCCCTTTCATTAAATCTAATTGTTTATTTTGTAATTTAAATATTTTTTGTATTTCGGGGTAGTCAGTTTCCATATAGGGGGGTTTGGGTAATTGAAAAATTGAAAATCTAGCTATGAACAGTGCTGAGTGGTTGCAGATTTAATTCAAATAATTTTATTTTAAGCTCGTTTTCGTCCAAGTTAATTCAACTTGATCCATTTCCGTTGTCAATTCTTATGAGATTTTTTGAGTAATGTTATGAGAAACGTGTGTTGCAGGTTTTCGAATATGTTGCTGAACTTTTTTCGAAAATGTTGCCAGTCACTTGACCAAAAATAGATTATTTCTCCCCACTCTCTGGAGGAGATCGGCTGAGAAGAAAAACTTTTGCTCTCAGTCTGTTGTAGATCGCGCGAGCGTTGACTGAAAACACGGAAAATACGGAATACGTTCGGCACGTCGCAAAAGAAAATGGGAAAATAGAAAAGCGTGCCCTGCATTACCAGCCGCAGTGCACCCCTTTTTTTCTATCTCTCTCTCTCTCTCTCTCTCTCTCAATCCCCTCCGTTTTGGCAGCATCGCGTGTCCGCGTTTCGGTTCATTGAAATACGCGTGGTCGTTGCCATTGTTTTTTAATGAATTAATTGCCGGGTTTTACTATTCCACTGTGTGTAGTTGTGTGTGTGTGTGTTCTTTTTCTTATCTAAAGGAAAAAGTTAGTGCAGCAAATGGTTTAATCAAGTGGAATTTATGTGCTCCAAAAAGCGCAGTTAATTAAGTGTAAATACCAAAACAACAGAAAATTAAAAATGTTTCTAGGGGAATGGAGTTATTTATCTCCCTTTTGCTTCGTGTCTCCCTTTCCGGCTGTCATCAAATTAAACGCATAAAAATCATACAAAATTATGAAATGAGATTTATGTGCAGATAAATGACATTGCGTCCATTAATAAATCACTTTAATCAGCTCGAAACACAAATAAATTCAACGTTCATTAAATTGAATTTTAATCATGCGGTGAAACAACAACAACCACAGCAAAAAAAGGGATAAAGTCAAGTGGAGTGGCTAATAGAGTTGACCAAAGTCTGTCAATTAAATTAAATAATGCAACTGTTGTAAAAACAGTTAATAATTTGGAAGAGCTTTAAGTCCAGAGTTTTAAAATAAAAAAAAATCACTAAAAAATAAAGTAATTTAATTAAAATAATTACAACAAAAATGTAAACTCATTTTGAGTCCGGAAATTATTATTTAAGCTTTAATCTGTATTTAATTTATTTAATTTAAAGTTAAATTTGCAAGTAATTGGTAAACTTGTAATGCACCAAAGTATTGAACTCATTAAAAAATCTGTTGTTAATAAAATTAAATAAAAGACTGGATAATATTGTAGTTAGAAATTTTAAATTAGGCAACTGCAGATTTCCTCTATATATTTAATAGTCTAAAAGTCCTTTTAGTAGCCGCAAGGTCAACATTGATTACATTATTATATATAATGTATATACATTGTACAACAAATTTCACTTAGGCCCAAAGCTCTAATTATTTATGATTTTTTTTCACAACACCCGCATAATGTGGCAATTTACGAGCAGGAGGAGTAAAGAGCAACAGCTTCCAGCTCCATTTGAGCCACATAAAGCCTTTTGGCACCCCTTTCTTGCCACATTTTTTTCACTACAAATGAAGCCATTAGGTTCGGGTGTTTCTTTTTCTTGCTTTTCTCCTGTTTACTTTTTATCGTGCATCCATTAAAGCTTTTATTACATTGTGTGGGTTTTGATTTTTGCCAGGCGGCTTGAAATTTTTAGGTAAGGAGTAAAAGAAATAAGCTGCCTAAAGGGAAGTTTATTTTAAATACACAACAATCGACAGAGAGTTTGCAAAGAGTAAAAGGAAAGTAAAATATTTACAAAAATACAGCTGAACCTTAAATAAAATGTGTTTTCTTATAGTTATAGGGTATCTTGTAGTCAAGAAAGGTAAGCTGCCTACCTTTAAGTTTCGCCTGCGGCAGACTTTGATTGTTTCCGCGCAATGTTGTTCAAGCAGCTGCTTTTGCTTTCGTTTCCAAACAAGAAGGCGGCGCACATTGCGTATGCGTAATGTTGTGCCAAAAAAGGGTTGCAGTAGGCAATTGTACCCCCGACCACATATCCTCCAGCCACCTTTCCCCACTCCCTTTATCAGCATAAAACACTCCGCGTCAATTGCAGGTGACTCATGGCCGTTAACTTGGCCCGAGCACGCAATGGCGTTAACAGCTGTTAAATGCCTGCCATTCGTGTGGCATAATAATAAGCCAAGAGCATAAAAACGAAGAAGCTAACACCGCCTGCTTTTCCCGCTGATTTGTTGGCGCCTTTTAGCTGTAATTAAATAAAAAACTTTTGCTGCCAAAATGTGTTGCCGCATAATTAATTGAAAACATAATTAAAAAATAGAACGAAAATGAAAAACAACGAGAGTTTTTCCCTTTGTATCTTTGATGTGCACACCTTTCATTGTTGTTTTTTACCTTTTTTTATTGTTGTTGCTGTGGGTCAATTTAATGCTTGGCTGGCTTGGTATCCGCATTTTTAGTGTCAATTTTCTCATTTTCTTTCAACACACGAGACGCACAAATTGAATTTAGATTTTGAGAGTTTGAGTCGCTTCTGGGGCTATTTTCACTGCCGGATTATCGATTTGAAGCCAAGTTCTTTGCCTTTTATGCCTGGTAATTGTTCAATATTATTCTGTGTAGCCGGAAAAGAGCTATGAACACACACACATTGTATAAAGCCCATAACGTATCCTCATTCAGTAGATGGCAACAGCTGTGTTCAATTGCCCGTGTGTCCATTGACTTGACCGCACATGTTCCGTTTATGTGTGTGTGCATGCGTGTGTGTGAGTGTGTGTATCCTGCGTGTGTTCTGCGGTCAGCCTCGATGGGCATTTGGCACTGAGCTTTGGTCAACAGTTCAACCGGTCAATTGGTCAAGCGGTTTTTTCTCGCCAGATTTTATGCAAAATTAGTCAGGCAATTGATGCGTCTGGCAATTAGTTTAATGCAGTAACTAAGGAAATGAATAACTCGGTCAAACGACTTCATTCAAGTGGCAATTTCAGAGCCATTTCAAAGGTTTGAGCCATTAAATTTAAGTAAGCTGTAATGCGTTTGAATCAATAGTCAGTAAATGGTAAAAAATATGGCAATAATTTATTTTTATTAATTATTAATTGAGGAAGAAATCAAAGTTATTTTACTTTGGAGCTAAATAAATACAATTGAATGTCTAGTTAAAAAAATTTAGAAATAAATTGCAATAAATAAAAACAGTTTAATTAATTAGTAAGTACTGTTTATAATTAGTTTGAAAATTCGGAAAGTTAATAAATTTGGAAGCTTAAATATTTTTCAGTCAGTAAAAGTATTGTGATTTTGAACTTATAGCTGTCTATTTAAATTAGCCCTGAGTTTTATAAAATCGACTTTACTTACGGTCCCTAATATTTTAATTTATTTTATATTAAATTACAAATATATCAGTATGAATTGCCTAATTTTTAAAATTTTTGTTTATGCTCTGTTAGTTTTTATATTGACTTTCTGCTTTCAATTACCAACAGTTTTCTCGCCTAGCCCCGAAACTAATTCGACCACTTAGCCTCAGCTGGGACCTGTGACCAGGGAAATAAGATCTGGGTTTCTTGCAGGGTCGGAGTCTTACCAATTGCCATAAAACGCCAACGGGGCACTTGCTCACAGATAAATGCAGAGCGAACCAAAAAGTTTCCTCAACTTTCTTTTTTTGTTTTTGTTGTGTACTTTTCTTTATTTTGTTGTTGTTGTTGTTTTGTGATATTTTTGTTGCTGTTTTTGTATTTTGGCATCTTCTGGCTGATGAGCTAGGGACGCCGCAAGTGGGTCATATACATTTTTGATGAGTTGTCATTATTAAATGCGACAAACTCCTCGTCCTCCTCTTTGTCCGCTGTCATGGCAATTTCATGGGGGGCGGGGCAACAGGAAACGATGCCTGCCAAACTTTTTGCCTAAAAATGTTTATATATATAAATATAATTTATTTATGTGACAGTTGACAGGCAACGTTGCTTTTGTTTCTTTTTAGCTTTCTTTGCGTTTTGCCTAGCAGCACAAATTTTTATATATATTTAGCAATCATGCCCTCAATATATTTATTTATTTTTGTTGTTTTTTTGCAGCGGCTTATTTATTTGTTTGCCGGGAGTTGCCTACAATTTTGTGGCGCTATAAAAGAAATAATTCGAATCGAGAGTTGCCTCCATTAATTGTGACAAAAATTGTTATCAATTAATGAAATAGACACAGACAACCAACAGACAACAACAGAGAACAGAAGTAAACATCGCATGTGGTCGATTTCAACGCTTCTTTCTATATAGACTACTATATAGGCTCAAGTGGGCGTCGAAATTGCCACAATAAATTTGTCTATTTTGTTCACTTGACACACCTACGTAAAGGCCAATGGAATAAAGCCTAGTTAGCTGTTTGTGTAGTGGGTTATTCTGTGAATAGGTTACAAGTTTATGGTCTTTTATCTAAATGTTGATGGGCGTGGACCTTCTAAGAGTTTATCGTTTCCTTGGAACTATAATATAAATTCTAAGAATATTGCTAATTATAGAAATAAGATTTAATTTGCGGAATATTTAAGGAAGCAGCTGAATATAAATTAAGTTAAAATTCTTTATTAATTGAATATATTTTTTGGAATCTATAATTTGTCTATTCAAAAATAGAAATAATAGAAAGTTTAACTGCCCTTCTCCACAAATTACTATAAATAAATTCAGAAATAAAATTTTAGAATTAAAATAAAGTCAATAAAAATTTGTATAAATTGTAGACAACTATTTTATTATTTAACTTTATGCTTTTATAAACAAATACAACAAATGCTATTAACATGTTACAACAGAGACTATAACTTTTTGGCATTAAACTCGAACAATTGTTTTTATTGCTGTACCACAACCTTAATATATAAATCTCAGCGAATCGTAAAATTTTCGAATATATTTATTACCCAAAGATGTACCTATAATAGTCCTCTAAATCTCTAAATAGTTTATAGTGTGTGGGTTGGCTGTTTACATACAATTTGAGCAACACTTTATAGCATTTTTATAGCACAGATTTAGACCGAAATTATGTTATATATCTGGCACCCCAGTTGAACTCTGTGATCAAACACATGACAACTCGGTTGATTGCGTCCCATCAACACGTTGCCAATCAGACATTGGATTCCCAAGTCATGTAACGAAATCAAAGTCATTGGGCAAAAAAAGGTGGCATAGATTGTTTTGACTTTGCTTTCAAATGTCAATCATCAGAGATTTTTTCTTTGAGCTTCTTCAGTCCTGACTCGCGTTGACTTTGTCAAATCGAATTTAGCAATGTCCCCTACCCACTCAATTTGGTCAAATGCGATAAAAGTCAATAATATAATCAAATTTAATGAGCTTGGAGTGAGGAAATGAGCTGCTAGGGGTGGCTGAGCACTTTGTGTTATGCTTATCAAAGCAATTTTTGGCTTGAGCCCAACAGGTTGTCATTGGTTTTCACTAAGCTTATCGACTACACAAGGCAACAAAGTTTTGCTAAGATTTTCTATGTGGTCTTTAATAATTTTATTCAAAATACTATTTAAAAACAAAACTTTTGGCACTATTAAAGTTAAATTGAAGTTTTTTTTTTTTGTCAAAAGTATTTATTTATTATATAGATTCCTTTGTAACAAAATAGCTTTTTAATGCTATCGTCAAATAGTCTCACTTTTTGTTACCTTGTGCTATTAAACACACCTGAATGCGCTTTTAAATTTGAAGTATCGTAAGCTGTAAAGCTGCTTTAAGTAACTGGAAACTGAGAGATAAAACTTACGCCGACATATCGACCTTTTTATAACTGATGTCAGACGAAGACGAGAACGTAGACGTCGCGTTGTGTCTGCCTTTCGATTTAACATAAATTTTGTCGTTGTGTTGCTAAGACTTGATGCTACTTTGCCACCTGTCGATGTGAATATACATACATATATATAAATATACATTTGTATGTAGCTGTTCTTGTTGCATGCAAATTCCAATAAACTAAAGTACCCAAGACGCGACATTTGATAAGGAACCGAACTGAAAAGGAAAGAAAAGTGGGGAAGAGAAGTAGCAAGATGAAAAATAACCCCCCAGCGGCAGTTTTTTCCTTTAGCATTTCTGACAAGCTATAAAATTTTTATCAGCATTACTTTTATTTTGACATTTTACTGACATTTCACAAAAGTACTCGAAGCCAAACGCCTGCAGAGTGAAACTTCTACCCTCAATGCCAGCCCTCTGCCAACAAACAGACACACAGTTACAGACAGACAGACAACGACACATACGAGCATAGATAAGAGCAAAATGGTGGGCGAATAGCTGTCACAATTGGGCGTGGCAGAGAGAGAAAGAAGTTTTTGTGTTTGTAAGCGCTTTTTCATTTACAAAATGGCAGTTGACCTTTTCCGTGCAACCAAATTGATTTCCAACACGATTTGTCAACCCCTTATTCCTTTTAGGGGGGGGGTTGACTGACAACTACAAACGTAAACTAAAATTTATCAAGCCAACAAAATTGTTTGCCTAGAAAATCTGTAGCGAACAGTCGCTGACAAGGGTGTCAGCTCCAATTATGCATGAGACTCCAACCTGTTGTGGGAGCTTTCACTTTCATTTTCAATTAGTTTGCAGACCCAAACACCCACTCGCCCTTCTGCTTTGGCCCCTTCTGAAAGTGGGCGTGTGACTTTCAGCGCCTTGAAAACAACATGAAATGGGTCGAGTCGAGCTGAAATGGGGCCAAGTCTTTAGTGGGCTGTTCCAAAAGGTTGTGTCTGGTGTTGAAAAGGGTAAAAGTAACGGCGCTTAATGTTTATTATTATTATTGCATACTTTTGGGCGAACACCATGGCCTGGCCCCGCTGATAAGCCTTAATGTGTTGCGGTGTTTCAATAAAACTTTATCATAATTGACATTTTAATGGGGTTGGCAAAAAATTGTGTAAAAACGAAGCAAAAAGATACGTTGCATACTTGCAGGCGCTTGAAACTGTAATTTCATATTTATGCTGCCGTAGATGCGGGCTTAAAAAGTGTCGAGAGTCTCATAAATATGACAAAAGGAAAGGTACATAATGTGTGATAAGTGTGCGGAAATAACCAGCAGCTGCGGTAACCATGAATACTTAGAAAAGGGATTTAGATGGAGCAAGTAAATGTATAACAAAAAGGTGCACAGAAAATGTTTTGTGATAGTAGAATATATGGCTTATATGATTAGGTTGGCAGCAAATAAAATAGATGAATTACTTTTGGGATGTTTTAAGCCTTTTTTTAATTTTATGTGTTTGAAAATTGGTTGATTATTTGTGGAAATAAATATAGCAAAATTATTCAACATGAATTAATTTCTTTTTGTATCTAATAAATCAAGTTTATGTTAATAACTCACTACCATTATTCACATTTATTCGAATGATTTTTAACTACAGAAAAACGTGCCACAGTGTTATATAAAATAAGGATCTATTACTGTAATAAAAATAAATAAAAACAACTTTTAATACTCAGTAATGAAGTTAAATTTATATGCAAATATATTAAATCAGTGTAAAGTGCAAATAAAAACGCGCGGAAAGCATGAAAATGACCGTATAAAAAATTACTGAGTAAATTTGAATAAAAAGTTGTGACACACAAACAAAGAATGTTGGGCCGTTGCGTTAGTTACCAGGGCTCCTGCGACAATATCAATGGCATATTGACGCGGGACTATGCAAAGGTTTGTACTATATATAAATACATATATTCATGTCCATCTCAAAAAAGAAAGAAACACAGAGAAAAAGGAGCAGATTCGATTGCTGTTCTAAATTGATTAGTCAATGGAAATTGCTTAACTGCATTACATTTTACTTACACACTAACACTAAATGAATTTTAGTTACATTTTGTTGCAGACTGACTGAGAGTTGCACAGAGTGCCAGCTAAAGTTGTAATGCCCACTTTATGGTAGGTCCTTTGCCACACATTGGCCAAGAAGGGGCAGAAACATCTGCTCTTTATGAAGCAGGACAACTCCACAGATTATTGTTGCTTCGTTACAGTTTTCTCATACCACAGAGCAGAGTTGTATCCAAAACAAAGCCTTCGTTTGCTTTGCTGTTTGTTGTGGGCGCCACATTCGGTTCTGATCCCCACGGCAGCATATTTGTGGCATGGACTTAGTCAGTTTTCCAGTTTGCCAATGCCACTGCCACTGCCATTGCCACTGCCAATGCCACTGTTACTACCACTGCCAGTGGCAGTGACAGTTTAGAGTTGCATTTGCAGTTCTTGTTCTTGTTGCTATTTTCACTTTATTGTACAAGTCAAAGCCAAAGTCCAAGCTTGAGCCTAAAACCCCTGCAAAAGGCAGACTGCCAACAGTAATAGCAACAACTACACTGAAAAAAAAAATCAAAAACTCTGTAACTTATATAAAATAAAAATGTATGATGTATAAGAGTATTTTTCTACAAATTTCTTTATCAAACGAACTTAAAAACCGTTTACTATGCCTTTAAGACAAACTTTAGACAAAATATAAAGTTTACAAATTTTTTCTTGTAGTGTAAATGCGGAAAAAACTGTATAAGCACGCACAAAGTCTAGGCCAAGCTATTGTTGAATCCTCTTTTTTATGCAATCCCATTCAGTTTGCGCAGCTCAGTCGAAACTCGGCGACAAATGGAAAACTGAGTGAACTACTCTAAAGAGGGGGAAAATAAGAGTTAGGCAAACAGACGAACAGAGCAGATAGCAAAAGGACAATGCCAGCTATTTTTATTGCCAAGCAAGGCGTACATAAAATGTGTCGCATGCATATGGAAGAGACAGTCACAGGAATATGAGGAAATGCCGGGGATATGGCACGGAATTAGCAGGATGAGCTATAAAAAAAACTACGCAAGGATGTGGCTAACGATGTGCACAAAAGACAAAACTCTCACAAACAAATGCTTGAGAGCAGCAGCCGCAGAGAAATACCAAATAAATACCAAGAATATTATTTTCAGTTTCTTTATTTCGTACTATCCCAAACTAAATATCATTTTGAAAACCTATATCTTCACGCAGCTTTCAGTAGGTTTTCGTTATATATTTCTATGTAAATTTATTTAAATTTATATTATTACATGAATTACATGGCAAAGATTTTGTTTCTCTATCTATGTTCCTACCAAAGTCTTATCGTAATAATTATATGACGATAAAACACACACA
Source organism: Drosophila parthenogenetica (assembly GCA_035047505.1). Lineage (NCBI taxonomy): Eukaryota > Metazoa > Arthropoda > Insecta > Diptera > Drosophilidae > Drosophila > Drosophila parthenogenetica. The sequence goes on from JAWNPM010000241.1 coordinate 6,138,277, forward strand.
CACATATTCCCCCACACTCCCACAACTATATAATCCCATTCAGGGCTAATTCTCCGGCAGTCACACAGCTTTTCTTAACGACTTTCATGGATTTTGGCTGTCCAAGGCTTAATTTGTTTGCCGAGAATAGTTCAGACACTCGAATAGGAGTATTTTCTGCATATGTTGTGTCTGGCAGAAGCAGCAAAAGAGATTTAAGCTGCTAATGATTTCCTGATAACCAGCAAAGGACTTCCTCATTGCCTTTTGGCCAGCAAATTTGTGCAATTTGTGCAACATGAGCAGCTGTCGGAAAGTGTCAGAAGATGACTAAAACCCTAATTGCTACAATCTAATTGCCATTTAGTTGTAATTTTATTTTATAGTTACAAAATGCAAAACATTTTATCTTATTACATTTATGGTCATTTTTGCCGTTCTAGATTTATACTGACTGGGCTAACTATTATCTGGAGCGTGCCAAATCGAAGAGGAAGGTCACTGATTTATCAGCTGACTGCCGAGATGGCCTTTTATTGGCCGAGGTCATCGAGGCAGTTACCAACTTTAAGGTACCCGATCTGATCAAAAAGCCAAAAAATCAGCAACAAATGGTAAGTAAAAAACTCTTTAATAAATAAATAATTATTAAATATTAAACAACCTAACAATACGTTTTGAAAAATAGATATGGAAGGACAATTTAAAAGCTCTTTTTAAGATGTCTTTATGACGTGAATTTTTTGAATCAAAATCGAAAGTTTATCCTTGAAAAAATTACTCTCAGCGGTTTGGGGAAGAAAAAAATGTCCTTCATAGAAATGAACCCTAAAAATTCTTCAAAATTTCAGCCGTAATTAAACAATTTTTATAATTCGAAATAGTTTCAAAAAGTTTATGAATCAACTTCTTTTTTCTTGACTATTAAAAACAAACTTTCTGAGTCTTACAAGACACTTTAAGTAATAGCAAATTTTAAGTAATTTTTCTATTATTTTTCGCTCTTAATAGATTTTTCAATTACTCATAATTTAAACGTGACTGCACGACCTGAACCTGAACTCATTTTCAGCACTTTCTTTTTCACAATTACCTCAACCTTAGCCTTATGCTTAACACTAACGCGCCACATAGCTTCTAAGCCACAAACACATACACAAGCGCCACCACACACACACACACCTTTAATTCCTGCTCCTTTGCGGACTTTAGCAGCAAAAGTTCCAACCATTTGGGCACGTGGGAAAATCTATAGCTTGAATTTTTCAGCTATCACCGCATGAGTCACTCCTTTTTATTTTTTCTTGCTGAAAATACGTTAATTGTTTTGCACAGACACATTTATACACACCTACACAATTAAACACGCATACTCGTACATTAAAATAAAGGTGCATGTAAATGCGCCCCAAAAGTCGCATCAAACGTGAAAATATTTTCACATTTTAATGTGTATAAATGTCTGAGAACAGCAGCGTCGTGTTTAACTCGCATTTGGTTTAAATACCCTGTAATAGCCTTCTTAACAGATTTAAATTGTTTCGTTAATAAATGTTTTAAAACACTTTTCAGCCCACAAATTCATGCATATTCCGACATGAACTGAAATGAATGGAATGCTTTAAAGTGTTAATTTTGTAAATTAATTGAAACCATTCTTCAATATAGGGTATAAATTAGTCATATACTCCTGCTGATTCTCCTACTTATGCTCTGTCATTACGTGGTTTTTCGTGCATTTGAATCGTACGTCAACGTGCTGACTAACTGTCTGTCATTCCGTCCTGCCAGCCTAGCCAAACACACGCCCATTTTTCCCCTTCACCCCACGCAATTTTTTGTTTTGCCTTTTGCCTGCTCGTACCACAGGGCGTATGACAAACTTGCGCTGCACAGCGCTGTGGGTAAATTCAGTTAGGCATTCAGCTCGGCATTCGGTAAATGATTTCCGCCGTGCTAAGCATTTGCCACCTGAGCTAACTGATTCGATTTCGGTGCTGTTGCACTTCATTGCATTTATGAGATTTAAGTTTAAATTCAAATTAAAAACACAAGTTTTACAGCCATCGTTTTTAAATTAATGTTAAGAACAAAAAAAGAAATTCTTTTACTATTTCCTTCTGTCTGCAATTGCGTTTCGTTTTTCTTTTCTCGTCTGCTACGTGAGCGGCGTTTTAAGAGTCGAACTAGACGACGCCCAGAAGTAGACTATATTTTTTCTCAGTGCCCAAAAAGGACGCCTAGAGCCTAGTTAGCAGCACAAACAAAGGCGTACTTTCGGCGGCTGCTGGCTTGGCATATTTATGCCTGGCACCCATTAAAAAGGGCTAAGGAAAGGGGTGGATAGTTATTTGGTAACTAAGAAATATCTTACGTACTTTTATGATTATAAAATGGAAAGGAATATAACCAATAATCAAATATACAAAATTGAATTATTCAGGAATAAAAAGAGTTTAGTTTACTCCCTGTTAAATGTCAGCACTTTATTTTGTGCTCGCTAACAGTGCGTATACGTTATTTACTACAATTGCTCAAGGGGTAATTTTTAGTTTGGCAGACTCGTTTTGGCTGCTCTCACTTCAATTTTTCTAAATTTCGTTTTTTTTTTTTATTGATGCTGCGGCAAGTTCATTGCCGATTGATATGTGTGTGTGCGTTGTATGAGTGTGTCTGTGTCTGTGTGAGTTTAAGTCGGAATGTGAGCAAACAAAGTCCATGAAATAAAAATTTATTTCAACTTTGTCAGTTTTTTGGCTAACTGACGTTTTGCATATTAAATAGCCGCACAGATAGCAAAGAAAGAGTGCGCCAAAGAACAAGAAAGAGATGGGCTGATATCGGGATAGCAAGAGTGGGAGGGAGATGGGGCAAGGACTAGTGGAGGGGCTGAATCTTTTGAGAAAATGATAAGCTCAGCTAAACGTGCGATGTGGCACGTGCTGCACCAAAACCTGACAAATTGGCAGTGCGCCTTCAAGTGGGCGTGTCTCTTTCGCGTTGACGTATGTGACATGGGCGCCAAATTGAGTTAGTTGCACTGCACTGCATTTTAGCCAGCTTTAGGTGGTGGTAGGGGGCATTTGGGGGTGGAACTAACTGCCACTCGAAGCGCAAACTCAATTTGGCAGTGCCTGCAAAGGAATTTTTCAGCCAAAATTAGTTGGTAGCATGCGAAATGTTTTTGTTCAAATTTTCTAGTGTATATTTGTGTGTGTGGGCGAATTTGTGTGTGGGAGTGTGTTTGGGAAGGGGGACAAACACAGCTCCTGCGGCTCTATGAATATTTACAAATATCCAGGGAGTTTTTTGGCCAGCTAAAAATGCAGTGTGAAAATTTGCTAAGTTTCAAAATAATGAAATTTGGAATTCTCTACAAGTGCGGGGGTGTATACTAAAATTTTAACCACGTTTGTAAGGAATAAATAAATAATAATGAGTTTTCAATGAAAACCATTTTGTATAACTGAGATGCTTAATTAGATATTATTGGGGATGCAGTTCAGGCATACATATTGGGATAAATTTAAGTACAAATTCAGAACTCAACAAATGCGAAAAATTCAGTTAAACATTTACAGGATAGTTTAGAAAAAGATTTCTTGATAAATAAACAGATATATTCCAGAATAAGTTCATGAAAAATATGTTAAATAAAATAAATAAATTATTATAGAAATCTTATTAAAATATAAGCTAAATTTATTTTATTTATTGAAATATTCAGTTGTTATAAAAATAATACAGTAGGAGTATATGGGATGATAATTTTCTTTGTCTTTAGTATTTTGAATAATTTATATTTTTCTGTGCTGTTTCAGCATCGAAAAGCATGAGTATATTTTAAACTCACTCACACTCATGCTATATGATTTCTGCTTTTTCAGGCTTTATATCAAAATAAGTAAGCTCGCTTTTAACTTCCAGCCGAGTTTATAAACAATGGCAAGAGCTTTTGCTTTGCCTGCTGCTGCTCTGCAGCTGCTGGTGCTGCTGTTGGCCGCATTTTCCATTTCAGCGCAAACAAACAAAGGCATTTGGAATATTTTTCCCATTTTCCCCAACTGAAGCTGGGCCATTGTTTCGTTTCATTTTCAGTTTGTTTTTCATATTTGCACGGCGAAATGAAAAATCAACGCGCTATCTGAGACACGACGCTTTTTTCTGGCCCCGCTGGGGGAAAAAACTCCAGTCCAAGACACATTCAAATAAATTCAATAAAAACAAATAACATGCAGCGTCGAGTGGAGTGTAGACTAAAGTAAATTTTATCAACTTTTAAATCAAATATTAAACTTTTTAGTTTTCGTTTTCTTTTCTATCTTTGGTGCGTGGTTCACTCCAAAGTTTGTAATAAACTTTTTCTCCATTTCTTTTTCTGCTTTACAAACTTAACATGCACTTTTTGCACGTTCCCATCTCTCTCTCTCTCTCTTTTGCTCTTTCTTTCCCTTTATGTTCTTGCCTCTTTCACTGCCAACTTGCAACACGTAGTGCAATTTTTTACCACTTTGGTTTTGCTTGCAACGTTTTTCTAATGAGTGACGACAACGACAGCAGGTCCTGTAGTCAAATGTGGCCAAAATCACACATACACACACAATTTAGAACGAGAGTAAGGAAGAGTGAAAGAAAAAGAGGCAGTGAGACAGTGAGAGGGAAAGCAACTCTTGAAAATTCAGCGAAACGTAAAAGTGTTCAAAGTCAACTTTGACGGCGGCACTTGGCAAATGCATTGAAAAAGTCCAGTAAGAATTCAAGTAACCAAGTAGGTTTTAAAGCCAAGTTAAGAACGAGAGCAAAGTACACACCTTTAGTGGAATTATGACGATTTGGTTGAAAAGTTTAAACAAATAAAATAATTTCAAAGATTACTAACAGAAAACTTTATAATTACTCACAGTAAATTCTAGGGCAAGTTTTGTTAGCATTAAATATTGTTTTAATAATTTGCATAGCCCATGAATTAAAACATATTAAATGAATTAAAAATGGAAAATAAACGTGCCAACCTTTGCTCTAAACTGTTTTCTTAGAGCAATCTGTGCAAAAATTCGTAGTTACTAATTTGATTTTCCTGTGCAGTCAGTTTGCCTCTATCCTTTCCTGCTCTGCTTCTCGACATCTTTCACTAGTTGGAAACACAAAGCTAGAACAGAGAAAAGGCAAACTCACGCACACATGAGCATGAGCACACTCATGTAGATTTTCCAATCAAATATGTAAATAACATAAAAGTAAATGTAAAATCTTAAAAGAGAAATTAAATCAAAATAAGCTCGAGCTGCAACTTATATATAATTGGCCATCTCAGAGATGTTTTGAGCTCCTTTTGTTCGTCTGCTCAGTGTTTAAGGATGAAAGCGTGTCGTGACACGATGCAACACGTTAAACAAATGATAGAGTATGAAAGCAGTAATAAATTTAAATTTGTTTGACATTAAATTTATTTCTAAAATTTATTTCTTTTAAATTAAATTAATAAACTTTTTTTTTGCTAAACTAAGTTAATTGTTAAATAATACTTTTTATGTAAGCCTCTCACCTCCAACCAAACATTTAACATAATTTTTCATTTAACTTGTCTCATCTCTGGACTGTTCTGTCTGTTGCAGGCAACGCCTTTTGTTGCCAAATTGCTATTGTAATAGCTTCATGTTATCTTTGTTATCATTGTTTTTGTTGTTATCTTTGTTATATTTGCTGTTGTTATATGCACATTTATCTGTTGTTGCAGTGATTGCTTACGTGTTGTTGCTGTTATTGTTGTTGCTTGCCTTGGCCTTTAAGCTGCTTTTGAGCTGCCTCTGCCATAAGCTGTTTGCAGTTATTAGTACTGCAGAAACACACAAAAGTCAATTATTATGTAATTAAAGTAAAACAATAGCTCGTTTAAATACGCTCAAATGCTTTTTCCAACTCAAAGAACGAAATATGACAGCTTCATGAAAGTCCTGAAGGTTCGTTTAAGACATAAAATCGGTTTACAGTTGAGATGTTTGCATAGTTAATTGATTCCTTTTTAAAATACAAACAATGCAGCTTATCGTTGAATAAATCAATAAACAAAAATATTAAAGACTTACAAGAGTAAATAAGTAAAACTATTTAGCAGTCGTTGTTGGAAAAGATTCGTTGCTGAAATTATTAAACTAAAGTTTGTTATATTTAAGTTAGCAATCAAATAAATTAGTAAAGACACAAGAAAGAAGTTCCTAGTGATTGTTACCTGCTAAATTAGTAGCTTAACGAATTTTCCTTGTTTAAACCATGTTCGTATGCTTTCAATTTGTTGGCCTTATCATTAATGCATCTCTGCCTTTAGGAGAAAAGCTGTGAGTTGTGTGCAGCTTCACTTAATTTCAATTGGTACGAGGATTTGGCGCATAAGACTCTCTTTTCGAATGCATAAAAAATCTCACAATAGCCCCTGCTTTCCATACTCCATTTTTCATGTGCTTTCCAGGACTTTATCCTGTCAGCCATTTGCAGTGTTCGATGTGCGATGCAGAAGCTGACGTTGGCTTTATCTAAAATGAAATCTGCTTAGGTAGCAAATGCCGACAAAGACCAAGGCAATAGGAGTTGCCACCCAAATGGGGGCACTGAACATATGCAACATTCGCTGCTGTGCCCCACATTGAAGCTCTTCAGTTTTTCTCTCTTTTATTTTTAAACAGCAATTCTTTTTTTAATGTTAAATTTTAGTATCTACTGTTGATTTTAATTGTGCAAACAATGCAACGCTTTTATGGCCACATTAAAGTTAACAGTCTCGGAAAAAGGGGCAAGTAGAATGAAGCTTTCAATTGGCTTAATTTAGTCGAGTTGCACAAGCAACAACGTGAAAATCTGTTGGTAGCTGGGGGAAAAAAAAAGTTTTGTAACCACAAATCAGGCGGTAAAAACTTCTGTTCGGCCTTTTGCACGTGCTGTGCCCATAAATTCCGCACACAAATTAAGTTGCCGCAGGAGCGCAGCAGAAACTGTAGGCTAAAGGGTAGGAGAGAGCGGGGGCGGGCCAATCAATGGCCGTGCTACAAGTTGCATAAATTAACCGTTGCACGTGAACAGCAACAGCGGGAAAAACAAATCGGAAAAAAAGTTAAGAAAAGTCACACAAAACTTTCAAGTACAGTTGCCGCATTAAAGCTCAGTTCCATTTATTGTTTCCGTTTTTCTCTCTGCTTTTCATTTCCGTTTTCCGCCTTTATTTCAATTAGTTTTTTTGCGGCCATTTTGTTTATCGAAAAGTTTTTTAATCATACGCAGCGTATGCCATGCAACTGAAACTGAAACTCAAATTTATAACCAAAATTAGCGGTGTAAAAACAGTCATAATTTCAAATATTGTTATATTTTTATTTATTTACCGTATTGTGTTAATGTGTAGCGGGTATGTGCATTAGGGAAGTCGTTTGGGGACAGTTTATGGCTGCCGTACAAATAAATAATTACATTCCTTACAATAAATACATTTTTTAAGGGCACATAAAAAGTTGTTGAATGGGAATATGAGGTCATTTGTTCGAAATATGTTTTATGTGTTAAATATTTAAAAATTTATATTAAAGTTAATGTCATATGTTAACTGCTTTAATTGGGGTCAATTTTGGAAAGTATTGATTGAAAATTTGTATCATTAAATAAAGTACTTATAATATCCATTTAATGTTTAGTAGTTCTGGTGCATTTATATTGTTTTAAAATATACATGTCTACAATTAAATTCAAGATTTAATTTTAAAAATTGTTACTTTAAACAAAATATTTTAAACGTTTTTAGCCACATTAAGTTATATTAAGTATATTTATAAAATTGATGCGAATATTAATGCTAAAAAATATACAATTAATTAAAAACTGTAATTTGAATAATATAAAAATTTATTCATATATTCTAAATTAAATGTTCTTTTTTAAAGTTGAAATAAGAAACTTTTCCACAAAGTAGATGAAACATCGTTGTTTCAATCGCTATTTTTCTGCTCAACAAGCATAGTTTTCGCGCAGTGTATTTTTTGTTTGTTTGGACACAACCAAACACAACAACAAATTTCCCCACTGTTAATGTTTTCGTTTTTGGCTGCGCATTCGTCAAAGTTTCGCAAAGCTTTGCTAATTACAAATGTAAATCCCCACATGAGATGTGTGTACTTGTGTGTGTGTGTTGGAGATTTTAGCGCAGTTCCAGAGAGTCAACTAATGCTCAACTGTGACCAGAGTCTGCAATAATTGTCAATGGAGGGGCACAGCAGCAGAAACAGAGTATTAGCCAGAGATAACTAGCCAGGACATGTTTAAACTTGTCGCCTGCTATGCGGACTGTGCATACAGGGACTTTAGGAATTCTACTCCCCACATTGACTGTAGTTGTTTTGTTTCTGCTTTTTTTTGTGGGTATGGCGGAAGTACACACAATCCACTTGAAGTCCGAAAATTTGAAATTGTGTTGAAACAAATTTTCTATTTTTGGTTGGAACAACTCTTGCCAAGATTCACGCACTTAATTAGACACGGTGCAGATCGGATTGGTTAGTTCTTACCCAATTCCTACCCCACTTCCCGCTGTTCCCACCTTTGGGTCTAATTGCAGCTGCCGTCGGATCTGGCCAAGACTTCAAACGGTACACGCTCCATGCCACACAGTCGACCTCATTTTCCCTTTTGGCTTGCCACAAGATTCAATGCTAAATTTAGACAGATCCCAAGTATTTTACAGAGACACAAACACACATACGACTATATAGACATATGTTCATTTACATGCTATGTTGAGTATTGGGGGGATATGTATAAATATGTGTATGTATATGTAAATACACTTGCCTCGCTGGCACAGGTTTTTCTTAAAATTTATGAGTCGCATTTTGGGTCACAGCTTTTATGGCAGCTGCTGAAGGCCAAAACAAAAGTTCGCTTTAATTTATCACTCGGATTATGTACTCCCTCAGTAACCTAGGAACTTTAAGCAAAGGAGGTGAACAGTCTTAAACAATCGGCTAATTTATGGGCTAAAGGGTATCTAAAAAAGCTGATCGAAATAATAGTGTAAATGAATGTTACTTAAAATACACCGAGGAATAATCTAAGATTATACCGATTAATACTTATTTTAAGAATATAGCGATTACTATTCCATGAGTATTCGAAGAACATTAATGGCTATACTCTATGCAATTTTTAAAGAAACTTATTTAGAATTTAATCACTATATCATATTAAAACGACGCAAACTTCATACTCTTTTAAATATCTCATAGTTCTATGTATTAATTCTTTAACAAAATAAATACAGGGTCTTTTACAGTCGCCTTTCCCATTTGAATCACTTATATAATCCATAGCCAAGTTAATTTTAACGAGCGTAGAACAATCGCAAACTGGATAAACGATTTTAAATGTGGCTTATAACAATTATTGTTTATAAACTATGCAGATCGTTTCAAGTGTCATTTAACTTGATCATAAGTTCGCCATAAATCAACACTTATAAGAACAACTGCCACAACTTGGCCTACTTTCAACCAGCTGTGGCATAAGCTCAACTCTTCAAAAAGACGCTCTTCAGTCGCTTTGTAGTTGCTGCACGTTTTTGCAATTAAAATTTATGAAACTATTGAACTCGGCAAATTTTTTAATGAATGAATATTTATGCTCATTCATTTGGGCCATATTCCGATTGCCAGCGACTTGTCAAGTCGTCGTGTCGTCAGTCAATTTTACGAGCCAAAAGATTGAACACAAAGAATCTATCAAGCAGAGGCTGCTGCGATGGCTGTGAATTTGTTGCTGGCTGATGACTTATTGAAAATTCCATTTAAAAATTGTTTACTCATTGCGCCCAGAATGATATAGCAGACACACAAGCACACGCACAAACGCACAAACGCACACACACCCACACGCTCAGAACTGTGCGATCAACTGTCATGAAAATAAAAATCAAAATTGTACAGTCGAAAATGTGTTTATGTCTGGGAAGCAGCAAAGCAAAACAAAAAACAAAAACAAAGCAAAACCAAAAACAAAACAAAGCAAAACACGAAGAAGATGAGAAAGATGAAAGTAACAGATCAACCGCTAGCAACACAACACAAACATCGTTGATGCTCTAGCAACATTTCGTTGGCAACATTTATGTTAGCAACATTAAAGGCTGCGCAGCATTTGGCGCGCTGTGGCTTGGCCGTAAAAAGGCTAGTAATAATTAAATAATATTTAAACAACATCAAATCGAGTACTGTGAAATACTAGAAAAAATGTAATTTAGAATAAAAATCAGTGCATAAAATAAGTTCAAGAATTAATTTGTTTAAAGACTTAAGCAACGAAATGTTGCTTCGAAACTTCGAAATAATTAAGTTAATTATATAAGCCTAAGTAAATGCTGCTAATAATGTTATTAAGATGATGAATTAATACATGAAGATTAAGAGTTTTTCAAAATTTTTTAAGCCCTTAGTAAATTTTAAGCGTTTAAGTTTTGACCGTTTTCCAGCTAAAGAGCTCTTCAAATGTTTAGCAACATTGTCAGCGCTTTAATGAAGCGCAACACTCAACTCAACAAAATCATTAAACCGGTTTTTTTTGCCAAACACACAATACACCAACGCCAACAGCTGGTCGAGCAACAACAACAACAAGGGCATCAAAACAGTTGTAGCATCTGGACTAGCACGATCGAACATGAGTAACGAACCAATCGAGACAAGACAACAAAACGATCAACCGATTCGACGATTCGACGACTCGGGTAACGATCATTCACGAACTTCTACTCCAGTCGGCAACCAACTGTTGCTGCCGTCGGTTGTGCTTAGTAGGAACTGTGCGAGTTTTTTTTCAAAAACGCGTCGAAGCTACGAAAAAAAACAGTTTGTTATCGTGTTGATTTATTTGGCATCAGCTGAAAGCATTTGGCCATAAGTTGATGGCTAATTAAAAGCAGCTGATGGCTAATACGCGTTACAATTGTGTGTGCAATAAATAATATGCTGAAGAAAAAATGAAAATAAAAATAAATTACTGTGCGAATTAAATTGTTCAATTAAAGACAGCAACAACTATTTATAGAAATTGTCTTATGCTGATTTCATGCTAATTTATTGAAGAAAATTGTAAGAAGAAGAAGAAATTGTCTTAATTGTGCGCGTTGATTGCTTTAAATGTTGCAACAATTAAAAAAAAATTAAATTGTTTGAAAAGTACACGAGTTTCATAAGAGTTTTCAAATCGCCTTGCTCCAATTGTATTGGACTTCAATTTCTGCTTTTAGCCACTTGAGTGGCTCCCACATGCGGGTCAAGTAGCTGGAAACCTATTTGGCTATAACTACAGAGGTAAATTTGAGTTGCCCGGTGTTCAAGCTGGAAGATGTTTATCAATTTTCCGTAAAATAAAACGCCAGAAATTAACATCAAATCAACATAAACAATGACGAGTCATAAAAAACATTATACGATATATAGAGAAGCTAAAACACAACACGCATGCCACAGAAATTAGACCCTCAACGCAGCTAGCTAACCCTCTTGGCTAATTATCATGACACCAACTGTCAAATGAGAGGCGTGAGTGCCACGCCTTCTATTTAGTTGTATACTGTTACCGACTTCTACCTACCTACGCACAATTTGCGCCGCGTGTTTATGTCCTTTATTTTCTCCTTTTTGGACAATAGTTGCATGCAACATTCATACATTTATGACTTTCCCCGGATTCGGATTCGAGTTCAGCCTCGGATTCCGTTTTGGATTCATTTCGTTCCATTTAATTTTGTCCCCAGTTGTCCCCTTTTGAGCAGTGAACCTTTTGCCTTTACCTTTACCTTTGCCTCGCCTTTTGTTGTAATCGCAACAGCAATAACAACAACAACAACAATTCACCTACATATAGATGTACATAACGTGGCCTTTTGTGGCAAGGCGTGTGCGGCCAAAATAAAGTACGTGCCCATATTCCAGTTAACAGAGCCGCACAGCTGTAGCTAGTCCAGTGTCGTCGCTCAAAGGGGGTTGATGTTGGTAGAGTGAAGGAGGTTAAAACTTCGATTTGAAATCGTCAGCTGTCGTTATAATTATAAATTAAGGCAGGAAATTGTATAACTATTCCATACTCTTTCGTTATGTTCATATGTCTAACATTTTTCTCGAGTTTTCTCCTTGTAACCCCCCTTAAAATATAGCCCCCTACACCACTGTTGCACTTTCTTGTCATACACATCTTGTTTTTACCTTTCTTTAGATTTCATTGAATTTTGTACCTAGTTTATTGTCGTTAAATTATGTTAAACTCCAGAGAATGGACCAACCTGAGATGTTGGCTACTAAATGAACCACTCGAGATACAAATTACATAATTATAATTATAATTATTATTATTATTCATTATGGGTTTTGTTGGTGTTACTGATGACCTTATTATGGGGTTCCCTGTTGAGCCATTGTTATCAGCGCCTTGTCAAAACTTTAATAAACTGAAAACATCGACAAACATCTGCGCAACTTGTGTGGTTTGTGGAAACCAACGCAACTCCATGTGGCAACTGGTCAGTCAGTAGCTTTTGGCGGGTTCATAGGGTCACCACCCCGCTGTGCATTGAACCCAAAGTCAATGCCGGCCATCAGTCAGTTAGTCAGTCAGTTAGCCAGTTATTTAGTTAGTTAGTTGGCTTAGAGCAGCGTTTAGACCAGCTGCAAAAGGCAGCTAATGAGCTTTTATTTATCAATGACAGAGATTGCGATGAAGACACAGAGAGGAGAGAGTGGGAGGGAGGGAGTTGGCCATTTTGGGCGATTCATCATGCGCTTTAAGCCTGGCTTAGTTTAGTGATACCCCAGCCCACTCCACTGCCCCTTCTCGTACCACTCAGACGCCCCTTTTCTCGCAGCTTCTCCGTTTCTCCAGAGCTTAGCTGTTTATTAATTTAACAAGATTTGGGACACATTAAATTTAATTTCTGGGTAATACGAACAGAGCCAGTTTCAGACGCACGTTTCAAGGTGTCGGTGGTGTCAGTGGTGTCATTTTGCCCCACTGTGTGTCTGCAGTTGCAGCTGTCAGCTGTTGGCTGCTGGCTGTTGGCTAGACAGAATTAGGCTTTTTGTCTAGCCAAGTTAAAAGCGACAGCGGCTGCGGCAACACTTTTTGGACTTTGGCCTCGAGTCGCATTTGTGGCACGTTGAGCTGACACTGCCACATGATGAGTCACGACATCGAGAGCGTGTGTATAGCTGTGTGTGTGTCACACTCAACATGTGGCAAATAGTAGCTGTGCAAGGTTACAGCTTCAATTGAAATATAAATACAAAACACACGCTAAAATAAAGCTAAAAGAAACGAAAATAACTCTAAATAAACATAAAATTGTCAATAACCGAGAAAATTCATTTTAAAAATAAAAAATATTTTTTGTAAGCTTCAAAACATATTTTTGGTCATGACTTTATTGAAGTTTAATTTGTGTTGTGGAGGAAAAAACAGGAAAAAAATTGAAAATAAATTTAAAACATTATTTTTAACATTTTATATTTAAAGTAAATATTTTTTATATTCAATTGCTTATTGAACCAGCTTTGATAATTTTATTTTAAGAAATAAATCACCCAAAGCGATCATATTTTACACAAAGCCTTTTAGCTGCTTTTAGTCAAGATAAATTAAGCTTTATGAATACATAAATAACTACTAGTAGCTTATTACCTTTCAATCAATTTAAGCACAGTCTAATAATCCGATTTAGACTCTTATTAAATAATTCAAATGCAAAGTAACAAACTTAGCAGAAAACACATAAATTTATTTATGTAAACCTCAGTGCACATTTCGTACACATTCAGATTTGTAGTGCCTTCCATGGGTTCTAGCAACTTTCTGGTAATTGAGTCCAAGAGCAAAAGCGACTAATTGGCAAGACAATTTATGGCTTTACAAATACTTTCCACACCTTTTTGCGAAACATGCCAAAAATAATTGGGCACAATTGAGCATTGAAAATGTGTTTTGCAAATTGGACAAATGTGTTGCGGAAGTTGTTACCAGACACAGTTAGGAGACACTGTCATACACATAGAGAAGGAAGAGAAGGAAATGAGGGAAATCGAGAGACAAGAGACATAGAGACACTGAGACACTGAGACAGAGACATAGAGACAAATACCGTTGCCATTTGTCGTGCAGAAATCGATTAGAAACGTTTGCGAATCGAAAGGCGGCAGTCTGAAAGTTTTTGACCGACTTTTGCCTTCTGGCATTAATGTGCGCACTAACCTTACGCTATGTCTGTGCCTATGTCCGTCTGATTAGCAGGCCTAGGCTGCTTTGCTGGCTCCATGCTTTTGGCCAGGCCAAAAAGTTGTTTTGCTCTGTTTGCAAGCAAATTCCATTTTATAGTCGGTGCAGTAAAGCGAATAGTTTGTTTTGCTTTGGGTTTGCAAGCTTAAAGTGCCTTAGGGATAAGATGGATTATATGGGCATAAAATATGATTTAAGACGAAGTTTTTTATCTACTAGATTGATAATAATTTTTACTTTAAAAACTATTTCATAATTTTGTAACCAACAACAAATATTTGTGATATATTTTTTATATTTTGTTTTATATTATTTGACCTTGTTTTTATCAATCGGATTTAAAAACTAAATATTAGATTAACTTATTCTATTATTTAGTTTTTTAAATCCGATTGATAAATATTTCTGATTGAAAAACCTTGACTCTAATATTTACCAAACGCCAAATAAAATCTATTACTAATTTTTGAAGGCCAGTATAACACCTTAGGTCTGCTTCCTGCCTCTGCTTCCTTGGAACTCCTGCAGGACACGCCTCAGACCTCGTTTAGCTTGTTCCAGTAGCCCGTTCGATTTATGTCTCTCTAGTTTATGATTAAACGTATTTTGATTGCCAGTTGGCGGAGTTTGCCATCGCAGAACTACAAACAATTCCCGCCGCTCTATAATTAAAATAAAATTCGCCCACGAAACGAGCAAAAACCAAAAATAAAACAGTAAATAAAAAAAAGGAATGAAAACTTTTGGTTGAAGTTTGCCGCCAAAATGTGTTGGCCCTTAACAAGCACAAACCGCAGGCAAAACAAAAGAAAAGCAACAAATGAAATCAAATAATTTGTTTACTTTTGTAAGATATGTTGGGACTGACCACACACAGACAGTGGGACAGACAGAGGGACAGACAGATGGACAGACAGTGGGACAGACAGTGGGGCAGACAGACTATTAACCGTTGTGTTGCGCTAATTTGTAGCGCCCATTTCCGATCTTTATGCGGTTGTTTCTTCGTGGTGTGAGGTCCAGAGACGCCACAATTAGCACCACTAAATGTAACGGACTCAGTTGAGCCGTAAACAAAGCTTAAACCGCGTGGCTTTTGGCCACGTCCCTTGGCAAACTGATAAACCGCAAATAAACTGCGCCCGCATTGACCTTGACTGCAGGCCATGAAGTGGACAGAGTTACGGACAGAGCAACAGAGGGACTTTCGGTGTTAAGACCAACTGCAATAATGTCAGCTCTGAGCCTGGCTAACTGACTCATTTCGAACCGGTTTAACATTTAGCCGGCGAGTTCAAAAACCTTCGATTGAATTTTTTGATGAATTTATTCGAATTTAATGCGATTCACAGCAACAACAATAACAAAAGCGACGATAAATATAATAATAAGTTAAAAATGTTGGAAGTCGCGTGCCATTGGCTGTAACAAAAAAAGTATAAAATTTATGGTGGAACAAAACTGAACCCTTTAGGCCGGTAAAGACGGAACGACAAAGAGCCGACAATCGAGTCAAAGCGAGCTAAAGACACTTAATTATCAGATAAGTATAAGTGTATAAGTATTTTGTCGACAGTTTCTCTAGAAATTGGTTGGGAGAAATACCGAAAAACGATTGCTGTGTGACAAGACACGGCTTAATTAACTGGGCTTAGAATACGTGCACTTAAGAGCTCTAGGGATGGGTATTTTCATAAAGTAGACAAAATTCAAAGGATTATAAGGATAACAAAAAATTTAACAAAATTATCTATAAAATACGCGTGGAATACTTTTTCTTTTAACTGTTTTTTGTCTATGATTTAGTTTGATAATTAATGTTTTAGAATCTTTCTTAAAGCAGCTTATAAATTCCTGCCTTTACGGTTTTATCTCCATACTCAATTCCACTTTCTATTCCTTTCAAACACCCCTCGCTTAGACACTAATTCTAAGCTATGATTAAGAGCAATTTGTCAGAGCCCAGCGCCAGTAACTTTTACTATATTAAAGAAATTAAGGATGCTTTCTCAACATATATGTATGTTTGGCTAAAGAGTTGGGTTCTCTTTTAGCTGGTGGCTTTAGCTTTGTGCTCTTGTTGTTTTACTCGTTGTTGTTGTTCTAAACAACTACAAACAACACTTGTAGAACTTTCAACAATCCATCTCGATTCAGTTTAAAGTTCACTCAATCAGTTGAAGTACGCATTGCAGTGCTCGCTCGCTCTCCCTCTCTCTATTCTACGCTCGTCTACTTTGCGCTCTCTCTTTTAGTCACTCGTTTGAGTCGCTGACATGCACTTGAGCGTTATAATGTTAATGCTGTTGTTGCTTTGCTGATTGCTCAATGGTCACTTGGAGCGATTCTCATTCATTAAACGGCATTGACAGACGGGAGAGCGGCTGGCAGGCCGTAGGAGAGAGAAGTGTGGTACCAGAAGAGAGTAGTAAGAGCAAAATAAAGTAAGACGGGGTGGGGGAGTTGCCGGTCGTCGCAGCTGCAATCTGTGGCAACGTGTCTTATCTTTTTATCGCTTTGGCTTGCTTTTTTATTGTCTGCCACTTTGATTCGCTTTGTCCGATTGCAATTTCTTTGCACTTTTTTTTTGCTTTCTTGTTTCTTTTAAGTTTCTGCTTTGTCACTTCTTTTTTTGGTACGTGATGAACATTTTTTCGCGCTTGTCTTTTGATTGAAGAGGCGCAAAGCGCAGCGGAAATGTCAACCGGCAGCATAAACACAAGCATAAATCTTAATGATGATGATCATGATGCACAGTTTATGTTAATGATGATGACGCAGAGAGCAGAGACCAAAGACCGAAAAAAAACCACCCACATGCAACCCGATGACAATCCCGATCCGACTGCTTGCAACTAGAAAACTTGCAACTTGCAACTTGCAGCTGTGCGTCTCATTTTTCGCATATGAAGCAAACAATTCTCTGATTTTTGTGCCCCTTTTTGATTCAACGCCCCCACAAATGCTTAGCGAAATTGTAGATTTTATTCAGATCTGTTTCTACGTGGGTTTTTCTAGTCAATTTTGCAATTCTCTGAAAAAATTAAAACTGACTAATTACTATCTACTGTCGAGTGTTTTGGCTAAATGCCCAAAGAACTGAGATAAAAACTGCAGTAATTATGAATAGTCTAAAAATAGCGAATTTTCGATGAAGTGAGCAAGAAAATTCTGCAAGATAATCTATGACTTATTAGAGGAATTATAAGTACAAGTTAATTAAAAATGCATAAGATTTTCCGTGATGTGTTTAGAGTGTCGATTAAAATCTCTAGCCTATCTACCAATACCAATAATTATACTAAATATGTATATGTATTAAGTATAATAGACGTATTGAAAAATTTCATTAAATTATCAGAGTACAATGATCTGTATCTTTGTCTACAAAGCTTTACCTAAAGACAAACAACTCGAAGAAATCTATAAAGTATCTATAAATCACCTAAACTATCTGATTACCGTCTGCGTTTCTGATAACTCTAATTAATTCAGAATTAGAAATTGAATTCTTTTCTTGCTTTCCATGCTATTTTAAGCTCAACTCATTCATATCTTAATTGTTCCAAATACAAATCTTTACATTAATCAAGCAAAGTTAGTTAAAGTCGTGAAGTTTCTTTTCTTTCGCTTCCTCTCTTACCAACTCTTTTTAGCCACTTATAAACCCATTGATTAATATGCCTCATTTGTTGCGGCAACACGTGAGAACGTATTTAAATGAATAGCACATAATAAAAATGTTGATTGAACACATTTAACATGTGAATTGCAACTTTGTATGGATCAGTTGGCAATGGGAATGGCCAATTCGTATGAAATTAACAAGGAAGAAAGTCGTATACCAATACTACAGTGCTCCATGTACAATTCTTTCCACTCCTCCGGCAAAACCTTAGCCCTCTCCGTGGGCAGTCACGCAGTTTTGCGATCATAAATCTTTGGCCAAGGCGTTGAGAAATTGTATGAAAAAAAGTCAGAAAATATATAAAATGTGGCAACTGTTGCGACTGCGCCTCAGTTTGTGGCACTGACTCCTGACTGACTGCAAAACTTGTTGTGGGTTGGGCCCGCTTTTGGCTTAAAGGTAAAGGTAGAAGGACTGAGAGGCAGCAAGGCGCCCTGGTTTCACTATTGTTATGCCAGCAGTACCCGAACCAACAACAGAGTCTACACTATATTTTTTCCCCATCTTCTGGGTATACCAGGTTCCACTTATGACTTCATTAGCAGTCAACAAGTTTCAAGCCGCTTGTCGAGTGTTTGCAATTAGCCACGCTTCATTGCCGACAAATCAGTTGCGATTGCTTTGGTTATTACTTGCTCTCCAGCTACTCATAAGACCCGATCCATAGCTATAGTCATAACTATACCCATACCCCTTCTCGTACTCATACCCATATCCATAAACATGTAGTGCAGTTAGAGACATTCATTAAGATTGACAGGAAATCATAAAACATAATTTGAGGCCTTGTGCTCGGATTGACTTGGAATCTTTAAGCTAATTGAGACGCGTTTCTAAGCATTTGCCTGTAGAATTGTTTTTTGTACAAATCTAGAGAAACAAACACACGTAATTGCCACCAAAATTTGGTTATTTGAGATCGTACATTAATTACTTGGAATGTTTTTTGAAATTTAAGAACTTTGCTTACGTTTCAGTAAAGTTAAACTTAAATTATAGTTAACTGAAATAGTTTGGAAGTAAAATAATACATTGATTTTTAATAATTTCTAGCTACTATAAATTCCAACTACAAGATAACTAAGATATTGTTTATTCTGGTACAATACAGTTAACTGGCTATGAAGCCAACGGACTGTGGCTTATTTGGCACATATATGTATGTACATTTATTTTAATGGAAATTACTTGACTGCATTAGGCCAAACTGAGAACTCTTCAATAAATTCTAATTAAATTTACATGGCAAATGCAGTACTGTTTTCCACATTTCCACTTTTCCTCTTCCACTTTCCACTCTACACTTTCCTCTATCATGTTTAGCAAATATTTGTCAGTTGGGAAGTTGACAGCACCAAAAACCGCAAAACAAGCAGATTGAAAGGGTAGAGAGAGAGAGGGGATTCAGAGTTATGAGGGGAAGGAAACTAAACCAAACTAAAACGAAAGGCAGAGTAAAATTTGCTGGTCTGGTTTTTGGTTGCAAATGGGATGCTCCTATAAGTATATGTCTAACCAAATCTGTCCGCTGTCGATGTCTGCTGAGGACTCCACTGACTACACGTTGTTAATATTGACATGACAAATAAATTGGCCTACTCGAAAGAGGTGGTGGGAAGGTGAGGCAGTTTGGTTAGAAGCTACTGTGGTTGCCTGCCAGGCAAACAAACCTCAAAATAGTTTGGCAAAATTATGCATTAATGGCAGCAGAGAGTTGGCCAAAAGAGGCGAGTGGGAAGGCGGAGAATGCGCTGCAGTTACGTGCAAATAATGCAGTTACAATTGTTGTTGGTCTGACCAGCAACAACAACAACTACAAACACTGGGAAACAACAGCAGCAACAGCTAATTTAGCAGAGAGCCGACAAACTATGCAAACTGTCGACGATTACGACGACGACAGGTGCCAAAGGGCATCATCCATTTGTCGAGCGCATCTAACGGTACCAACACAGCTATATAAATACATAAACACACACACATTTATGCCCATGTCTGTGTGCAGCATCGACAATTGCTGGGAACAATTGTTAATTGCATTTGCTAGTTGTCAACATGACCAGGGATACGTGTAGGACATTTTTTATGACCCCCAGGGCAAATACAAAGAACCAGTGCGGCAGAGCAGTCCACATTAGCCATGTGCAAACATGATTCTAAAAGATTTGAACAGCCATACCAAATACTATTTTCTAGCTCTCCAACTTTCAACTTGGCCGTAACAGCTGCTGTTGGACAGTGTCCTTTAATCAGTTTATGCATCAAATTGTCATGATTGGAGCTATCTTTGTTAGCATTTTTTCTTAAAACAACTGTAGTATGAATTTCAGTACTTTGTTGATATTATAACTTGGTAATACTATAAATTACAAGGAAATGAGAAGATATCGATATTTGATGCAATTTATTTGTCCGAATCAATTACAACATGTTTGGATTAAAATACTTATATAATTTATTCCAATGAAATAAAACATATTTAAAAAATGTTTACAAAAATCAGTTTAAATTAAAATGCATTAATTTTTATAGGTATTATTTTACAATATTTTTTATAAACAAGTTGGGCTCATTTTACAGTAGCTGTTTATTATACTTATGCTCATAAAACAGTACAGCAGTTTTTATATTTTATTAAATTTTAATCATTTAATGTAGTACATTCTATCTTAATACTTAAATTTAATACCATCGGTTAGTTAAGTGTCAGACTGGTCTATAAAAATGGGTTTAATTTTGTGGGCTTATTAAATTGAACGCCAACGCGTTAAATGCACAGGTAGAACAAGTTTAAAAACTGCACAGCAAAGGGTTAAATGTGTTGCACATGTAAACTGTATATATATATGTACTTATATGATTTACATGTACATATATACACGCACTGCACTGTAGTTGTGTGGTGCTGTGTGTGCTGTTGCACGCTTGACACTGACAATTGCCCGTTGCATTTGTTGCATTGTGAGTTGCGTGTTCAAGAGGCAGATACCAGCTCATTGTTGGTAGTCCGGGTTCAGAGTCAGACTGTTCAGACGGACAGACAGGCGAACAACTGGACAGTTGGATATGTTAACAGCAGCGACAACAAAATAGCAACGAGCAGCAGCAGCAACAACAACAACAACAACAATAACGACTGACTGCCAAGTGTCAAAGTCAATATGCAAAAAGGTAGAAAGACAAAGTTAAATGTTGACAGTTGAGAAATGTAAGCTTCAAGGATGTGTCCAGTGCGTGCGGGCATGACATACTACAATATAGTATAACTTGGGAATTTTCTGGACTAGAGACCATCCAAGCCAACGAATTGCGTGCGAATGAATGAATTGAGTAAATGCAGATGAGTAAGAGGTGCACAAGTGGGCGAGTAGGAGACAGATACTATTTTGTAGATACTCAATTGATAGCAGTTACTGCTTGAGTTCGCTTTGTTCAGTTAAAAGGGAATATAAGTGGATTGATTGATCTCTGACGATGTTTGGCTTGATCTTCAGCTATTTTTAGCAGGGATTTCTAGACTGAAAATAAGTATCTTAATGGAAGTTCAGCAAGCTATGAGTTACACTCATTATAAAACTTTATAAAGAAGATAACGGATACTTAATTGATACAATTTAATTGAATTTATTAAAAATATTTGTTACCCAGCTACAAACAGTATAATAATATTATTTTGTTTATATATTTATTAGAAATGTTTAATCTAACCCTGAATATTTATTATAAATTATTTGCAGTTATTAAATGTTTAAATAAGTTTTTTTTATGCACTTGCTAACGTAGTCACAGTTAATCAAATTTAATTAAAACACATCGATTGGTGTCCGTAATGACAACATTTAATAAATATCATTTCAAGCTAATGACTTTACTGCCAGCACACACACAGACACACACACACACACACATATTTATAACAAATTTTATATTATGCAAATTGCATTTATGGCAATTTATTTTATTTTTACTTCATTTTTTGTTTGCATTTATTTTTTCGTTCACATTTATTTTAAAATTCTATCAAGCAAATGAAATTTGTGTGCGTGATGCGTGGTAAATTTTATTAATTTTGCATGCGTAAGTTTATTATGCATAACAATAACGATAACAACAGAAACAACAACAACAAAGTCACTGTTTAATGTAGCTTATAATTAAATGTTGGCATAGCCGTGTACTGTAGTGGGCGTGGCAGTGGGAGTGGTTTGTTTGCCAAACTCACCGCCTAACGCATTTTGACAGCGCAATTATTAAAACGCCGACGAAGTGTTTAAATGTCCCAAATGTATCTATATCTGTAGCTATATCCGTTGGCAGTATAATCATTTTTTTTTTTTTTTTTTGTTTTTTGGGTGACACACCTCTCTCTATTAAGGCAAATGTCTGCAATGTTGGCGTGCCAAAATTCAGGCAACTGCTGTCGGCGCTTCAAAATGCAAATTTAACGCCTTTTTCTTACTTTTTTGAAGCGATTTCAATTGCTCAACTGTTGATGACTGTCTGCAATCGATGAAAACCGCTGATTAGACTGGAAATACTGACCTAGTTTAAAGGCTTAAAGTCTAGAAGCAAAGACAAAAGGCAGACAGTAGTGAATTGATTTCTTTTTTCATGGGTTGAGATACTTTTTGATGTTTATAAGACTAAATTAAAATTTCCTTTTCTTGCAAACCTTTAAATACAACAACTAACGATCACTTAATTCCAGTAAATCATTCGTCACTTTGATTTGAAGCTCTAGAACTCTTCATATAATTTTAATAGGTGTTGCATGCTTTTAGGCGCTAACCGTTGTCTTTAAACAGCTATACTCTCTATAACTTCGATTCTAAAAAGCGAATAGTCTGAAAAGTTTTGGTGCCACTCAAAAAGCTGTCCCATATGACTGTATAATTCAGTATATACCCTAACACTACTACTTAACGAGTATAACAATCAATAAAACCATCGCTAAGCTGGTTTAACTTTCTTGGCATTGTTGCTGTCTATTTATTGCTCTAACTTGACTCTATGCTGCAATGAAACTTCGCTTTAATCTCACATTTAGCCATAGTCAGTATAATTATCTATTTTAAAAATCTAATTAGGCTTCTAAGCAGGTACTTATCTGTGTGCCCATCTACTTATCAAATTTGCTTCCTCAGTTCGTCGCTTTCATTTCTTTAACCATATATTGACTTCCGTTGCGGTCAGCTCAGTCCATTAGCAGCTCATTAACTTGGCTTAAATGCACAAGCAAAGCCAAGCGCACCTGATCAAAGAAACGCTTTGCAGCTTTTTTAAATGGAACACTGACAAATATGGTCAACTGGGAGGTGGTCTGAAGTGGAGTGAAACGATGAGTCGTCGAGTGTCAAGTTCAAGCCGAAAAAACCGCTAAAAACACATTTGAAATGCGCAACTATTTCAATTGTTGATTGATTTCAAATTCTAATTGTTGGTCGCACTGAACGAGAAAGGAAAATCCCATACAAATACGGTGGTCAAATCCAGACAAATATGGAAACAAAAAAAGAAAAGAAAGAATGAAAAAGAAAAACACACACATACACAAATGAAATGCAAATAAAATGTGGACAGAATATTTTAGAGTTTGTCACCTGAAACCTGAGCTGACACCTGTTTCCAGTTTGTTTAGTTTCAATATTTCATTTGCTTGCACAGTCCATTTATTTGTTTATCTTTTTGTCGATGTTGTTGGTTATTTAAACAACCAGCGATTGGCGATTGAATGAATACGTTGGCAAATAAACGTGAAAATTCACAATTCACGATTCACGCGCCGTTGCATTTTTGGCACAGAACCTTGAATCAGTTTGGGAATTGATGGGAACTGGGAGCTGAGAACTGGGAACTGGGAACTGGAAACGGATGTGCATTCGCCAGACCAAATCTAAATTAATAGAAATATCAAATTCTCACATATATAGCTTCTCAAATATTATTCTCTCTCTCTCCACTGCTTTCCATCATATTTACTTCATTTTTTTATACCTGTCTCTACGTGAGCTAACCCCTAGCGGCTATATTTATATATACATAATTTTTTGTGGGATTTAAATTTTATGCCTCACACGTTTCACAGCCAACCTAACCGCAGTGAGGCATTTTTTTTCTATACTCTCTGGTTTCTGTTTGCCATTTTATTTATGAGCATCATAAATATATTTCTTCTTTTTTAGTACACTTTAAGTACGAGCATACTCGTCTAGCTTCTTATGATTATCTTTTATCTTCTGCACAGCCAGATATTTGACAGATCCCATCAAACACGAAATGAGCTGCCTGACAAATGGCACGTGTTTGTTCTCCTTTGACTTTGGCCTATACAACATTTTTGGCTACGTTCAACCAATTACCTTGTCTTAGCCAAGTCAAAATCTATGGTTTTTCCTACTAGTATTTGCTGATACGCTTTCAGTTTATAATCATAACATGACAAGTCATTTATCAAGTTTACTTAAAAATGTAGACTAGTAATCTTAAAACTAAATTTAGTATAGCCTGGCAAAAGTGTATTTATGAAGTTGGTAATTATTAGAGGAGTGACTAAATAAATATTAGAGGAATATCTAAATATGAGAAGAAATGATCAAAAATCAGCTTTTTGGTATGAAAACCTTTTCTGTTTGAAGATCTATCTTAATTAAAATGAAAGTACGTATGAAATTGAGTCCAAATTTGTTAAGTAATAGTTGAAAAAGTCTTCTACAGGTCTTAATAAGGGCATTTGTTCTTCAGTACATTCAGAACTGCCTTTCTTTGTTATATTTTTTACAACTTACGAGTAAAATCTCACTTTTTAAATGCCTAAACAGGTTGTCATTAAAGACAGACTAGTTTTCGGCTCTTTACCTCAAGATCTCTATAACTTAACTTTAGTTAAATCTTAATTTAGTTAGGTCAAGTGGCAGAAACTCAGCTGGGCTTAAATTAGCTGTGTAGAATTCTGTGGAATTGACTTTAGCAAGCAGACAAAATTAAAGTGTTAAAAATATAATTAAAAGTTGCAAAATTCTAGTTAGTATTAAATTCTTTTTTAGACACAACTGTACAGAAATTATAACTGTTTTTTTACTGTCTGACAAAAAAAGTGTTTTTCGTTAAATTGAATATAAATAACTGTTAATAGCTTAACTGAAAAATATTACTACAGACAACTAATTGGTTTTGATGCATTTTTTTACGAATCAAAATCAAATATTGCTCGTTTTCTGTTAAATGAATATTGAATATTCAAATATTGCATTGTATTCAATGCAAATCCAATTTGAATGCATAAAATTTAACATGCAACTGCAACTAACTAAATAACAGTTAGTCATTTATTATTTTCAGCTCTGCTTTTAGCTTTTAGAAAATGTTTTTTTTTAAGTAGGAACCCTGATAAATGGCACAAAATAAAAAACAATGCTTGTACTAGTTTTTTAGATAGCCAAAATAGAGCAACAAAAAAAGGCTGTTAGTTGGCTTACACACACACACACACAAGCAAATCAAAGCTGCATTCAAACAATGACTCGATGTGAGGATGAATTTTGTTTGTGCTCTGTTGATGTAATTGCATATGTATTAGTGTGGCTTAAACAATGCCCAATGCATAAATAACAGCCACACTGGCAAATCTCAAACAGCATGAGCTACACCAAATAAAACTACAACAAAAATTCGCCATGTACAAAAGCGTATCTAACAGATACACGCGCCATAAACTATGAAAAGCGTATGCTTATTGCAATCTTTTCCAACCATTTCCCATACCAGCAGCCCCAACTGCCTCATCTGCCCCTTTTGGCCGTGCACTGCCTCAATGCTGCAGATGAGCACAGCCATAAAATATCAATTTCGTGTTACAACAAACGCCAAAATCGAACGTAAACTTATGAGTCTGCACTGTAGCCGGAGGTGCGATGCGAAACGGCAGAACATGATAAAATATTCGTATAAATTCGTATATAAAATGCATAAAAAACCAGAAGCAAGAAAAAAAAAAAAAAATTGAAAAATGCATTGCAGTAAAAATAAAGTAAAATACATTTTTGCAGAATAGATATACATATGGTACAGTTTGTTTTAGTTAAGAGCAGGCAGTTTAAATCAAGTAATATTTAGAAAAGTGTTTTTGAAAAGCTCTTTAATTGATTTATAATAGTAATAGTTTTATACAAAACTTTAGCTTTTCTCAACATAAACTTTAACTGTTTCTATACGCATATCCTTGACTGTAGTCACGACTCTCATCAATTCGAGTGCTCTACTCGTTACCATATTTCATTTCATTGTCATCTGGTTTTAAATATTTGTTTAATATTTTTTTTGTTATTCGACTTTTGTGCCACTTTTTTAATTGCAATTAAAGCCAGGAAAGTGTAGGGTATTTATTTTTTATGACACGCAAATGTTATCAATAAAATATTATCAACAATTTACTCATATTCCTTTTGTTTCTCTCTTTCATTGCAGGTGAGTGAATTATAAATTACGCTTGGCAATGCTAATGGATATGCAAAATGTTGGATCAATGTATGTAATGGGTGTGAAAATGTGTGCAATCTTTGTGTATTTACATTTATGTATTCACAATAATTTGCATGAAAATTTAAATGAAAAAACAAACTCAACTCGTGATGCGAAACTAATTTAATTTCGTTGATAACAGGTGAAAAACAAATGATGTAACTATTAATTGTAAAGAATTTTTGCATGCATTTATGCGCATATATTCAGTACTCGATTACAATAGGCAATTAGTGAGGTAAAATGTTTTGTGACCTGGCCAAATATTATCGTTGGCCAACTGGTTGGAACTCGTGGCAGTTGCTCTGCGTATAATTAATATTTGTTTGTCCATATTAAATTCAGTACGCTGCATTTGGCTAATTGCTAATGAAGTTTGGCAACGTCGCTTCAATAAATTTATGTATTTAACGCGCGCTTTTTCTGTTTCCCTCTCTCTCTCTCTCTCTCTCTCATTCTCTGTTGCTGTCTCTCTCTTTTCTCTCTGTTACTGTTTACAGACTTTGATATTAGCCTGGCAAATATTTTGATGCAACATGCAATTTTTACCTAATCTAAACATTCGCTGCGCGAGGTTAGTGCAAGGAGTTGGGTTTTAAATGGGCGCTACTTGGGTTGCATAACTTAAGGTGACAACAACGACGACCCAGAAAATCCTTAGGGCCTTGCAGTACACTGCAATCAAGTTTGTGTGCAGTTTAATAAATTTTATTTATTTGTCAAAAATCTATAGCTTAGTGCGTTACTTATAAATAAGTTATTAATAAACCATTTTTAATTTTTCTAGAAACCTTAATTAAAGTTATTTCCAAATGCTTATTTTCTGAAATTTGTTTTTTTGTAAATTTAGTTTTATTTGAATTAAATTTATTTTACAAGAGATTTATAATCTTACCGAAAACTTTAGTTTAATTTAAAAAGAGCTTTTTATGTAGCACTTTTTTATGCTTGCCCTAAATTTCTTGCTGTGTATTACGTTGACACGTTTGCTAGCATGTTTTTCCTTTTTGCGCTGGCACTTTCTTCACACGCCATGCCACGCCTATTTAGGAGCAGGAGCAACAGCCACCGAAGAGGCAACAACAACAACAGCAACAACTACAGCGCCAACGACAACGACAAGAGCGGCACCTTAGCATATCAGACTAAGCTAATCTAACTGAGGTGCTTGCAGGCTAACAGAGAGGAAGAAATGGGAAGAGAGAGAGGGAGTGAGAGACAGAGAGAGAGTGAGGAGTGGGCGTTATAGCATGCTTAGCGCTGCGTGCAATTTGCTTGCTTATGTTTACACACCCCGCGGCTCAAACCTCCTCCTGAACCTCCTTAGAAATCCACGGGGCAAACTTCTTCACGTACATATTTGGTATTTTTTCTGCACTTTTTTCGCCCGTAAATAATAATAATAATACCTACATATTTAAATTGCCCCACTGTGTGCGTGTGTGTGTGTGTGTTGGAGTGTGCGTGAGTTGGTGTTTGCCTGTTATTCGCTTTCATTTCCTTAACTTGGCTGCATTTCCTGTGCTATTGATAGCCATCTCTTGTTGCAGTTGCTGTTCCCAGAGTTGTCGCTGTCGTTGGCTGCATTTTTATGAGGACTCTGCAGGCAGCTTCCCACTTTGGCAACGGGTTTCCCCTACCTCCTCCCACTTATCCACTGTGCCCCCTCATCATCTCGATTTGCCAAGAGTTTCCCCAGAGTCTTATCAATATTTCACTGTATAGCTTTTCATTGGTTGTATTTATATTTATAAGTCCTTCCGTTGCTACAGTTTCCCTAAATAGTATCTACACAGACAGGTTAGGGAGTGGGTGCGGAGAGGAGGGGAGTTGTATGGAAACTTCTCACAACTAAGACTTCATATTGTGCATTAGCTCAGAGCCTGTTCAATAAAATTTTATAGCAATCAATTTAATGCGCCGCAGCACACGCACTTTGCCCCCCTCGATAGACGTTGTCTTGACAACGCTCAATAAAAGCAGGTGCAGTGGGACAGGGGGCACAGGGAAGCCTTAGCAATGATTGTGTGTATGTATGTGTGTTTATGAAGGGTACACAAAAGTTGCCACAATTACGAGCACGCTGAAATCTTACTAAATACGTCAACACGACATTTTATATAAGACAAAATTTGTCTGGGAAAGGGAGGGTAAGCTGAGGACTGGGCAACTTTAGGGCAGACAGAGAAGCTGTAGAAACGCAAGACAAATTGTACATTTATTGCTGTATATTGTGGAAGTGAATTAACATATTTAAATCCACTGCTGGCTACAATTTGGCCCAGATATTTGCTTTTTTACAATTATATCTAATATAGAAAAATATATTTTTTACTAAAATGCAAGAAATTGCTCCATTTTGTCAATTTACATTGATAATTTTGAATCTGAATCTTATAGTCTGTAGTCTACAGTTTTATAGACTTTAATTTGTAATCCTCTCGGAAATTCAGTCACAATTCTAGGGACTGATGAATAAGTTTCATTTTCCAGCGCTGTCGTATAAATAATGTAACATTTAACTTGAACTTTAAAGTTTTTTAAGCAAATCGTTTGCCTTAACTAATGTTTATTAAATTTTCCATAGAGAATAGAACTAAATTTGTTAAAGTTACATATGTTTATTCTTCTAGTAGATAAACTTTAAAGGTTTAAGGCACGTGTATTAAAGTCAATTCCACCGAAAAGTGCATTGAATGACATATATATTGGTTTACCCGTTTGTCGAGTAACTTGGCTTTCAACATATCGTATTTTACTTTCAAGTAGATTTTTAAAGATTATTAAATGCTCAATGGTTTTAATCCATTTCGCAGTCGAGTTGTTGGCTCCAATGTGAAACACACACTCCCACACACACTTACACTTGGGTAGACACATATGTGCAGTAAATTTCAATTACATTTCCTCAGTTCAATCAAATTGCAATCGCAAATCGTCTTAGCCCGGCTAACTTTATTCTCGCTTGCCAAAATTGACGTGCAGCGCGCGCGTGTTGCACTTTCAACCGTTCGTAAATTGAATTTACTGACCAACTGCACCACCCATACATATTACCCGCCTCCTCCACTCCCCCCCAACACCACAACTAATGATTGCCTGTGAGCTGGAAACGGACTTTGGCAATCGCATTTTCAATTTCTTATCGTCGTGACTCGACGACAATTGTCTGAGCTGCTCCTGTTTCTTGGCCACGAAGGACACTTGAAATTATTGAAATTGTTTTGCCATTTCGCAGCACTCGAAAACCTCTGACTCCACCCCCAAAATCCCCTTCCCTGCTGTCTGCAGTTCCTTTGTGACCAGTGTGCTGCACTCGTCTGTGATTATCGCACTGGAATTTTCTCATTTTGAGTGATTCGAAGTATTTGTGGATTTTGGTTATTGATTTTCAAATGGCACGTCAAGTGCCAATAGTGCTGACAACTCTCTTCTACCCCGACATTTACTCTGACATTTACTAGAATCCAAATCCAAAAGACAGCAAATACGTTCTTTTAATTGTGTGTTGGTGTGTGGGTGTTTGTGAGTGTGTTGTGTGTGTGGTTTTTGAGCTTTTAATTAGTTGCTAATTTGATGGAGAATGCAACACTCGAGTAGCTTTAATTGCAAGTACTTTGACAGCTGCCGTAGAGTGCTAAGTAAAGCAAAAGTTACCCAGGGTTACAAAAAGAACTGAAGGAAATTTAAGAATGAATAAAATTGTGGTTGGGATGTAGGTAGATAACTGAAATTTCTCACACAGGGTAACATTTTGGGTGCAAGTAGTGGAAAAATTAATGTAATCAAATGAAAAGCGATGAAAAGTTTAAGATTAACGTTGCTCAGGGTTGCAAAAAAAACGTTGTAAAGAAAAGGGGTTTATGTGTTTAAGCAGAGGAAAATATATCTAGTCTACGATAACTCTAGATATTCTTGCTGCTACGCAACATGATCTAAAATGATAAGAAATCGACCAGGGTTGCAGAGCAAAATAGGTTAAAATTCACTAAGGTTAAGAATTTTATCGGAAAAATGATTAACTAAGCACTGCTGAGTTTAAGTTTAAATATTTTAGCTTGTCAAAAATAATTTGGGATAAAAAGCATGGAACTAAAGTGTTCTAAAACAGAAAAAAAGGTTAAGATTCATATAACAATTCCATAAAGTAATAAAATAAATCTAATGGCTTGACAAGTGATATGGCAACTTGTAGCTTTAAATTGTTTCAAATTTAAAACTTAATTTGTGTTCACACACCTGAGGCACAGACAGGTAAAGGGATAGAGCGACAGACGGCATATGGAATTTGTCACTGATTAAAGGAGTACAATTTTATAACGTAAAAAATATTTAATTCCCATAATTAAAAAGAGGCTTGGCCCAGACAACGAGACACAGACACGGACATGCATATAGAGACGCCTACGTTGATTTATGGAAATGCGTTTTAAAATGCATATAAATCAAATGAAATTAAATTTATACTATATATATATTTACTTTATACATATGTGTATAAACAATTTGTATGAGATCGTGTTCTCGGTCAACTCTTTAGCACCATTAACAAAAGACCTGCCAGGACTTTGTACCCTGCATTGTCCTTCTTTGCCTTCTTTGTTTGACCACACTTAATCCAGGCCAGGCCAGGAGAAAAGTGCACAAAAAGCTGAAGAGCCCGAGGGGAAGGGATAAGAAAGAAAGCAGAGAGAGGAGGAGGAGAGAGCCAGCGAAACGCATTGCATTTTGCGATAAATTCGCAGCACATTAAGTGGAATCGGAGACCGTGAATGGGGCATTGGGAAATCGAAGCGAGTGTAGGGCTTAAGGGGGCGTGGCACTGACTGACCACCAACAATGCGCTGAGCATTCGGAAATTCAAGAATGTCAATAAAAAGCAGCGCTGCTTGCTTCGCTGCCAACTGCGCTGCCCAAGAGCTCATCGATTCGCTGTAATGACGTTGTGTGTCCTGACAATGGACGCCACTTGCTGTTTGTTGTCTTCATTCTGGCCAAAAGAGTGTGAGAATGTTCGCTGAACAGCGTTGATGGTACAGTGGGTCGAAGGCACTTTATTTAATTGAAATTTATGATACTATTAACTACATATTATATATAATTTATAAGACAAGTGGTTGAGTACTAAGTAAACATCAAATATAACAAAATTGTCTATCTTATCGTGTGTTGATTATAAATTTTTAAAAACCGAGCAAACGACAATGAATTTCACTTACATAAATTTAATTTTTATTAATTTAAATCAATTTAGTTTGCATAAACTTGTAATTTAAATTCTTTATATAACCTTAAGTTTTAAGTAGTTAAATGTGTCTAAACCGAATTACCTTTTCAGATTATTCGACAATTTTTCTGTTCATTTTGTCTCATGAAATGAAATGACTTAAACCATTTTAAACTGGTTCAGATCGAGTTCATTTAAAATGCTTCAAATGTTTTTTTATTCAATACAATTTTCAAATTCCACAACAAACATTCATGGAAAACATTTCAAACAATTTTTGTGTTTGTCATGCCACTGATTGGTAAAGTTATAAGCCAAAGTATTGACTGTTTTTTCCACTGTGCACTGCTAGTTTTGTATTGATAAGAAACCAGTCGAATCACAATTGACAACTATATTGTGAACGACATTATTTGCATTTATATCAAATATATATTTATTTATGACAAAAGGGGGCGGCATGGGGTGTGGTTAAGGGGTACTGCACATATGCTTGCATAAGAATATTAAACAGATATTTATTTTTTTACTTGTGCAATTTGGCAGTGGTGTCATTTTACGACTTGCGGTCGATTCTTCGTTGTGTTGCATGCAACAGCAGCTGCAGCGACAATTCGATGAGACACCGCAATGTGTGTATCTTTGGCATATGTGGCAACAAGCGAGGCAGCAAGCAACTAACAACCAGCAACTTGTGGTTTGCTGCTTGACTTTTGGGCATTACGTAAGCGTGCTGCACTTGCCCCCAAATCGCCCCCGTTGCAACTGTGCCACACACGACTCTGCGCCTGCTCATTGAATGATTGCACAGTTTTGCTACTGTTGTCTGGCTGTGAGTGTGTGTGTGTGTGTGTGTGTGTGTTTGTGTTTGTGTGTAGACTGTGTGTGGGGGGAAATGAAGTGCAGCGCTCTGTTTGACACTTGCAGCTGTCAACGCGGCACTGATTGATCGATTGCATATGTGTGCGTGCGTGTGTAGATGTCTGTAACTCTTCATGTGTGTAGAAGGGCAAAGCAATGATTAACTGGGCCATAACCGACTGTAAGTTTATCACAGCATTTGCACAACAAACATTAATCAGTTGCCAAATAAATGGAAAATGTAACTGTATAAATTTTATATATACTATATAATCTGAGATGAAATCTAAAATTGTTTTACGCTGCAGAAAAAATGATAATTTAATTACTATGCAAAAGTTTGTATCTCAAATGTTTTCTAGAACTAAAAACTTCTTTTTCACACAGATTAATCTCTTGATTTATTGCAAATCCAAAATAATTTTCTTAGCGTTATCTGCTGCCATTTAAACCCATTTTTTTTGCCAAATTTATAACCCATACCACAGAGTCATTTGTTTTTAGCCCACTTGCCCTTCACTTTTCCATTATTACATTCATTATATTCCTCGTTCAATTTCTTATCGTTATTAATTGACATTTGATATAAACGAACACAACATTCAGACTGATTGATGACTGGTTTAAGAGATGCTTTTCAGTTTAGTTTTTTTTTTGGCTTTTGGGGCAGCTAGAAATGTTATTGGCATTTGACTTATCTGCTAGCAATAACAATATCGAATGTCAGCAGTGCAACTTGTTGCAAAAACAGTTAAATGCTTTAAGCATGCCACCAATCGGTTTCTTACTTGTAACCCGTTTTTGACCTCATTCGCAGCATAGAGAAACTGTAGCTGAAACTGATGCTGCTTTGGCTGTGGCTGCCACACAAAATTAATTTAAATTTATTGCCTCAATTTATAAAGTGGCATTTGCCAAAAATAAACGTTGACAGCAGTGAGCAGACAGCATAGTTCAATGTATCTTTGAGATACGATTCTCTCTCTCACTCTAAAACAATTCCATCTTTATACCATTCCAGTTTCCATTCCCATTGAACTTGAACTTGTCGCTTTTTGTCGCAATTGTTGGCCAAAGTCACAGAAGTATTTTCTTTTCTAATAGCCAAGTTTGTAACAAAGTTCGTCTCTATTTCTATCTCATATAAGTTTACCGTTAGTTTTTCAAGTTGAGCCTTCCAACTCGTTAGCGATTCGGACTCGAAATCGAAGTCGGACCCGTACTCGAACTCTTTCTCGTACTCGTACTCGTACTCGGACCCGGCAAATTGAGTGCACACAACTCAGACAGACGTTTGTCATTTGTCTGCTGTCATGTCAGTTGTCAGTTTGATTTTTTGACTTCTTTGTTTTGTATTTTTTAAATTGTAACAACTGCTATGACGACGTCCACAAATATATATATATGTTTATATAAATAAATATAGTATGTGTGCATTTATAATAAAATGCTATGTGACAAACAAAAGACAAATTGTGCGATGCCAAAAGAGCGTGTTGACAATTTTTTATAGATTTTGAATTGCTCTTGAAGTGGAAGGATTGGTATATAGACTTTGAGTGTAGATATGTAACAGAATAATGTAACTTAGGGAATTGGGATATTATATAAAAATAATTTAAAGCACTCGGCAAAGCTTTGGGAGTTCAAAAACTTTACTTGTTTAGGAGTTAAGATATTTATAATAATTTATACATTTTTTCTAATATTATTTTTAGGTGTTTAACTGTATAATAAATACTTATAGCAAAAAAAAAAACAAATGATTTTCCTTACAAATAAATTTCTAATAATTGAAGCTATAATTTAGAGTTTTAAATAAAATTACTTGAGACACGAATTGATTTCCAATAAAACTCCGTTAGGTAAAAATAACAAGCATACATCATTCGCTTGTAAAACTTCATTCTAAATTTAACTTTATCTGTGCTCTTCAGATACACTAAAGAACATTTTAAAGTGTAATATTTTGTTGTTTTTTTCAACCAATTTTTTTAGGACTCACGAGTTGTGCTAGATTTTTACAACAGTTTGACGTCTGAGCACTTTATCTTAATGTCAATTTTTTTTGTTGATTTTCGGTTTGGGTTCTGGAGATGCTGGAGGTGGGGTTGGCTACAGGGCCAAAATGTTGCGGGGACAGCGGACAGAGGTTCGGTCCGTTTGTTTTGTGTGCGTGAAGCAGTTAAAAACGTTCAAGCAAATTAACTATAAAAAAGCCATTTGTTAGCCAAGTTTTGAGCCACGTCGCAGTGGCTCATTTGATATTGTCAAAATCACGACTTGGTCTCGTTAATGGCGCCCAAAGGTTACAAAAGGAGATAAACTGAATCGAGGATTTACATTTAAATTGGAACAGCTTAGGCATTGACTCATCATCAAAATGGGGCGGGATTAACTTTAAATGCTGCAAGTTAGTACCAATTTCAACTCATTTGCGTTCCATTCGTTGCAGTACGACAACGTCAACTCGTGTCTACATGTGCTAAGGAGCCAATCGGTTGGTGGCCTAGACACCATAACCACCAATGACATCTGTGCTGGTCGTTTAAAGGCTGTTCTGGCCCTCTTCTTTGCTTTGAGCCGCTTCAAACAGCAGGCAAAGCAAACAAAGTCCATTGGAGTCGGCTGTGGAGGCGGTGGTGTTAGCAGTGCTGTGTCCACCATTGGCATTGTTACTGGTAGTGCTACGGGAGGTGGTTCTGTGCTGGGCATTGGCCTTGGTGGCAGTCTGAGATCATCGACGGCAAACAGTTTGTTGGACAAACATCAACAGGATCAACAACAGCAGCAACAACAACAGCAGCAGCA
This sequence comes from Drosophila parthenogenetica, assembly GCA_035047505.1. Classification (NCBI taxonomy): domain Eukaryota; kingdom Metazoa; phylum Arthropoda; class Insecta; order Diptera; family Drosophilidae; genus Drosophila; species Drosophila parthenogenetica. The sequence continues at coordinate 6,173,655 of JAWNPM010000241.1, forward strand.
ACAACAGCAGCAGCAGACACCACAACAATTGGCACAGTCTCTAGAGAACGGCAATGAGATGGTGAATCGGTAAGTCAAGAATATTGCTCAAGTACTATATATCTATAAATATTAGTCGACTACCTTTGCTGCCGAGTACTGTAACAGCAAGCTTCTGTTAGGCAGCATAGGCTTGTGTCTCGGCTAACTCAGTTCAACGAAACTGACAGTAAATGTTCGTGTCTTGGTTTGTGTCTAGACTAGACTGCTCCACATTGGACGATAGCCAGTGCTAGCACCCTGTTAAGCTGGCAAGCGTAGCTAACAGCTGTTATTTATGACATAGCAGACAATTTAACATTTGGCTGCTAATTTTAAGACGCCATCTGGTGTAACTTTTAATGTTACATTTCGGAAGTTTAGTGTTGAAAAGTGTCCGTTTTTAAAAACACGAAAATAAATTAACTTTAATAATATGAAAAAAGACGAAATATAATTATTTTTATATTAGCATAAAAAATATTTAAATATTTATAAGTTGTTACATATATTATTTTCTAACTTTAATCGAAGTTAGTACTTTTGTTACCTTCGAAAAGATCTCGGCCTCCGTATCACCCCAAATCCCTATATAGTCAGGAGTTCAGATTACTCTCAATGTCTCAGATTTCCTCTACATTTCATCGAGACCATCATGAGACATCCGTTACGCAGTTTATATTCCGTTTTACTGTTTTTATTCATCTTTCGACGGAATTCCAAGCAAGTTTAATATGATTTATTGGTTTGTTTGCCGGAAATTACAGGCGGTTTGCACCCGGGGGAGATTTCTAGCAGCTCAAGCCCCCAAAACAGCTGCTTCACAAAAGGGAGTAAGGGAGACAAAAAAGAAAAGAAGCTCGCCCCCACAAGAAAAAAAGAACTGGGGAACTAAGCAAACAAAATTGGCATACTACAGGCTAGCAGGGAAAATCCGGTCTTTGCTTGGATTTGCAGCACTTGAAAAGCAGCTGAAAAATTCAAAACATGAAGATGGAAAATTAGAAAACTTTATTTGGTCGAAAGCAAGTCAAAAGCAGTTGTCGTCTGTTGGCAGAATGGGGAAGGGAAAAAGGAAGGGGATGGGAGCAGGGGCTGCGGCAGGGCCATGTTTCTTGTGCTCTTTGCAACCCTCGGGGAAATCCCAGCAGTAGACAGGAAGCGGAAGCTTTTGTGTAGCGCTTGCCTTCCCATAACCCCCAATCCATGCATGGGGACAGCAGGCGGCGTTTAACTCTCGTTGGGGTCTGGCTAACAGGCCTTCCCCTTCCCTCTTAGCCGACCACCCACCAACTCATTCCCCTGCCACTGTGGCAATGTGTTGATGACTTTCACTGACTATGAAATTTAAATGCGTAACGGAAATGTTTGCAATATTTTTGCTCTTCTTGTTCGTATACCCTGTAAACTGAGAAAAGGGTATGGCAAACAAGAGTTTAAACAAGCAGCTTCTTAGAGGATATTTTCAAACCGAGCACTTTTTACGCTGCTGCCCTTTTTCCGGGGCAGTTTGCGACACGAACTCGCAGACAAATAAATTACAATGGATTTTTATGGCCGTCCTTGCGCCTAGTTTGTGGTAGGCAACAGGACAACAGAACAATCCGGACAATTCCGACAAACCCGGCCATGCCTACAAACCCGACGACAACAAATGCGGCAAGTTCATTTAAAGTTTCAATGTCATAAAACTTTCACTGCTCCCTCTTGCTGTCTATATGTGTGTGTGTGTGTGGGTGTATGTGTGTGTGTGTTTGGGTTGTTTATAATGTCTGCGGTCTGGCGACCTAGACACTGGAAACTGAGAGTTGTCCCAGCCGGAAAAGTCACCCCCAAAAAATTGCGCGTACCATTAGCGACATTTGTTATGGCTAAGGGCGAGAGGTGTAGAGAGGGAACGAAAAGTCGTATATGGGTGGAAAAATATGCAATATTCAAAAGCATTTCAGCAAGAAAACAACCAGCAGCTGGTGTACACTAAACAACTGAGGACAATTGACAAGTTTTTAGTACCTGACACTGATTTGAAGCCAAGGCAACATGTTGCAGCTAATTAAAGAAATACACCGTAAAAAGAAGCTAGAATTTATGGCCGAAATGATGCTAAATTATTTAAAAGTAGAGTAAGGAATAGTAGATTTATTAAATATTTAATTTATAGAGCTCAGTATAAACAATTTGTAACTGATAATTACACTTTTAGTTTTTTGAAGTTATTTTTAGGTAACTCTATGCTTAACTCAAGCTAAAATCAGATATTTCAGGTGCTCAAATTGTCTACAACTTTTCTTTTCTGTGTACGCACAGAAATCCTGCAGCCAAACAGAAGTCGAGCAACAGCTGATGACAGTTTAGCTGGAAAACCGTTTATAACTGTAAATTGTGTGAGCCAGACATTGCAACAATATGTTGCTCCCAAAATGTATTTATAGCATTTGTAATGGAGCTACCCCTTGAGAGGGGGTTGTAATGGAAGAAAAGGAATGGAGAAAGAGAGCGGTGAGAGAGGGCAACCCATAATTGACAACAGACGGTGAAGGGCGGAAATTCCAGTGCATGGCTTAAAGCAGCACTTGGGGGTTGATTTAGGGTGGGGGTAGGTGGAGCATGCACGTGCGTGTCGTCTCTAATTCGCATGCATTTATGCGTGACCACGCACTGAATGAATCCAGGCACCACGCCCCCATGTTGTCGCCCATTTGGACCAAAAGGAGTCTAAAATTGTGGCTACTTTAGAGAGGACATCACCACCAAATCGGTTAGTATCCAAACATACATACAGCCACAACCACCTTGGTGACAAGTTGTCAGATCCTTTTGACCATGAAGGCTGCACCGTTGTCCTGTTCGTCTGTCTGTATGTCCTGCTGTCTGCCTCTTGTTGTCTGGCTTAACTTCTGTTGTCCTGCGGGCATTCGTTTTCTCTCTCTGTGTTTGGAATTTATAATTCCATTTGTGGTTTTAATTTCGTAAATGTGAAAATAATTTTATTCAATTTGTTCGTTGTGTGTGTTGGTGTGGTTAAAAGCTTCATTGATTCTCAATTGGTTAAAAGTGAATTTGCTCCACACACGTTACTTGCTAGTCTTCACTCGTTACTCGTCACTCTTTACTGGAACATGAACATGAATTCGTTACTGGTTAGTCGCTACTCGGTACTCAGATTTGTTGGTGGCGCAGTGGAAGCTCGTCTCGACTCGTCGATTATGGACTCAACGAGTAAGTCCTGCCTTGAATTCAATGCCGATATGTATATATCTCTTGTAGCCCGAAACTGCCCACAGTTATACAGATGCTCGTTCTCCAGTCGCAGAAAATTCCAAATGAAACGTCGTATAATTTCGCACAAACTGCAAATGGTCTTGGAATGATAGGGTAACAGAATGTCGTTGCAGATCAAATACATTTCAAAAGCCCAAGCAAATCGAATAAGCGCATCCAAAACAATAGCCAAGTAATAGAACCACTGGAAAACTTGATTTAATTATAGTTTTCCTAATGAATTTGCTTAAATTTTACCTTGGGATAAATCAGATTGTCGCGCAGAAATATGTGTTCTCCTTTCCAGACCTGAAACAGTCCATAGTCCTGCAGCAAGTCCCAAGAAGTGCAATATATAGACGACAAAAATGAGGTAATAACATACACCCAAGTCCAGGGATTGTCAAACAAAGACTCGTATTCAACTAAATAAGCTTATGAGTTACAAATGGTTTAATTATCCCTTAACTTACCGCTTGTTTCCATCTGAATGGTTGATATTATGACTGTGATTATGGTAGAGCCATAGGTAAAAGCGTTTACAAGATAGGAAACTGGTTGTGGATCGCCGTCAAAAATTCTTTTGAGACACTGTGCCAGCCGGAACCAGGAAGGCAAACAACGTATCACAGTCATGGCATAATCCGGCTCAAAGTCCAAGGAATCGATGCTTTCCTTATAGTAACGTATATAGAATCGAAAGAGTAGATAATGATCGATTAAACAGAGCACCAAAGAGTTCAGTTGATCGGCTAGCCAAAAGTCAATAAAGTTTACAGGGTAAAAAGGAGCTGCAATAATGCGTCCGAAAATACGTAGGACCCACATTCTGGCAGGATGATTCATAACTGGTAAGGGATTGATTAGCAGCACCAGGGGAAGTATGACACCAATTAATGGAAAAAATAATGGATCACTGACTCCAAATTCATCGTGATGCAGAAAGAGGAGCATCGACAAAGTACAGACATAACCGAATAAACTGGCCACACCTAGAATTTTGATAGGTTCGATTTGATGACGCGGATTGAGCTCAAAGATTAGAATGTGATTGATGCCAACATTTTGCCAAACGTAGACGTTGATGGAAGTGAGTAAGCCAAAAACCATAAGAGCAAAGGACCCTCGGAACAGTTGAGCAAAGGCCGAAATTAATTCCGCTTTTTCAAGCAGGCAGTAGTCTTTAAAGGGATATTTTTATATATCTCAGAACTTTATTCATCTCTACTTACACGATACTAAGCAAATCACTGCGGAGACTATGAACAGACCCAGCACCAGACCCGTGGAGAAAACATGAATAGGAGAAATGGGTTGACCCAAAGGAGGCACTCTCAGCTTGGCCATGGCTTTGCTCCGATCACCCTTAGTTATAAACTCGGTGTAGAGATTTTCCACCTCGGCTAGCATTGTGCGCAGCTCCCCCTCCTGACTGATCACTGCGGGCTTTACATACGTCTTGAGCCAGTACTGCCCATTTATAGACCTTATATATTTATCATACTTTTTGCATATCTTGTGGAATCCAGTGAGATTCAACTGCTGATAGTTATTCAGCAGAACTAGACTAAAGTAGAATTCACTGTAGGTTCTTTCCAGTTTTCGTACACTCCTGGGTTGACCCTCGAGGGGCGGAAGGCAGGGTATCTCACCAGCATCCTCCCCAGCACCTCTAAACATGTACATTAACTTGACCTTAAACGTAGCATGTTTGCGTCGTGCCTCAGCTAGTTTGTAGTCAAAGAAATCATTCACTCGCCTGAGTTCGTCCTTCAATTTGCTAAAAAACTCCTCGGAGAATTTCTGATAATATTCATATACTAGACTCTTCTGACTGGGAGGCGGTGCATTATCCACAGCCTTACGTATCATGCCCTTAAGTTCCTATTTAAGAAATTTAAATATTTTATATATGTTAAGACTCCTGAGTATTCAAACCGTGTAACGTATATACTGCTTTCGCCATTCTATGGTTAGATGACTCTCAAAGGTCTCGCCAAATTTCATGTTGTTCAGTTTAAATAACTATATACATTTTATCTTGTGTAAAAATTTAAAGTTTAATACATTTCAACATTTACTTCAAAGCATTCGTAGGCAAAGTTTTAAATCAATTTAAACAGATTTCTTCTGCTGTTCATCATCAAGATTGAGCATGGAAATCGGTTGTAGATAAATTTCACGTGTTGCTCGAAAGTGTCCGACATTATAGAGATGCTCGTTCTCCAAACGTATAAAGTTCCATATAAAGCGACGAAATATCTCAAGAAAACTGGTGATTATCTTGGCATATAAAGGTGATAAATAATTAAAGTAAACCAAATAGAGCTCCAGGGTCCAAAGAAAACGCAACAGAACATTCAAGACAATTGCAAAATAATAGAACCACTAATAAAGGGTGGTTTTAGTAGACCTTTGGGAACTACTGATCTGCTAAACTTACCCTCGCATAGACTAGACTCTCGCGTAGAAAGATATTCTCGCCTTTCCAGACTTTGAAGAGACCAAAGTCAATTAACAAATCCCAACCAGTGGAATATATTGTAGACATAGTGAACACAGTTATATAGCCCCAAATCCAAGGATTTTCAAACATGCTGTCATATTTGTCTAAAAAAGAAATTCAGCATATATTTGATGAAAGACTTAGTAAAATTACTTACGATTCGTTTCCATTACAATGCTGGAGAATATAATCACCACAATTCCTACGCCATATTTGATGGTATTCAACAAATGTACGCGATATTTAAAATTACCATCGTAGTATCTGCGGAGACACTGTGCAAGTCGGAACCACGGTGGCAAGCAGCGAATTAAGGCCACCCAATAGTCTGGCTCGAAGTCGAAGGTGTTGTCCAAGTTCCTAAATAAACGTGCATAGAAACGTATCATGTCGTAATAATCCACTAGACACAGCGTTAAGGAAGTTAGCTGATCAGCCATCCAAAAGTCGGGAAAGATCACACTGAAAAAGGGTGCGGCAAAAATGCGTCCAATTAGGCGAAAGAGCCACATTCTAGCCTGACGATTCATAATGGGAATAGGATTGACCATAAGTAAAAGAGGCAGTACCAGACACATTATAGGAAAGTAATATGGTAAATCCACTTCAAACTCCTTATGATGTATAAAGCATATCATAGACAAAGTGCTAATAAAACCCATAATGCTGGCAAAAGAGAGAAAGGAGGTGGCCTGTAAGTGATTCCTTAGATCAATGTTAAAAATGAGCACGTGATTTACGCCCTTTAGCTGCCAGACGTAGACATTGAGTGCAAACAGAAAGGAGGCAAGTCCCGAGGCTATGGGGCCTCTGTAAAGTCGTACGAAGATGGCAATGAGCTCCAAGTTGTCACGAATAAAGTAAACTAAGTAAAGAAAATAATTAAACAATGAATAAAATCAGTATATATCTATACACTTACGAGATATAATTACTATAGCAGTGCTGACAAAAAAGAGACCCAAAAACACACCCGCAAAGAAAACTTGCGCTGGAGGTAAAGTTTCGCCCATCGGGGGAACTCTTAATTTGTCCATAGCCTTGGCCCGATTGCCGTTGGTCAAGTGCAGCGTGTAAAGTTCTTCCACTTTGGATATCATACTCTGCAATTCCTGATCCTTGGCTAATGGATCTCTGCTCACATATTCCTGAAACCAATGAGCACCTTTGGTTGATTTCAGATTCTTATCATACTTTTTGCATATCTTGCGAAAAGCCGTATAATTAAGACTCTGAAAATTCTGTAACATTATGAGACTCAAATAGAATTCACTGCAGGCCAATCCCAATTGTCGTATTTTGGCAGAACGTTGATTACGCCAAGTGTGAACTGCACTTAACCGAACGCTGATTGCGTCCAGTTTGCGACGTGCCTCGGCTATTTTCTGGGCATAGAAATCCTGTACTCGAATCAGTTCTTCATTACACTTGGCAAAGAAAGTGTTCTCAAACTTCTGGTAATACTGCAGAATAACTGCGAGAGGTGCATCTTTTGGCGCATTTTCCATGGCTTCGCGTATCATGCTCTTTAGCTCCTGTAATATTTGTAAATCAGTCAAGTTGTTATTTTGGTTGCTTATAATATTTACCTCATAGTTCATGTATTGTTGACGCCATTCGGTGGTCAAATAGCTCTGAAAAGTCTTGCCAAATTTCATGATATTTCAGATATATTTTGAAAGGCGACTTTTGCTTCAATTAAATTAAAATTGGTGACAAAGTGCGCTCGGGTTGCTTGGAGTTAAAGATAAAAATAAAGTGGTATTTAAGGAATCAAAATTTGTGTTAGTAAATTATTTTAATATATAATTAATAGCACATTTTGACTAACTTTAAGGTACAGAGAAATATATATACTACCGTTCTTTTATCTACTGCTCTTTGTCACAAAACTCTCCTTAACTTCCACCACAGACTGTCCTAACTGTTCATCTGCCCATCGACATTGTACGACATCCTGAACATCCCGTGTTTTTGCAAATTTTCAGACACATCTCACTTCATAGCGTTTTCCGTATTCACTTTTGTTTTCGTGGACAGTTTTTTCCCACTCTATGCAGAGGGTTATTTATCTTTCATTTTGTCGTCGCTTTAATATTGAAAACTGAAGTGGACACAGCATTTTGAAGTGACTTCATTTTTTGCGCTCTGCTATTCAAATTTCTTAAAAAAGAAGCACTTTTGGGGGTTGTTGGTGGTTAACTCTTAAAGTGGTGGCTTGCGGTGGAGTTTATGTTTCCAAGAAATGAACAAGTTGCTCAATCAACACAAGTCACAGCTTCAAATTCGATTTCAGTCGGCAGTTAGTCATATTTCTTATGACAAACAAAGAAAATGGCGTTTTAGTTGGGGATTCGTTGGGTTTGAGGCCAGGTTGGAGTTGGCAGCAACGAAATGTGTCGTCTACAGGCATTTCTAGGGGGGTTGCTACCCCAACACACACCCCTCACCCACACACACACCTAAACATCATCAAAGCGTCCATTCATCTTCTGTAACGTGAAAAATGTGAAACAATTGCAACGATGATTACTTTTTCCTACAGTTTGTTGTTGTTTTGCTGGAAAATGGTCGTAAAGGAAAATTGAATTGCCAGTGGGTGGTGGCTTAGAAGTTTTTGCTTGCCCAGGGGAGCATTTGGTGTATTATAGAAGTATATCTACTGTTGCTGACGAGTAACACAGGTAGAGAGAGTTGTAGGTCCAATAATTATATGCTAAATACTCGGGTAATTAACTCCCAGGGGACGAGAGGACTCTAAGAAGTTGATTATCCTGACGACTGGGCTTATAAAATTTAAGCCATTTGCTCATTTAGATGAGAGGGTGGTGTTCAAAATTTCTATGACAAAAATTGGCAACATGTGCAAAATATAGACGATGCTGTCTTGCCCCCAAAAAGGGAATGGGAAAAAAACGAGCTGTCAGCATAGTTAGCTACAGTCGCATACCCTGTGAAAAATATAGTGGGCAGGTGGGGTATGTTGAAGTTGAGGAAAAATTAGATAAGTCACAGGGATTTATGCATAGCTCTAAAATCATTTGTTGAACTATTTTTAAGCTCATTTTATAATGACTCTTTAAGTCGCCTTAAAATAAGACTATAGATCGGTTATATTAACTTTATTGTACAGTTTTTTCCTACAGGGTATCTGCTAGTCAAGTGCACAACTTGTTGTATTTCTACTTGTTTTTACTACCATAAGAGCAGAGGCAAATAAAAATATTTGCATAGACAAACCATTGGACAATTGGATAGACTAACGGGCAAGTGAGCAGTTCGTTCGTGGATTTAGCTTTTTGTTCAACGGACACAAGTCGGGGAGTAGGGCGGGTAAAGTGGATGGAGACGGCCAGGGGGGCGTGTACAAAATGAAAAGTAAACATTGCAACGTCCGCTGCCATTGAAATGATAAAGTGCGACGGTTCCCAGTACGACAAAAGGCAATAAAATGCATGCTTAGTGTTTCTGAGTAGAGTAGAAATGTGAAGGGAGAAGGGGCCAGGGGGGATAAGTGAATCAAATCAGGAGTAGGGGATTTAATGGCATTAGTAGTGGGTAGTGGGTAGTTTGTAGTTGGCAGCTAGTAGGTGATCCAACAGTCAGACTAGCCACCAAGCTATAGTTACATGTGTTGTGTCTGGCGGACACTTTTTTTTTACCGTCTGTAAATTTCCGTAGCTTCCAAAGCCTTTCATGGTTTTTTGGGATTTGTATAAACAAAGATTTATTGGGTTTAGTTTCTGTTTTTTTTGGTGTTTAGTTTGCAACTCCAACTGCATTTAAAGCTTCAAAATACTAATAGTTCCGTTTCATATTGGTATGAAGGGAAAAGTTAAGCGAGGGTCAGCAGCAAAGGTTTTTTCTGTGTTGTGTAAAATTGTTTAACATAAATCTTACTTTTATTTCTTAGCTACTGTCAAATAAAGATCAAGTAATTCCATGTATTACACTTGCTAAAGACTTACTTTTGCTAACGTTCAGATTTGAATGTGCCTAAAAAATACTAAAGAAAACACATATTTATTTTAAAGAAGTAAATTATCTTAGGAAGTATGTAGTTAATTTAATTTAAAGACACTAATTATCTTTCTACAGCTCTTAAAGTTCAATTATTTTATTTATTTATCAAATTTCATACAATACTTCTTTTATACCCGCCCATTTTATCTTAAAGTTTTCCACATTAAAAATGTAACAATTTCTCCAAAGTCACCAACTGTTTCTTTCTCGCCAGCATTAGCCCAACTCAATTAGCGAGTTCAATGAGTGTTTGTCTTTTGTCTTTTTTAAATTTCCCCAAAATTGCAGCTTTTAATTGGTTGCAGTTTAAACCGCAGTGGAAACTTTCATTGCCACCCACTGGGCCAGCAGACGTTCAATTAAATCGCACACCTCGAAGCCCACACAGCTCAACTTGTTGTTGGTCTAATCGAATTGCCGAATCACGTAAATTGCAGTCATATTTCGAAACAAGGCAATAAACTTCAAAAAGACAACTCCATAAACTTGAAAATCGAGCAAGTGCCAAAGCGGCTTACAGACTTGTTACAGACAGGTTTTCTAACCAATTGATTGAAGTTGTCGTCTCATTCAAATTATGCTCAATGATTAAACAATTTTCTATGTGGTTTTGTGTTGTTGTGGTTATTATTGTGGCTTAAAGCCAAAGCCAACAATCTGGTAACAATGGTAGACACTTTATGCGACAAGTAGTAAAAGCTATTTGCGATAATTGTTTAGTTTGCTAAATTGCTGCGATTTGTACGCTCACTGGCCAGTAATAACTTTGTTAACTTGGCCAACTTAATTGCTCTTGTTGTTGTTTGACCCACCGTCCTGTGCATTGAACTTCACAGTCGCCCGGGGCTGGGGTGGTGCAGTCTGCTCTCGCTACAGGGTATTCCCAATAGTTTGGTGCAAGTGCAACTATGTTTAGCGGCAACAGTTCGACGCTTGCAACCACCCACATGCCCCATGCAACTTCCAGCTGTGCTTGCCATCGAACATGTTCGATCAACCCTCGCTTGCAACATTGTTCGCTCCACGTTCGCTGTGTTCCACTCGCAGTTCAGTTTGCAACCGCAACGCGTCGGCAACGGAACGTTCAAATCACGCGCGTGTTTCGCCGGTAAATTTTTGATTTGCTTTTGTTTATGTTTTTATGAAGCGCAAAAACTCGGGAAAAAGGCGGCAAATACGAGAATGTGAATAAAATACAAAAATACAAGTGAAAATTGATAACGAATCTAAACAAATGTGTCAAGAAATTAAAAGTGTAAAGTGAATAAATTAGTAATAATTAATTATATAATTTATTGCTTTATTAATTGAAATAATATGAGCAAATTCAAATTTGTTGTGATTTATTAATTAAACTGCATTTAAACATAAAAAAAAATGTTTTGATTTGAAAATTAAGAAATCTACAACTAAAGTATTAAAAGTTGCAAAGTTTAAATTATTTTTAAACTTAATTGTTGCTCATTTTATGAACTTTATGCAAAATTAAATACCTTGTTGCATTGTTTGAACAGACCTTACTCCTACTTACCTTTTTAATACTTAATACCAAGAGTTAACTACCTGATAAATGTGTATCTATCTTCTCCCCACCTTTACCCCAATTGTTGCATATTTTATGGCGTATTTTTGCACTCTCATCCAACCATTAAAAGTTCTTGGATTGGCCGCATAATTAACGCCTTATCGCATTGCACACAAATTAAAAGAGCTTAAGGACAGACAAAAGTGTAGACAACTCTTTTGATTCCGAACCAGAACCAGAGAACCAGACGTTCTCCATGGACCTCTGTGTGTACGAAGTAGCAGACAAATTCCATTTTAGATAAGCTTCACTCCCGTATTCGTAATTTATTTATAGCCTCAAAAAAATATGTACAAATGTGTTTTAACTTAACGTTTTCTGCGGAGTTGCAGTATTTGAACTTTAAACTGAAACTTTATTTAGTTATAAATAAAATAAGTAAACTCAAACATTTCCCTTCGCATTGTACATATGTACTTCGAATAATTGTGTGTAACTAATATTAAATCCCCATAAACACAATTACTATTCAAAGGACAACATTATGCCCAAAATTTGCAACAGATGTGTGTCTAAATTTGAGGGTTTTTCAGCTATTCACAAATCATTTCAGTTTCCATTTGGCTGCTTGCAAAGTTTTCCATTTAGTAATTGTAGTTAGCAGTTAACAGCTTAATTAAACCGAATCATGAACAGATATTAGAACACTTCAACTCGAACTCATTTGCTGGCATTCGCTAATCTTCAGTGTCATCAGCTCATCGCTAGACTTAAGAGAGTTCTGAGAGGCAACTTGAAGCTGTAGATATATTTGTATCTGTATCTAACCGGTTTCTTCATACTTGGAGCGGCGCGTGTCTTCAATTAATCAACTGTGTCTGCTGCGGTATTTCATCAAACATTTGCCGTTGGCTTCTCTAATTTAATTTTATTCAAGTGGCACTGCAGCTGGTACCCCAAAGGATTGTCTTTGGATCCTTGTATGGCTCATCGAGTGCAAAAGCTGAAGTTCGGCTAATTATGGAGTTGAGAAGCGTAGAGTTTTCAATTTTCAAGCCTGCCTTTGACAAGCTGACAAGGCTGCTGTCAAATCAGTATCAGCTGCTGCTCCTGCTGCTTCTTCTTCTCCTTATACACTGTAACTTCTGAGGGTGCATTGAACTTAGAGCAACCCCTGCACATTAGTACAGGGCATCGAAATCACAGACCGACAGAAATTTGAGATATCAAAAAAAAACGACAAAACAAAAAAAAAACTCGAGCTGTCAAAATATCAAACAAGCGACAGCCCAAATGAAAAATCAATTGCGGCCACAATTCACGGTAGAAGAGTGGAGACTGAATGGTGGAGTGGGAAGCAGAAGGGAGGAGAGGGAAGGGATTATGCCAGTAGAGTACTTTGAGGTAACTGCCGACTCGAACTTTGACTAATGATAGGGGCCTTTGTCGTCGTCATCGTGTGAATGAGAGAGCGCATATTATGTTTATGGAAGCGACACCCTAATGATTTAATTATGATAATGATAATGATAATGGCCATAGGGTTCAGTTTGGCTATGCAGCTCTATTCAGTAGTTACCGGGTCTATGATATACCCACTCGTATTTGAAGTGGGCTTAATGGAGGCCCCAAGTTTCGGTTATGCTCTTGGCTTTTACACACAAATATGCAGCACAATGAGGCTCAAATGTCATGAATAAAACAATATGGCTTGCAGCTAGTTAGAATTGTTTAAAACTTGTATAAGAATACCATTAAAAATGCTTATTTTCAACACAAGAAATGCTTTTTTGATAACAAATTTGTGTCCAAAAACACTTAATCCCCCAGTTGCTCTGATATTTATATCATTCTGTGGTAAAATCTTTATCGCATCACATAATTTGCACTTCAACCACCCAGTTGGACCCATTACTAATCGTTAAATTCAATGAATATCACGTACGTGGCTTGAGCCAAAGTTTTTGACACAATTTACTGCCTCTGGCCCTTTTTTCTGTACACAGTTCAAATCAGTTTAATTCATTTGAGAGCTGCCTTCTTATCAGAACATTGCACTTTTTGCGTACTGCAAAAAAAAATAAAAGAATAAAAACTTTAGCTGTAGTGTCTCTTATCTATGGCACAGCACAAGCCCAACGGCACTTTGAGAAATTATTGAAATCGTTTTTGAGAATGCATTTTACATAAGGAAGGAGAGAAAGAAAAAGACAACGATAGTAAGAGTTGAGGGGGAGAAATGGAGAATAAGAATGGGAAATTGACGTTTAGTCACGTACGATGGCCAAATGGAAAATTTATATAATATGCAACCATTGAGGCCTTTTGCGAAGTGGCAAAAAGTTGTAGTATGTGCTTATAATGGCCACAAGGAGCGGTAGATTGAAGACAAGAGGGAGAGGGAAGAGTCATGTAATGACAAAAATCGCAAGTTTTGTTTGCGGTTATCCAGACACGGCTCAGACTCTTTTTAAGGATGTCAAAATGCGATTTTTGACAGGAAGTTCACAGAAAATTAATGGCCCTGACCGACCGACCGTTAAAGAACCAGCCTGTAACTCATTTCCATTGTCTTCGGACCACGTCGTTGGGTCTATACATAAATCTAACAATGCAGCCGTTCAATCACAAGAGAACAGCCCACTTGCAACGCCCCAAAAAAACACAAACAAAAACCAAAAATCAACCCAGACACACTCTACTCTCTTGGCGCCTTTGCACATGCAATGCATATCAAATGGTAAAGCAGAAAAGAGAATTATATATATAAATCTATGTATATACACAACTTTAACTTCGACTTGAAGTTTAACAAATAAATTTTGACGAGATTTATGGGCCAAGTCTTTGTTTCAGTCAGTGTCTAACGTCGGCGACGACGACGACGATGACTCTCCTTCCAACCCTCTAACGTATCCATTTCTTAGCCGGTTTTCAAGTTGGCTTTTAATGCACCATAAAACTGACATAAAGAAAATACTTCCATCTAAATATAAACAAGCGAGAGGAGCATAGAGACACGAGACCCAGTAAAACAAATAACGTCTAAACGTGCAAATGCACGTGCTGCTCCAAATTTTCAACAATTTTCTCCCCCTTCTCCCTCCCTAGGTGGGTTCTCTGCGTTTTCCCTCGCTTCCCACTTTCTTTCTCCACATCTTTCTGTTTCCCGGACAAGATTGCAAGCTCTTCGCTCCAGCGAGCACAGCAGTGGGCACAATACAAAAATAGACAAGTTTATGGAGCAGAAATCAACTTGAAAGACTCTTTTAGCTTCCGCTTAAAAATGGAAAAAAACAAAAAGAAACATTTCAATAGAAAAGCAGCGAACATTGCATACGCTTTCAGAACATAAATTAATCATTTAATTATGCTTTGCATGATGTACACAATTTCTGCTCAAAATAAGCCAATTATTCTACCTAAAATCTAAAGTTTACCAAACCTTTTTACACCCTACCAAACATACTCGATATAATATTCATGTGATCCGCAGTAAAGTGTATAAAAATAAAACTAAATGTTAAAAGCATAAACGGCATCTTGACAAACTTTTGAGAAAAGTCTTTAATTTATATGTCAAAGCAAATCTGTAATTTGTCACGCCGTTTTGGCGCACGAACAAAAAAAAGATACAGATACAATATCTCAAGCTAAATGTCGACATTTGTGTTGCCCTTTCAAGTTTTATATTTGCTGCAGTCGGCCAATTAAAGGGCTCTACCATTGAAATGACTTTTAAGGTGCAGTCAAGACACATATCTATCATTAATATTTCATAATCTTTTGACAGCTTTGAAGTAGCGGCCGATACTTTTTTATTCACTGTTTCAAACGCATTTCAATCTTTGATCAATATTTATTTTTATTTGATATTTACAACTTCTTTGGCTACTTGTGTGTTTCGCAGTCTTGAAATCTTTCAGTTGCAACGTTGCCAAACTTCAGTTGAATAACTATTTATCTCCTCCAACGCTTAAATTGTTGCAATTTTGTCACAAAAATTTGCATACAATTTAAAAGCATTTTTTAAAGTAATTTGATTATTTTGGCATGTCGACATGCGATTGAACTTAAGTTTATTTACCAAATTGAGTAAGATTTGTCGTACATGGACATAAATTTGGCTGTGTTTTTCGGCTTTATTAAGAGTTTAAATAGCCTTAAAATTATACAAAATTTTCAAGAATTTTTTTAAACTAAAATATGTTATTAAAATTCATAATTCTATAGCATTGAATTTAAATTTGGTATGCATAACTTCAGTTTCAGCATGAAAACAAACGAGAAGTGACAAATGACAAGAACAATTTGCAACAATTTATGAAATTTATGCAGTCAAGCGAGACAGGCATGAAGTCAGAGTTGTAACCGAGTGGAATCGAGGTCGAATCGGAGTTAAATCGAGTGGTTCGTGTTGCTGTGCTCTGTTGATTGTAGTAATTGCTGCTGTGACAGTTTGATTACGCAACTGATGCGATGCTTAAAAATGTTTTCAATAAATCAGACAAACTCACGCATTACTTTTTAAAGCTGACTACCAACTCTTTGCTACTGTCTCTTACCACTTCTTGTTTTACTTGGCCCACCCAGCGTGTGACACGTGTCGAATTTTTGAATCCTTGTTGCCAATTGCAACATATATCGTAATAAGAGCAACAGCAGCTGTAGCTTTCTAACCACCCTCGCCCAAAAACCAAAATACAAGACATTAATTTTTACGACAAATTGATTAAGCATAAATTTCGCACCCTTAAAGCCGTTGGTCTTAAAAATATGACCACTTTGAGAGCATTTAGCAGGCACTTCAAACACTACTACAACCACTGTTCTTTTTCACAGCCTCGTGACTCGTGTCCTGTGTCTCGTGTCTAACTCCCAGTCCCACTCACGTGTCACACACACGTGCGTATTATTTACACGCAATACTTCTTTTTTTGTGCTTCCTTACAACATTTTTCTCATTTTCTTCGCTTTTTTCTAAGGCTTTGCATCATTGTAATTGAAGTTATTGATTTTGTGCTGGATACCCTTTTAGCTGGAGTTACCCTATTTCATTCTAGATTAGCCACATCAACAGTCATACATCAAAAATGTCTGTTTTCTATTTTCTGGTTTTCTGGTTCCTTGTTCTAACGGAAGTTCCAAATATGTTCACTTAATTGCATTAAGTTTCTGCAACAAACAACCCCACAGCAGCATTCAAAGGCATTCATTCATTCTATGGCTTAGATCAAAGTGCTGTGTAAACATTTTCTGGTCAACCCTCAGGTTGGTATTTACTCCATCTTCCCTTTTTGGAGGCCTGGGGCCAGCAGACATTTGTTTGATTACCAGCAATTTTTACTTCTGTCACTAGAATGTCCAGTCCCTCGCACACTTAATTACAATGTAATTACAATGATCAAATATAGAAGGGGGCTTTTAGTATTAAAGTATGAAATTGTCCTGCTTTTGGAAGTGTGAAACCATCGGGCGTATCAGGCTTAAATCAGAGTAGAGGGAATTTCTGACTGCCAGAAGATTCCAATTAGTGCCGTAAGATTATGGCATTTTCAAGATGAATTCACTATAAGTTGCCACAAAAATGAAGCAACAACTTAAAATTATTTTAAGGAAACTCAAAATAAAATAAAATGTATAATACTAAAACATTTAAGCGAAATTGTTTAATGAAATGAAATAAATATGAGTACTTAACTCACAAAATAATAATTTTTGAGAATAACAAAACATTTTCCGTAATAATAAACAACAATTAATTTCCAAAATTAATTATATAGTTAAATAAATTAATGTCAAAATATTTAGCTTTTCCGATGTAATAAAATGCTCAAAAAAATGTGTTTAAAGTGAAATGTAAACAAAAATCAAGTGCAGCCGCAGCTAAAAAGTGCCAAAGTCGCATCTAAATGCCAAATTAAATATAGTTGTATAATCATTATCATCGTCATCATTATTGTCATCATTTCACATTAATCGAGTGCCAGCTACAGAATGGGAAACACTTCGTCCTCATCGCATGGCAATGGCAGTGGGAAAAGCTCACGAAAATGTCGTAGTCTACCCAACTCACCGGATGTCAGAAGGTAAACTTAAGCTAATACATGTGTGCATTGAAAAGCTATTAGACTTTTCTCAGGAAAAATACAATTTAAAGCTCTTTTGTGGCCACTAATGAGACACACTAGGCGCATTTTAAACAAGGATATCGCTTGAATAAATCCAAATGTCAGCATAATAAATCAGAGGCAAAGAAAATGTATTTTTCTATTGACTAAATTTGCTTAGAATTTACGATGTTATTCCCAGAATTGTGGGACTTATTTATAGCAAATGAGAAAAATTCTCACTCCAGCGTAGCTAAAGCTATTTAAAGCAGCGGAATAAGAACCAAAAAACAAGTTGGTGGCTAATGGAAATGACATTTTGTGGCTGAGACTTAAGATGTATGCCAGCAAGTGCAAATCCACATCTTAAAGTTCTTTTCAACTAAATTAAGTTTGGTAAGAGATTCATAATTAATGTGCCGACACCCGCTCGTTTAGACGGAGTCAAAAGGTGGCAAAAAAAATCACGCAATTCTCGACCATCTGAAACGCTTCCGTCTTAAGAGGGAGAGAGCGTCGCTGATCTTTGGATCTAGTTTTTGGCCAACAGCCAGACTAGGGCCAGGTCTGAATTACTGGAGCCAACTGACATGACAGCTGGAAGTTTGTTGCTCCCAATAAACAGAGAATTGCATAATCGAGTCATCCCACAAAACAGTCAGTCAGTCAGATTGTCATTTGAATATTATTTTCGTATATGAAATTTACGGAGAAATGTCTTCAAAGTGCATTTTTGATGTGTGCGCTTGTGGGAACAACCCCTGATGGAAAATTCAACCACCGTAACTGAAAACCTTTTACATTTATGATATGTTGGAAAGGCGTACAAAGTCAATAAACAAAGCATTTGCCAAGTTGCATAATTGAAAATCCATTCGCTGGGAATCTTCGAGCCTGCTGCCTACTTATTGGACAACCCTCGCTCTGTTTGCTCTATATAGGGCTACCAATATGTAGCCTGTTTTATTTACGAGTGTTTGTCCAACCCCCACAAAATACACACACATACACAAACACACAAAATGTTGTCAGCTGCATTTGTTGGGTGTGAAAAATTAGGAGGAGGTTTGTGATCTAAGTTAAGATACTAGAGATGACACTGCGAGCGAACAGAGCTAAAGATTGTCTTTGGAATTACAGATTATTATTTAAGAGATCTAGTCACTTATAATAAATATATTATGTATAGATCAAGTAGTAAATTATAATATAATTTTAAAAAACTTTTCTCTTATCTTCAGACAAAATTTTCTTGTATTAAACTTCATGATTATCATTTTAAATTTGTAAAGATTCAACGCATTTTAAATATGTGTTACCATTAATTTATTTTTCCTACTAATATATAAATTTTTCAGATTTATTTTATTGACATTAAAGTATCCCACATTTGCGGAAAATTAGTTTATACCCACTCTCATGCACCATATATAAATTTTCACCTTTTTCCCCCTATCAATTAAATCTAATTAACATTTACAAATAGCTTAGGCTGGTCCTACACAATCATATCCATTTACCTCATGTCTTTAAATGTTCTATGCCTTCAACACCCAGTAAGCATTTAAGCACAGGAGTTTCTCTGCTGTTCCAATAGTTTTCTGACACTCCACGCACAACATTGTATAGAACTTCTGGCTAAGTGGAAATGTGAAAATGTGGAAGTTACTACTCGAGTTGCCAGCGCCAGGGCTGCCCACTTGATGAAGCTTCTTCTGAGTGTTGTTTTTGTTGCTTTTGTTTGTTTGGCTACTCTCCATTTGTGGCTGCGGCTTGTTTACAACTTTTGCCCAGCTATAGACCCTACAACGAGCAACGTGCAACCTGCTGCATATTTAAAGATGTCGTCGACATGTTGCCTCAGTCAACAAAGGTGGCAGCCGTTCAGGCAAAACCGACGAAAGGCGAAAGATGTTGACGGGTAACCATTAGCAGGGAATACCAAAGAATACACATCTTTGGAGTTTGCCGTCTCTTAAAAGCACGTGTGTGTATGTGCCAAGTTCTGTGTGTGTGTGTGTGTGTGTGTGTTGGCAGACGCTATTAATTGTTTCTTGCTGCAGCTGAGAAAATGTGTCCCTTAAGTCAGACAAACAACTGTTTTTGGACGCTGATGCTGAGGAAAAAAGTTTCGCCATCTAATAACTGAAAATCGTGACTTTATGTCGCACTTGAAAGCCACAAAGAATATGAGTCTCAGTCTCTCTCGCTCTCTTTCTCGCTTTATCTCTAAGAATAAGAAATACGAATACAATACCCATAAGAGCTGACTATAAGTAAAGTATCTCAACTGAAAACTCATATTGTGTATCTTTCGACCTGACTGCGCCTTGACTTGCCATGACTTTAGCTGTCTCCCAGGATCAGCAGGGGGAGTTGTCTACGGGGGGAGGTGAAAGACACACGACTTTTAAGATGAACACGTTTTCCAGCGTGTGGCATTACAATTTCTAATAGGAGCCCATTTGGAATGGCTGGCAGTTATAAACAAAGCTGTCAAAGTTAAAAGATTCGTTTCAATTCTGAGTTATGTGAAACTTTGTACTTTAAAGACAAAGAAAAGTAAGTAAACTAAATTAAAGAAAATTTAATTCATTCATAGTTTAAAGAACTATTAATTTTCATAAATATTTATTAAGCTAGAAATAATGTAGCCTTTTTAATACCAGCGTTTGACTTCTTTTACAAAGTCATCAAATTCTAGAAATGATTAACTTGTTTTATGTCAAATTGAGTCAATTTTTCAGCGATAAAGGATGTCTAAATGGGCTATTAGGCAATTAGGCTATTTATTAAGTGTGTTAAGACTACAGACTGTGAAAATTGCATTGGCTTAAAGCTAATTAAGCTTCCGTTCAACATCTTCCTGATTTCTCTATTTATTAAGCCAGCTAGTTCTAAGTGCAACTGGTTTTTTCTTTAGTGTTTCCTGCGTGTTTGACACTAATATCTCTGTGTGTCTCATTCTCAGTCTCAGTTCTCAGCTCTTACATTTGAAGTGATCATTCTGCCTGTCTGTCTGGGAGTTATCTTTGCCAGTTGGCCACTCCTGCAGGCATATCAATGGCACATAATTACGCTTATTATCAACCATTCAACACCTACTCAGTATGCTTATAGCCAGCACGAACCATCGTCCGACCCTCGAATCTTAGCTGCGACCAGCCAAGTTTTCCTTTCCAAGTGGTCTCTTCTTTGCCAGACAAACTCGCATAAATTTTAGTGCCGCCTGAGTGACTGCCTGCCTGCCTGCCTGCCTGCCTGCACTCCTACCTTACTGCCTGCCCCATCTTGTGGCAACTTCTGGTTGTTGTTGTTGTTGTTGATTCAAGTTGACGGCAACTAAATGTGGCAAACTCTGGCGATCCAACGAGTCGCAGTAGCCTGCCAAATTGCTGTAGCAAATTTATGAACATTTTCTGTGCTTAACGGCATAAACTGCAACTCAACAACTGCAACAACAACAACAGCAGTTGAGACCAGGTTCAAAAGGTTTTTGGGTTAAGATAAAGTGGAAATTGCTTTGGCCGGTAGCTTGAGGAGCTAGTTGAGCATCTAATACTGTTGGCCGACAGATTATGGCCAATGCAAGTAGTTGATTTATCTATTGAGTGAAAGTTATGCATCAGCTTTCCAAAAATTATCTGTTAGCAGTTCCAAATTTCATTGGATTGTTCATATCGATTTTTTTACCAGCCCCAGGTATTTAAAATTAACATATAAAATTATATATATTTTCTGTTAGTCTAAGATTTATTTAAGCTAAATATCAAAAGAATAACATTAAGTAAAGTTAACAGTTTACAAATTCTGTTCTTTACAATCAGTTATAAATTCTGTTGTACTTTTGGAGTCGGTTAAAGTTTGCTTTCTCACAACTTTCCACTTCCAATCACATGTCAAACTTATAAGCCCTAAGAAATGCTGTCCAAAAGTATCTGCAGAATCAAGGGCCAGAAGGAGTAAGATTGTGTCTAACCATAAACGGTTATGGCAACAAATCTCACAAAATAAAAGCGAAAGAGCAGCAACGCCAAACGATCTTATAAGGCAACTGGCAATAACCCAAAATGGTCAGAACAGCCAAGTTGCAGTTGCTGTGGCTGTGGCAGTTGCAGCAGTGTTGCTGTTGTTGCTGTGGCAACGTGCCTCGGATGCTACCATGCCTTGCCACGTAAAGAGTCAGGCTTTTAGAAGTTGGCTGAAAACACAGCATGACAAATGCAACTCAAGTGACACATTGTGCGGCAACAAAAGGAGAAAAAATACATGCAACGCAACGCAAATGCAACTAATGGGTAGCTCAGTGTATAGAGAGAGGCGTGGAGGTGAAGGGGGTGTAACTGTAAGGAAAGTGCGGGGATATTCGTTTCATATTTATACAAGCAAATGCAGTTGACGACGCATTGCATAGTTGGCTACTGGCACTGCCCCTCCACACACTACTCCCCTTCTCTATACCCACATCCCTGTCAAAGTCCACACTGAGCGTGTTGCGGAAATGCTCAGTGACTGGTCTGGACTTGCAACTGCGTGGGCTGTGTGCACAGGTGAATGCCACCAGGTAGGAGCAGGCAGCTATTATAAGACTCCACAAAGGTCAAAGACACCTGGCTGCTTGTGGCTGCTGTGAGACAGACTGAAATCTGTGCAGCTACAAATCAAAAATGCGTAATAAAGACATAAATTCAATTTGCAAAGCAAAAAGAATACAAGAAATCACGAGTTGCTCGTTGCACGTTGCACGTTACACGTTGAATGCTTCTTGTTGCAAGTTGGCGCCCAACGCATCACATTTGACATGTGACACCTGAGAGATGCAAAGCTGCAGATACAAAAACATTTCAGTCTTAACAAGCTGTCGCGACAGAAGTTGTGTGGCATACAGCGAGGGTTGCTATGGTAGTAGGCGAAAAAAGAACTGAAGTATTTTAAGAATATAATATAAAATAACCTTATAAAATTAATTTGGTTATTATAAAACGGTACATTAAATAAATTATATTTAAAATAATAAAAAAAATTAAATATAGTAAAAAATTATAAAAATACAAATAATTTAATAGACATTTTTTATTATGAAATAAAATTTATATAAACAAATTAAAGTAAATTATATTAGTCAGCAAACTAAAAATCTAAAGAAAAAAGTTATATCATATAAAATTTTAAAAAATTTATAACTAATTGAAAAATACGAAACTTATGCAACTTTTCGTACTCCCCTCGCTGTCTGCCATAGACGCAATAGTATCTGTGGCAAGTTGTATCTTTTAGCATATGCAGACAATCGACATCCTTGCCGAAGCATGTAAAAGTCGGTAGACAGCTTTGGCTTTTAATTTGACTTGACTTGGCAAACACAGCGAACAGGGAAATGTGGCCAAAACGTTGGCTGCTGGAAAACAGCTCGCAGTTCGCACAATAAAATGCAAATAAAATTATATGAAAAGTAATTTGGAAATTTTTCAGCGAGGATTCGTGGAGGTGCTGTTAGTGCTGTGTGTTGTTTGTGAGCGCTGGCAAAGAAAAATGGCTTGACAGAAACTTGATGAAGGCAACAGCTGGGTGAAGAGTATCTGCGATTTTGGGTATGGGTTTGCGTATTTAATTTGCAGTAGCTACAAAAGATACAAAACCTAACGGAGACGCCAACTCAGCTGGCAACTTCATTTGTCTGACAACGCTTCGTTTTTTATTTTCTTTATCTTTGCTTTCATTTTAATACAATTGCTAAGTATTTTTTGTTGCCAGCCTTATTAATGGCCAACAACAAGGCAAGGCATCCCTAAGATACAAATGTATCTTACTGGCTTTGTCTGCATTGGTGGTCGGGCCCCCCTGCTAAGGTTTATGAGCGCGACTTATTAAAAGTTAGTGTCTGTCTTCTTTATTACTTTATTTGCGTTTTTAATCAGCAATTTGAGTAATTGCAAAAAATCGAGAAAATAATTAACTCACATCCTAAAAGTAGCCAAGAAATTAAAAGCAGTTTTCTTGGCTAGTTTAGGAAAAAGCTTAAATGGATTTAAGTGTACTGAGGAAAATAATTAAATCACTTTTATTATAATCTGTTATATTTGAATGAATCGGCAAAGTTATAAGAAAATAATAGTGTTTATATGATTCTTATTTATTGTTAATATTTAGTTCATATTTAACTTTTTTTTGTTACTAAAATTCCCTCATTTTCTACATTAAAATCAATTGAACTCAATTCGCGGTAAGAGGCTTTAAACAGATTTAAAGTCAATCAAATTTAATTGTTTCAATAAAAACGTAAATTTGATTTAATTGTTCGGCTAATCAAGAGGTGTACCTAAAGCCACTTGGCTACGCCGTTTATAGCTTACGACGACAGTCAGATACAAACGTATCTATGCCATTTTTTTTATCGCAATCATATGCAAATTTATGAGCACGTTTGTCGTTCATTTCATTTCGCACAATCGCATCGTAAAAATGTTGTTAAAATATTTACTGCAATTGTCGAGTTTTTCAGTTTTTCTCTGTTTCTTGTCTTGGCTTGCCGAGTTTGTAGTTATTTACAAAACAAAAGGAAGGGAGAACGTTAACTGAAGAATACCCGGCACTTAATACATTAAAAATTAAAAAGAAAGAGCTCGATAGAACTGGAAGTGTTGCATTTCTAGCAAATACTTTGTTTACATGGCTATATTACGCTCTGTTTATTTATTTATACTTTATGAGCCCTAAAACACCAACTACTCTGCTTAATATACCCCAACTCAACGGTTAACGGGTAGAAAAAAGAGGCTTGGCGTCAACTTCATTAATTTATCAGCGTCCAGGGCAATGTAAAATTATTTTTATGTCGCAGTTTGTATAAATTGTCAAGATAAGTGCATGGCAAGAGAGGATAATAAAAGTATAAATGTATCTGACAGATACTGTTACCACAACTCATGCAAATCACGCCACAGACTAGCAGCAAACGCTGTCGCCGTGTCGCCCTTGCCGCGTGGGCGGTGGCCATAAAAAAATATAATCATAAAATAATACATATGTATGCAGTTTTAAGTAAGATACTTTTAAGTCGTTTTTTAGCAGAATAACTAAATGATTAACACAAGAAATGATTGCTCTTCTCGTTACAGACAAATAGCTCCCGCCTATGCGAAGGTCAATGGCGGTACGGCCATTCCGCTGCCCGCGACTGTAATGGTCCAGCGTCGCTGCCCTCCGGACAAGGTGCGCCCCCTGCCACCGACCCCAAACCATACGCCATGTAAGTGAATATTTGTATTTATGCAGCTGGTTTGGGAAATTTATTAAAAAATGTTTTTGGCTTAAAGCCACCCCTAACGTGGCTTTAACTGGGTAGTGGGCGAGTCTCTTGTTCATCTCTTGCTACTTGTTTACTGGGAATAAACAAATTTTGATTCCCAGTTCGACAAACAACCCCCAGCGGGGGATGCCAATGCACTTAGTCCCACGACGAGTGTTGTGCCTAAAAAACAGAAAGGGGTACATCATCAAAGCACTCTGGGGATTTCATTTGTGGGGAATTGTCGTTCCTTTCAAAACCACCTCATTGCAGTTGATTTGCTGGGAGCAACAGAAATCTGTAATTAATGCGCGTGACGGAGATTTGAGGTCCCCAGTTGGAGCGCCATTAAGCAGTTGTGGGACAATGGTTGTAGAAACCGTATCCAATGACTATAATTTAAATGTGTTTTAATTTAGAAGTAAATGAAGGGAAGTTTTGGGCAGGTTACACATATTATTGTAACACACGTTGGGCGCCATAAAATTTAAGTAGAGGCCAGTAATTTAGTAGGAAGTCTGTCAAGCTAAAATCGAAATTACAGCCAAAAATCAGACTGATTTCGTTTTCAGGATACTCTAAAATGATGAATATAAATTTAAATTTTTTAAACATTGTTTTTTATTTTACATAAAAAATATGATAAATTTCTGCTTTAAAAATCGAATTTCTATAAATTAGTTAAATCAGTTCTGTTCTTTATAATAATCTTCCAATTGTCATTTGCTTCCTGAAATTGAAATATTATCAGAGACATAGTTTTATATATTTTTCTTTGAAGATTTATGCTTGAGGGCCTACGGCATATATAAATCTGTCTTTCTGTCTGTCTGAGTTTTCCCCCTCTGAGAGTTTGATCTTCGGCCTGTTTCCGATATAACTGCGAGTAATTAATTAAGTATAATGTCCGCATGGCCTTTAGCATTGATTTATGGGCTGCGTTGACATCTTCAAGTGGGAGACATACAACAAAAAAGCGTAGAGAATTTTCAAACTGACACTGCACTCTCTCTCTCTCTCTCTTCTCTACTCCCACTACTTTTAGCCATACCCGGTCTGGGCAAAAGCGGCAGTGATTTTAACTCAAGCCGTCCAAACAGTCCGCCCACGAGTAATCACACCATTCAGAGCCTAAAGAGCGGCAATAATAACAGGTAGGCAGTAATTGAACTGGCTTTAAATGCTAGTACTAAATAATATACCCCGCCCTGCAGTTTGCGTCCACCGAGTGTAAAGAGTAACCATCAAAGCGGCATACCCTCGCCAAGCAGCCTCAATGCGGTGCCAGCGAGTGCACCGCAGAAACACTCGATGCTGGACAAGCTCAAGTTGTTCAACAAGGAGAAGCAACAGAATGTGGTTAATGCCTCTGCAGCAGCGAATAAAACTCAGATACAATCAAAACGAACTTCCTCCTCGTCGGGGTTTAGTTCAGCACGTTCCGAAAGATCCGATTCTAGTCTGAGTCTTAACGATGGCCACAATTCGCAGCTGAAACCACCGAGCATTAGTGTGAGTGCCCAGAAGACCCAGCAGAAGCACAATACAAAGCAATCCAAATTGCTGGCAGCTCAACAGAAGAAGGATCAGGCAAAGCCTAGCAAACTAGACAAGAAGGAGAAGAGTCCCGCACGATCATTGCACAAGGAGGAGCAGCAACAGTCGGGCAATGAGTCCCGAAGTTCCACAATGGGAAGAACGGGTAAAAATTCATTGGCTCGTGGTAGTGTCGAGAAGAATACGGTGAAGACGTCTTCCAAATCATCGCTGCACTCCAGAACCGACTCCAAGTGCTCGCTGAAGGGCTCCCAGGGCCAACAGCTGCTGCAGAGTCCCAGTGGCACAGGGCTGCCCAAACCCATAGCGGCCATCAAGGGTACCAGCAAGTTGCCACAGCTAGGTGGCGCCACTGGTTCCGTGGAGCTCTTTAAGCGTGAAGCCAGCGACATATCCATCAATCAAGCCAACATATCCCAAGAGCAGCAGCAGCAACAGCAGCAGCAGCAGCCTCAACCTACACATATCCTGAAGGCTTTGCCCTCGACTCCACCACCGCCGTACTACGCAAATGCACCACCGCCACCACCACCGCAGACCTCCCACATATCAGGTGCTGGTTTCTCTGGCCATTCAAGCGGCTCGGGCTATCTGAGTGAGCCCAGCACACCGCAGCACAGTGGCATCTATGGCAGCAGCAGGTTGCCACCACCAAAGTCCGCGTTGAGTGCACCACGCAAACTGGAGTACAATGCGGGACCGCACATTCTATCACCGCCAACGACACGTGCACCGCTGCAGCAGCGGCCCATGCAGCATAATTCGGCTCCCAACACGCCCACCGCCTCGCCCAGTAAATTCCATACGATACCCTCCAAAATCGTTGGTACTATCTACGAGTCCAAGGAGGAACAGTTGCCCCCTTCAAGTGCTGCCGCAGCCGCGGCCACTGCTTCCGCCTCTGCCTCTTCGGTGCTGCCCATGCGTCCGCTGCTGCGTGGCTACAACTCACACGTGACGCTGCCTACCAGAGGCTCACGAGGTGGACAACCACATCATCATAATCATCATCAACAGCAGCATCATCATCAGCAGCTGCCTCATCAATCTTATTTGGACTTTTGTGAATCGGATCTGGGACAAGGCTACTGCAGCGATGGAGATGCTCTACGCGTGGGCAGCTCCACAGCCAGAAGTCGCTACCACGACATTGACAATGGGTATCTCTCCGAGGGCAGCAGTGGTCTGTCCAACTCTGGTTCAGGCTCAGCAGGTGGTGGTGTTGCCCATGGCAAACACTTTCTCAGCATGATGAGGGCACGCACGCAGTTGCCCACAACCATTGAGGAACGGTGAGTACACTGCTAAAATTTGATTTTAAATTAGTTTGCTCTTAAATTAGGACAATTTTGAGATGAGATCTTAAAATAGTACCCAACATATATAGAGTTTTAGGTCTAACAGATATTATTATTCCAAAGGATTTATTGTTAAGAACTAAATACTCTTTTAAACCACAACATACAGTTTATAGACCAAGTCCAAATCTGCCGACTTCTTTTTTGGATCGCTCTAGTGTAAACAGCATTCGTTTCGACTTGTTTCTGGTTTTGAGTTTCTTTTGATAAATATTTTGCTGGAAACATTCGTGCGCTCCAATGACCGCTTTTGTTTCCAGTTATCCCGTGTGACTCATTGCGGTGCTGCTCCACAGCTGACACCAATGAGTCAACGGACCAATTGACATTGTATCGTTTTCGATGCACTTCCGAGAACTTAATCGCCCATTGCGAGGCGTCACCGAATGTGGCATGTTGTGCGGCATAAAACGACGACGCTTTTAAGTGTTGTCCTTAACTTTTGGCAAACACACTTTGAGCCACGCACAATTTGGCTCTGACTGAGGTATGGCGAGAGAGCTGCACTCATCATTTGAAGCAGTTAATTGTGATGACAGTCACTTGACAACGTTAACAACTTCCGGCCAAAACACAGCCACGACGCTTCAAAGCCAAAGCCATCGCTCAAATTGCCAATTTGCATAAAATCCACTTGATGTTGACTTCAGTCCAGGATCTGTCTCGGCTTCTGGCTTGTCAAATGTCATTTGCAAATTGTCAACAGCAGACGACTTGACAATTGACAATACTCACCTGTCACCTGGTATAAGACCCTCCCACATACACACACACTCCTACTCATACACGGCCACACAATGGGTCTACACGATAGATGACAGTCTATAGATATTGAGATACATTCACGCAGTGGCATGGCAACCACTGCAAAGCACTTGCCATTTGGCACTTCAGTTAACAAAGGTATCTATGGGTATTTGTCGTTAACAAGCGAGTTTTGATGTGTCCACAGGAGCGGTTAGAACTGCTGTGAAGCGCCCAAATTGGAGCGACCGTTGAAGGAAAAGATACAAAAATAAAAGTCCCACAACCCAAACTGTAACTATATTTTCTACCCAACATTAAAAGGAATTTTGGTTCAATATTTAAATAAATTCCTAAAAAATCCCAAATAAACTCAAAGTTTCCATTAAACAAAATTAGTTTTCCCCCCAATAAAAAAGCGAAACATTTAAAAAAAGTTTATACTTAAGTATTCCATTTACCGCTCTATTTGTTAGTCATTTGTTTTTGGGCTTTCGGTAGGCACAAAATTTTGTTAGCTGCCAGTTTGGAGTGTGCTACATCATAATATTGTTATTTTATTAAACACTTGTCAGCGAAGGTCTCAAACGAGAGCACACCGCCCCTCCTGCTTGGGACGCCCACATTTCTTCAGGCATTTCATTAAAAACCGCTTATGGACTTATCTGGCTGTACAAGGGGTCCAGGGAACGAGGGATAGAAAAAAATGAAGGCAGTCTACAATTTCATTAGCTTCGGTCCATCAACGCGTTTGATCTGTGAAATTAATGCAATGCCATGAGGCGATGAAATGGGAGCTATCACTCTCTCCCTTTCTCTCTATACCTCTCACTCGCTCACTCTGTGTCTATCTGTTGAGTTCTCTATAAATAGCAGCAGCTGTTGACGCGACTAAACTGTGGAGAGCGGCTGAAATTGAGGTAGGAGAACCTTCAACAAGTTCATGCGGCTCTCAGTGCTGCACAACTGACCCTTGGGTGACTTTTGAACCATACTCACGTTTATTACAGCTGGAAAATATGCTCAATAATTGAATTTTAATGCAGTAACCCACACTTTGCTGTCGCATTAGTGTCAAGCTGAAGCTAATCAGCTGCGGCGTCGACACCTGCAGGACATAATTCTGAAGCCCAACAAGTGCAACGAGTCCTGACCACGCAAAGTCTGTGAGGCAAAAACACTGCTAGTAAAACAGCTAAAATAAACAAAATATTTATTTCATAAATGTTCTGTCTAATTTTGTCTCTTAAAAACTTATCCTACTACAAATATTTTCATAAATTTATTTAATAAATTTATCTTTTAAGAAGCATATTTTAAATACACTCCATTAATTTTTGCAGTGTACGGTAGGGTTAGTCGCTTGTCTAAATCAAGTAAATCAAAATGCAGCCGAGTGCGTGTTTCAACAAGAGGAGGCAAGCAGACATCGTTGAGTTGTTGTTATTGCTCTTGCAACTTGTAGGGATTGCCACACATGGTCGTATCCGTGTTCGTATCCTACTCTGTATCCGTATCCGTATTTGTGTCTGCTGCATCCTTGCCGCAATGTTTGCTCCTTTGGCTCCCTTTTATTTAATAACGCATTTTTCAATTCATTTGATTTATGGCCCATCCGTGAGTTGCAGCCATTTCAGGCAGCTGGCCAACTGCAAACAAAACTCCGACAGTTTTAAAGCTTTCACTTAAAGTTGGTAAAAGACTTGCAGCGTTTTACAGTTTTCCATCACACATGAATTTCCCTCGTAAATTTTCCACATTTTGCAAAATTTCTGCTGACCGCAACGCGCCAGAAAATTGAAAATAAATTTCGCACCCAATTGCCTCAAACAGCCCGAACATAATAAATACAAATTGTTTTTATTAATTTCATCAAATTCAGTGAACCCGTAGGCCCAAAAATATATAGCCTGACCCTGACCAGCCCACCTGCAGTCCTGTCAGGTACCTTTCAAAAAAAAGGGACTGTCCACTCGAGTGTTCAATGACGTGACCCTAGGGCCCAAACAATTGGTTCTGGCTGCTTTTCATTTCGATATGCTTGAAGTTTCCCTCGATTTTCCCTTCGTTTGTCTCTCGTTTGTCCCTTCTGCTAGTGAAGTTCCGTTCCGACTGACATTAAATGAAGTGGAAATTTTTGCTGTTGCTTTTTAGGGAAAATTGATTCATTGATTTTGTTGCGTTTGTCACATTAAAAACATATTCTCATCTCCGCTAACTTGACTGCCTTTCACTCACTTCTCAAGGATTAAGTGGCATAAGTATTCTGCAGATGGAATAATATACTTAACTCTGCAAAAAGGGGACAACTTTTGCTAATGTGAATTGATCGGAGAAAGCATTGAGTTGGGTTGCAAAGGTTTTCATAAAATGGGAAAAAGTAACTAGTACAAAATAACTTGTATTAAATTAATGCTTGCTTAGGTAGAAACCTTTTCTTTTCATTCTTTAGATGTGTTTAAGAAAATACAAAAGATCCATTTGTTTTTTAAATCCTTAAAAAAAGGCTGGCGATTTAAAATTTTTAATATTATAGCTAATAGGTTTTCAAATACTGGATTAATTGATGTAATCATTCTCACTGCTACAAATCTCGTACAATTTATTAGTCTACTATTTATTTCTTTAAATTTTTTGTATTTAAACGCATACTACGAAATCAATTCTTAGCTAAGAAATATATTTATTATATCTACTAATTTTAATCTTATTATTAAAATTCCACAACTCCGCATATTTTTTTATAAATTCCTTTGAAATCTTTCCGCTCCTCTTCGTCACGAAGTTGCCATAAAAAGCTTAGCGAAAACTGCACATTTTATGGCAGAGTAGCGACAGACTTAGCCGAGACACACACCTATACGACACGCAAGCTCTTACATTGTATAGCTAAATTTCCCATGAGAGCTTCGTCATTTACTAAACTACTTGAATGTGAGGCAAAAGTTGCACTTGAATATTTGAAATGTTCTGAATATTTAATTATTGACAAAATTTGTGTGTTCATCATGCTGGTCTTCAGCTTTAGGTCAATTGAGAAATTTGAATTATTCAAACAGTTGCTAAATGCGCACTCAAAGCACAATTCATCTCTCAAATGCATTTACTGTCAAAGCCATTAAATAAATTCCACAAAATTGCAACAGTTGGACACGAAAACCAGTTGCAGCTGTCTATATCTCAGTGGGACATAACAATTGATAAATTCAACACCTCTCCTCTCAAACATCCTCGCTCAGTATTTCTCTCTCCCGCTCTCGTGTACTCTGCTACCATGTTGTGTCCACACTTTGACTCGGAGATTAAAAACGTCTCATACGTAAGGCTGTAAGCCAAAACTGACCTTTTCACATGCCACATGCAATGCAAACTGACATTTTCTGTACGCCCACGTCACACACACACACACTTACACAATCAAATGCACTCGTGTGTGTAGAAATGTGCATGACAAACTCTTTTCTTTGAATTTTTCTTAATCATTTTCCAATTATTTTTCAAAAGCCTCAGGATATTTATTTGCTTTAATTATTATAGACGAGCACGAGAGCTTAGAACGATTACAGTCTAAAGCAAAATGATTGCTGTGGATTATTATGTCGATATATTATTTTTGTGTTTGTAAACTAAATCTGTTTGTTACATAATCGTTTGGTATCCCTATGTGCACTTCTCTCTAACTTAAATTAATTTTTGAGCAAATTAAAAAATGGTTTTCTAATTATACTTTTAAAATATCAAACTATGCGCTCTTTTTTACTCCGTCTCCTCCCTTCTTGTCACTCTCGCTTCGCACTTATTATTATTGGCTAGTGCAATTTGATGGCTTACTGATTGAGTGCCTGCCTCTGAAAGATTAATGAGCATTTGTGGGGAGGCCAAGCACTTCTGGGTTACATGTGGCTCCAATTAGTTGAGTTGCCACACAATAAAAAACCTTACAGACTTTGCTTTAAAAAATACAATAAAAAAATGTTGCAGCCAATCAACAACAAAAAACGGTAGCAACAAAAAAGCATGAACAACAATAACAACGGCAGCTTGTTATCGTCTAGTTTCGCTTTTCATTGAATGCTCGTTGAATTTTCTTGCGTGCACTTTTTTGGAAAATTGCAGCACAGACAAGAACGAGCCCGCCCTTGGCTCTATTGAAAACCGGGCAGCTGTCGAACATGAAACAAGTTTGGAGC
This sequence comes from Drosophila parthenogenetica, assembly GCA_035047505.1. Classification (NCBI taxonomy): domain Eukaryota; kingdom Metazoa; phylum Arthropoda; class Insecta; order Diptera; family Drosophilidae; genus Drosophila; species Drosophila parthenogenetica. The sequence continues at coordinate 6,206,235 of JAWNPM010000241.1, forward strand.
ATTGACTGCATGACCAACTGACAGCCAAGCACGCAAAGAGCCAACGAGTGCCACAGAAAGAGAAACGGACTAAAAGTTTTCGAACTCCATTTGCGCTCTCTTAACGCTTTTCGGCTTGGCACAGCTGTCGGCGCTCTTAAAGCCATTTGTTGCGTTTTGATAACGCCAACCACCACAGAACTCTTCCCACCCAAAAAGAGGCAGCGATAATGTTGGGCGAAATACTCGTTCTACTCGTAAACACTGTGGGAGCAGTGCCTGATTGACATTTCGAAACTCTGTATTAACTTGTCTTGGAACGGAAGTGTGTAGATTGCCAGAAATAAAACAAAGGACATCGGAAATAGATAAAAGTTTAATCAAATGCACTTTAATTTGCTTTAAGAGTTTAGTTAAATATTTGACAAGGGAGTAAGCTTTTAAAAGTGATGAAAAATATTTATTTGATAACTATTATTTACATCATTCAGTCACAACTCCAGTACAAATTCATAGGCTATTCATCCACTTCTATAAAGGTTTCAAAGAACTTACAATGTTATTAATTTAACATATAATTAGTTCCACTAAAGAAGTACAGAATTACTGCCGTTCTTTGTGCCCTAAAAACTTCCCTCTTTATCAGACAGTCCTAAGTGCACTTTGCTGTTTCCAGGTTCGCATAATTTTGTCGTGCTTTAGGCGGCTCTTTGCATATGAGAGCTGCTTAGGCAATTGCGTAGAAGCCAAAAACGCCCAAAGCCAAAAGGCCAAAAACAACAGCCTAACAACTACATTCAATTTGGCATTCATTCAGTTAGTCAGTCATTCAGTCGTGGAATACAACAATTCTGAACACACAGGTGGGCAGGTGTCACTGTCGGTGCCCGTGTCCGTGTCAGTGTCTCTCTGTTGTGTTCCCCTCTCTCACTCTCTTGGTTCAACACCTATTCCCTAACGACAAACTGCCTTTTACTTTCAGCAATAAACTTTGCCATGTGCTGCACTGCCTCTCCCTGTCTCTTACTTGTTTGCGCTCACACTACGCTCTTTCGAACTGACAGCAAACTGAGAGCGAGTTTGCGCTCTCTTAAATATTTTCGAACTGAAATTTTTCCATTCTTTTGGTTTGCTTTGAGGCAACAGAACGAAGCAACCCCAGAAACGCATTTGGACGCTCGGGCGTTGCGGTTGACTCACTAAAATGTTGACGCTCGCGGAAAAGTCGTGGAAAATATAAATATTTAAACAAAGTTCTGTTTCTTAAAGGAAATAAAAATAACATAACAAGTAAATAAAATGGTGCAGTAAAAATTACTCAAAGTAATTTAAAAAATAAATAAAAATCTTAAATAACAGTAAATTTAAATAAATCAATTTTGTTAATAAAGTAAAGTGTTTGATTCAAATAAAATCAAGTGATAAAATGTTTCGTGTTGCATACTTTGAGGCATTCCCTCACAATCGTTTCGTCTGAAGTGCGGTTTAAAAAGGAATTATTCAGCATGTTTTAGAATATTTAAGGTAAATACAGCAACTGAATCAAGGGGCTTTTGTCTGAGCTCAGATTGATGTAATAGAGTTCTTTGACAATGGAGTGAACTCAATCAAGTTGTTGTGGCATGCTCCATTGCAGTTGGTTGAACAATAATTAAAATCTTGTGTCTAAATTCATATGGACAGCAAATGGAGCAGTGTCAATGACTGCTGCAGGCCATTAAACTCCCAGAGGCCGGCACTTTGTTGACTCTGCCACTGTTTGTCCTGCCGGGTCGAGCTCTATTTACGTAGGCCAAGTGTAAACACACGAGTCAATGGGCGTGTGTGAAGGATGGAAAGATTTAGCAGGATGCGATAGGTCAAAAAGGAAGTTACTGTTATGCGACATATGCAAAATGGTCGATAAGTCGAATAAGTATCGAATATTCAATCAATTTGCTAGTCACTCGCCTGTCGTTTGTCTCTCAATTTCGGCAATTACTTCAAATGTCAGAAAATTTCTTTCAACTCTCTGCACACGTTGGCCATAAATCTTTCGGCCAGGTGCCACAGCCTGTCAGTCCTGTGGCCAAAAGCCAACAAAAACAGGATGCAAAGAGTACATAATAAAAAAAAAGGCCAAAGAAAAGGGCAACATTTGCCATAAAACAGCAACAGGCAACATTGTGTGCATATTTTAGAACGGTTTATAGACCGAGAGCGAGAAAGCTGACTCATAGGTCGAAAGGCCCCCTTAACCCCTCTCCCTTAAGTCCTAACCCCCTCCATATTTGTAGGGTTTAGCTAAATTGTTTCTCTGCTCAGCTTTAGTTGAATTTGCAATGAGTTAAGCGGCTTTAAGCTCACACTCCTCTGACTGACAAAGAGTCAAGAGTACGTAGGGGGGTACATGGGGAAAAGAAGGTTTCAGCATGTTGCTAGCAACAGTAAAGCAGGTTAAGCCTTTGTGGCGCCACGGGCAACATGTGGCGCAACTAACCCATGGGAAGTTAAAGCATGTCGGATTCAATCTAAGCCCTGTAATTACCGCTTAGGTCATCATTACGCCTCTAAGTATGCAGAAAATTCTGAATATTTGAGGGAGATTATTAAAAATGAACTGAAGTGCAGCTTAATAAATTGAAATACTTTTGGTTTTTTAAGGGATTTGATGAAAGTACATGAACAACAATGGACGGAAAAATGCTATTAAATATTAAAAGTATTTTCTAGTTTACTTTTCGTGCTGTATTTACAATATATACATTTAAATATTAATTTGGTGTTCTTCGAGTTTAATTATCCTGTTTGGAACTCAAGTACTTACTGTTTTAGTATTCTAATCAAAGAAAACTTTATTTAATCTTAGCTTAATGTACCTGAGTTTACTTTTCTTTCCCGTATGAATAATTAACATGTTCTCATCTCTTTAAAGAAAACTAGTCTCTTTATATCGGTGCTTTAAGTATGACAAACATGAACACCGCCTACATTCCCATTAATTTGGGATGTTTCCTCCTTGCAAACTCAACTTGTTTGGCGCTCGAGGAGCATTTTGTAGTGAGAAAACTGTTTACGCTGCTCATTAATAAACTCATTTGTTAAGTTGTTTTACTTGTTCGAAGTTGGCACGCAACAGACGATGTGGTATGCCACAAATTTTCCAACTAATCACATTTAACCATCGATTTTCCCATGTCTTCTTCGAGTATCTCTCGTTCTCTTAGTCTTTGGTGAATGCCACACCTCACGCCCTTAAGAAGAACTCATGCATAATGGACTTAATAAATATGTGAGTCACTCGGAAGTATACTTTTTAGACCGATATAAGTAAAAGTATATATTATATATATTTGCTTACATTTTCATGCAATTCTTGTATGGCTCTAAATCATGGAAAGTGTTTACGTTGCGGTCTTCCTGTTTCGAACTGCGGCAAACTTTTGCGTTTTTAGGCCAACTCGGTTAACCCATTTTCACTTCAACTATAGTGCTTGTTGTTGCGGTTGTGGCTGTCCTGTGTTGCCCTGTTTTGTCTAGTCTGTGATAGTGTGAATCCTTTTGCCATTCAATAGTTAACGTTTTATGTGTGGCATTTTTATTAGCTTCGGTCTGTCTTACATAAATTTAACATTAAATTAAGTGCCGTTTACCTCTAGCCAACACCATTTGAGGGTTGCAAACTGCCGATTGACCCCAAAACACTACTATAAACACCCTCCTATTGCCCCATCTTTCGATCTCCCTGGACAGTATTTCTCACTTCGCACGTAACAAGTTCATTGCACTTTAATGAACCCCAAATACGAGACACAATATGCAATATCTTACCAATTAATGTCTTGACAAGCTGTAACTAATAAGACCAGCAAGAGAATGGCAGGAGTGTTTCATGTTAAACTGACTTTATTTAGGAAACTTTACTTCACAAAAGTTTGCCAGGACTTGCTTAGCTTGACAGACAAAAATCGTATACTTTTAATCAAGTTTGTTTGTTATTGTCTGACATGAAATTTAATTTTGCAATAAATAAAGCTACAAAGGCTTTCAAGAGGCAATATATTTATTTACTTTTGAATATAATAAGTTTATCAGCATGTCTTATGCCTCTAAATAATGTATTTATAAATTTATTATTATACTTAAATACTTAATTTTAATATAAAGGTTTCTTGGATTATGTTTGCTTGGAAGTGTAAACTTCTCCTCGATTATTAGCTTGCGTGTCTAACAACTTTATATCTCCAAAACGAAGCTCAAAGATTTTTTAAGCAACAAATTCAACCTCCTTTTACATCCTGCCCACATAATCTTAACTATTCAATCATTGAAACAGTTTTAGCTTAGAGTTTTATGTGCTTTCAGGTACTACAACTCTTTAGAATTACCTGTCTATAGTTTTCTTGGAACTTCATCGACTCCAAATCATTTTGTTAGTAATCCCGTCTTAGTATAACTAACTCAACTAAAAGTGTGCTTATTGAGCATAAGAATTTTAACAAATTGGAGTTGAACAAGTTCTAATTTGTACCCATTTTAATTAAAAGGGCAGACAGAAATGGTTTTACTTTGGGCTTTCCTAGGGTTTCATTGAAGGGTTCGAGTTCTGCGCTAAAGTTTTGTTTAGCATATTAGCAAAGTTTCGTGTTTAATTTAATTTGCATTTGTTTTTTGCGCTCCACATTCCACATCAAAGTGTTCAGCGTCTGTCTAGAAAATTTTCACTCAAGCAAAACTTGCAGAAAAAGTTACAAAGAGTGTAGAGGAATTTTGTTGAACAGTGCTTAGCTGACTTTCGCGGCTTAAAGCCAGATGAAGATGATGCCGAAAGCTGTAGTTAAAGTTCAAGTTGGCTTTGAGTGGCAGCAACTTCTGTCTAATGTGCTGAGACCATTTCATGGCCCTCTTCTTTATGGCCACTTTGTGTTGCGGATTCCTTCATTTATGCCAAAAATAAAAGACAAGGCAAGTAAAGAAAAGAAGAAATTCCGCTTTCATTGTGATGCCCCAAACCATAATTTATGGCGACTGTCAATGGAACGGAAGTCGTAAAAGGCAAACAATTGCGACAAGCAAAAAACAACAACAACAACAGCAACGGAATGCCTGACAGTTGTATAATTGATGTGCGCCTATAAGTGTACTCATCTTTGTATACCCGTTACACTTTGCCAAAACAAGGGTACTTTCATTTACCAGCTCAAATATACAGAGCAAAAGTTATAGCTACTTGAAGTTTTTGACCCACGAAAGCACCTAAAAGTATGCAATAATTTCCGAAACTTTTCTAACGGGTATATACAGTGCGTGAGTTACTTCTCGCTTGAACTGTGTATACCCAACGACATCCTTGACATAGTGAGCAGGCATCTGAATGATGTTGTTGCCACTGTTTGTCGAGTGTTGCATGCTTTTAGGCGCTGTTGCAAGGCCAGCGCCCAACACGACACTGAAGGTTGCGTGCGTGCTTTGGGATACTCTTTACACATTTTTTTTTAACCGCTCCCCTTTTCTAAGCCCCCGCCCACCTACGACCACCCCCCGCTGTAGACACAATTCTGTAACGCTTCACATGTTCGACACTTTTATTAATGTGCTTGTAACGCCCGTAGAGCTGTCGGAATTCCATTCATAAAATTTTATCAGCCATTCAGCGCATATAAGTAAAAGGAAAGGACTCGGTGGCAGAGGAAGGATTGCGTGTGTTTCCCGTGTTTCTTTTTTTTTTAGCCACTCAAACTATTTTACCGCTTGTTGACACTTTTAATAAATGAAAGGGAGACCGTTTTACAACAACGGTCACTACGGCAAAATACGGTCCTAAAGTCTGTAATTGAATGACAATACTGATGATTTAAGCAATGTTTTAAAAGAGCTGTTATTGAATAAATAAAGGAAATATAAAATAGGTATTTATTAATATAGTATATATAGATTTATAATAAATAAACTTAAACATTTTTAGTATTTTATTAGATTTTTGATCTACTCTAGGAAGCATAGAGCACAATCAAGGTATACTAAGTCTATGATGTGCTAATAAAATGTATTCAAATATAAATATCGTGATACTTACTTGATTGCTCAGTGCTATAATAACATATCAACGATACGGACCAAGAGTTATTATGAAAATATACTTTGTTTACTAATAATTAGATTAGCAAGCATGCTTTTATTGCTGACTGGAATATATTAATCTAATAAAATAAAAGACAATTCAAAAAACATATAAATGAACAAAACATTTCATTATTCAATTATTGCTGTGCATTGCGCTTTGATAACGATCATTTATGTATGACCTAAAAAAATTAAACTGACTATGTCGACTCCTTAGATTATTGTCAAGAATCCCATTTAATTTTTCATTGAGTTCATTTTCAACATAACCCGCTTCCTCAGCCCTACGTACAATTTCGGTGGCTTTATTCACAAATAAATCGATACGTTCAAGTTTAAGAGCAAAGTGTTCTTTTGGAAGTTTTTCTGATTCCCCATTAGTTAACACTTTCATTCGATTACGACGCTCTGCACTTGGAATATTTGAGATAAGTTCATCCAGCTGAACCATAAATTCCAACTTTTTGTCATTATCCTGTTTCCAACTATCATGTCTTAGTCCCCAGTCGTTCCACACTTTTTGCCATTTTGGGATTTCCGATTGCTCTAATTCCCCGTGATCAATAACCGATTTGAGAAGAGCAAGAAACAGATTGTTCTCATCTTGAACAAGTAGTGCGTCAGTCTCATTGGCAATTTTCGTCAAGTCATTGAAGAGATTCACAGATGAATTAGCACTCACAGTGATCTGCAAGTAGTTCAAATGAGACAACAGAATGAGACTAATAACTACACTAATGTAGCGCATCTTATAAATCTTAGTAGCGTACTAAAATTTGCAAGCCACTTGACCATTTTTTATACCCAGAAGCTTATCAAATTCAGTCGTGTCTACAATTACGCATGAGCTTATCTCCATCAAACATTTTTTGGGTCATCGAAGGTTTTCCAGATGTGACGTGAGTGCAATAATAAATCATTGATGACACAAAATTTGCAAAGAAATATTATGACCATCCTGATAATTCTTATTGTGCATATAGATTATGACATTTAGAATATTTTTAATTTAAAAGAACGGAACGAAAGAAGGCTAATCTAACATTATCAAACAATTCGGAAAACATGTAAATGAACAAAACATTTAATATTTTATTTCTTCATTTATGTATAACATTAAAACATACTTTTGTTCGTGCCAATTCTTTGGCTCTTCGTCAACAACCTTTTTAAATTTTTCATTGAGCTCATTATCAACATAACCCGCTTCCTTAGCCTTACGTATAATTTCGGTGGCTTTACTTACAAATAAAGCGGATCGTCTATGTTCAAGTTCCATGAATTCGGCTATAAATTTTTCTGATTCTCCATTGGTTAACACCTTGAATCGATTGCGTAGTTCTAATCTTGGAATATTTGAGTTAATTTCTTTCAGTTGACCTAGAAACTCGTTTTGTTTGTCTATATCTTGTTTCCAGCTATCAGTTCTTTGACCCCAGTTGTTCCACACTTCTTGCCATTTTTGGGCTTCCGATGGCTCTGCTACCCTTTGGTCAATAACCGATTTGACTAGAGCTAGATTCAAATTGTTCTCATCCTGAAGATTAAGTCTGTCAGTCTCATTTGCAAGTTCCTTCAAGTCATTCTTGAGTTTACCAGTTGGATTAGCACTGACAATGATCTGCAAGTAGTTTTAGGAAATATCTTTTCTGACTCTTGGTCCTTCGGAAGACTTACCAGAAGAACAAGACTAATAGCTACGCTTAAAGAATGCATCTTATAAATGAATTAGCGCACTGAGATCTTAAAGACACTTGACCAAATTTTATACCAAGAAGCTTATCAAAATTCAGTTGTGTCTACAATTGCGCAAGAGCATATCAGCGTTAAAATTGTTAGGGGTCATCAAAGGTTTGTCCGTTGTGACGTGAGTACAGTAATAAATCATTGATGACACATAATTTGCAAATTTATATTGTGATCCTATTATTAAGTTAAATATTTAAATTTTATTTAACAGTACATTAGCCACCGTATACTATTTGCATTTATTTTTATTTTTGTTTTAAAAATTCTGTTTTTGGTAACAGTATTTTTAAAAATTTTATTAAATACACACAGTCCCACCCTATTCTATTCGTCATCAAGTATTTAATCAGCAAAACCTAAATTTGTTGTCTCGTGTGTTATTGCTGTTACTCTTTAATCAAAATTCAGCTTTAAATATTAGTCGTTTATAGAGAGATAATGCACGAATCAACGACCAGATTCTTCTTCAGCAGCTTAATATACTCAAATATAAGCAAGTTTTCGGAATTGTCAAGATTTTAATAACTTTAAACTTAGAAAGAGTAGAGAAAGATATGTACAATAAATACATAAAATAATTTCTGTAATATTTAAAGAATGTTATATAAAAACAAACCAAATAAAACCATACATTTTTCTATAATACCGTACTAAGTAGCTTTAAGTAGGTAATTCTGTGTCCAAAAGTCCATAGGTAACTTTATTTACGAGCAATTGTCCCATCAGATTCCCATCAATATGCTTTGCACTTCTCAGTCGCATTCAGTAATTACCAAAACTATTCGCTTTAATATACCCAACGAGGCACATTTTCTTTGCTTAGTTCACTTCGTCCTTTTAATGGATCCATGAATTAGGGTCAGCAATTTTCAAAGGACTCTCAACTATATGCCTAATTGTCTAGCTAAAAGCTGACCCCGACACCGATGCCGTCCCTTCTAAAAGCCTTTGCCAGCTGTCAATTAAAAGCGGCAATTACACGAATATGTTGGCCATGTCTGACTAAATGAGCTGCACAGTGCCTGCTTAAAGTAGTACTACCACTCACCGAACACGTGCCTCGTCGCGTCGTTGCATAAATTAGCGAGTAAATTAAAAATTACACAGCGAGTACAACAACTAAAACAACACGAACCTTTTAAATATCCGAGCCGAAATAAAAACACTAAAGCGCAGTCCGAGTCCCATTGAGTTTGTTTATAGCCCGTTGTTTTGGCCTCAGCATGCAAATTACATTTTATACACGAAATTAGTTTCCATTGCTCCTGTGAGCTGGCCAAAAAATGAAATGGCCAAAACCAAAAACGAAAGGCAGAAAACGTGGCAGGAAGTAGCGGCAAACCGGTTCAAAACGGACATGCAGGGAATTTATTTGCCACGCCCACTTTTTCGAAATGCAGCAGTGACTGTGCGTGCATGCTTGTGCATGTGCCAGTGTGTATGTGATTGTGTGTGTGTTTAGTACATTTGATTTGCGTTTGCTTCGGACACTAACAGCTGAAATTGCTACAGTGCCTGCAAAAGGGGTATTACACCTTCCAAGTTTGATCATTTGAGGAATTATAGTGCAAGTTAAGCTGTTTAAAGCTTTTTAGCTATAAATAAAATTATTAACGTGAATAAGCTTAGAATTAAGGAACAAAATTTATATGCCTTGATTATTTCTGTTAGTTGGCAATAAAAACACATAAAATCCCTTAATACCGTCTGCTTCTATGCTAAAAATATATACAAGTCTAGTTTCTAAAATAAAACAATTGAAGCTTAGCCAATTATGCAAAAGTTATATATTCTTTTCTAGACATTTTTTCCACATTCTCCCTTTACAAGCCATAAATTTGCGACTGTTTTATGAATTACTTTTTAAATGCGTAATTGCTGCTTTGAATTGCTTGAGTTCAGCTGAATTTTATATTTATTTCCACTTGAATTCTGTTTGCAAAGGTTTTTAATGCGCAATCCCCTTTATTAAACTACGCTTCTGTTTTCGACGTTTGCTGTGTGTGTTTTGTGTTTTTTTCCATTTATTTTTTTGAAATTTATGCGCACATTTTTTGCACACGCTGCATGCCACAGACGCTGATTTCCCTACTACCCTGAGCCCAACCCTTTGCCCTTAGATCGGTGGGTGCTGCGCGGGTCAGTTGCCAGTTTTTCGGTGCATTTCAAATGAATTGCAATTGTTGAGTTATAGCCATTTCTATACAATACTTTACAAGCAATGTTTGGTAAATATATATCTATATATATGTATGTTTTTCAACTGGCGTTTGTCTGTCATCGATTTCACCCACTTAGCTGATGGGTGGCCTGTTTCAGGGAGGCGGGTTCTTCATTTGCAACCATCCATTGACGTGGCAATCGTTATTGATTTTACCGAGTTACCTCCGCTCGTTTTAGCCGTGTCTTGCCCTCGTTCATGCCATGCATATTGAGTGTGCGACAATTTATGAGCTTTATGTGTCATTTCTGACGCTCACTTTCACTCTGGAACACCCACACACACACACACACACATACAAGTCACCCACAAACACATAGGAATACAGTCACGCATAGTTCATCCCTCGGCCTTAAAGTGGACGTCTCAGTTACAGTTGTTGTTTTTTTGTCAATTTTGTTTTTCTTGCCTCTTGCAGCCCCTATAACGGTCTGGGCATATCTAAACGGTAATTGCTTGCCAGGGCGTAGTTGAGTTTTATGACCCAGACAGCTGTTTTTCTGCCTCTTCTTTTTATATATTTTCCCTCTGCCCTTTTTCGTGGCTCACTTAAATCATAGCATACTTTTCAGTGCTTAAAGCTGAAGCCACAATTTTAGTTAATAGATCTAATCTTAAACACAGACAGCTTAAATTGCTGTTATTAAATTTGATGTTAGATCTTGACTACAATGGCAGCAGACACGAAAACAATCTGGCAAAATTCTTGTTAAAATGAAATTTTATCTGGCAATTGAGAATATGAAAACAAATTTTGTATCAGCGCATGAAAATGATGTGAAAATGTTGAAATAAGAGAAGAAACATGTAATTGACTAGCGCTGAAACAAAGCAAAAAGAACATAAAATGAGAAAACATGAAATAAAATTATACAGCTGAGAATTTAACTAAATTTATGAGCATCAACTTGTTAAACAAAAAGTTATGGCATTTTAACTACAAGTAAAAGAGTCAGATAATAAAGGTATCAACAGGCAATATAATAATCTACACTCCCCGATAAAATAATCAATTTAAACGAGTCGTTAGTTATCGCATGTGACTAAAGAATTTCAGCACTGACCGCGCCCAATTTCCAGCTACTTTTCCCTTTATGCATATTTATTCATAATTTATTAACCATTTCTGAAAATTAGATGGACAATTCAATGAGGAGTATAGAAATAAATAGCATTATTTATTATAGCGAGACGACACGCCCAATTAGCCAAGATATATGGCCAAATTTGGCGTAAGCGTAAGCGGCTTAGACATGAAATTTGATTGTTGACTTTCGGGGAACATACAATCCTTTTTGGCTAACTTCAGATGGTTTCCACTCCACCTACCGTCTACTCCTTTTCTCTTGTCCTTTGCTCTATTCAATTCTGTGCGTTTCTTTTGTCATTTTAATTGAAAATCGTATGTCTTTCTACAACTACTTGGACTGTCTGTCAATAAGCTTTTTGCCTTTGTGCAGCGCATTGCAATTGTAATCGCACTTCGCACTGTTATTTGCCCATCGTCTAATGTCTATCAGCCGTGGGAGGTTCCATTGTTAGGGAACCCGTCAAGTTTGCTCAGTTGGTTTTCTTTCCTTCCCATTCTATATATATCTGTCTCCAGCTCTTTTGTAGTCTCTTTAGTCTCACTTGTTCACTGATTGTCAATTGTTCACGCAGTGACTCAAGTCTTTCGCTTTGATTTACACTTCACTGACTTTTTGAGTTTTTTGCTGGGCAACTAAATAAATTATGTAACATTTGCTGCCGTTTTAAACAGAGCTGCCAAAAACAGTAATAACAACAACATCAATAAACGACTTGCATAAATTATCCATGCAATTAACTCCAAATAAAAATTAAGTACAGTCGCACGTGGCGTATGCGCAATCTGCCAACAACAACAGCTACTTTGGTCGCTATTAATGTAATTTTTTTTTACATTGTTGTAGGTTAATTAGCTTTCAGCTGACCAAGAAGTACTTTCATGCAATGCATCATCTTTGTTTTGCCGTTTTCCGCTGCCTTTTGGCCAACTTTCTTGCTTTAAGACCATAAACAATTTGTCTTAAAAGTTGTTGAACTTTCCGCAGCTACGTAATGGAATGATTTATATTATGACAGCGCAAACTGAGTGTTAACGGCTGACAGTAACAAACAACAAGAAAAGTAAACTTTGTTAAGAAAATTTGAATTTTTACACGCAAGGTTTGACTGTATATAAATTAAATTTGTTGTTTAACTGTATGTAATGTTATTTAATGCATAATTCTTAAGAAGGAAACAACGAATAAGAATAATTATTTATGCTAAGAAAATTATAAATAAATAAAAATATGGAATAAACAAAATGTTTCCCTAAATAGGAAGATTTATTTACTTCATAGTGTTAATTTACACAGGATTCCATGATTGAATATTTAAATTGCAGCATTTACCCTTTTTGAAGCATTCATTTATATCTGTTTCTTAACAAACAAATTTAAATTTAAACTTAAACTCAAATTGTCTTCACCCTTCAAACTCTTACAGTATTCGCAGCAGTCGCGGATCCCTTGACAGCATTGGAACAGCTGCCAACGGCAGCTCGGCAGCAAGTCAGGCCAGTTCCAGTGGCAGTGGGAGTGGCAGCGGCAGCGGAAGTGGAGGCTCCGCTGGCAATAACATTAACAACAACAACAACATCAACAATAACAACAACAGCAGCAGTAGCAAAATGGATGGAAGCCCACATCATAGGCCCAGTTCTCGAAATGGTCGCGATAATTGGACCAAAATGCCGGAACCCCTTAATGGCCACAAGGTGGATAAATCTGAGAAATCATCACCATCGCGTCGCAGTATGGGCGGTGGCTGTGCCAGTGGTTCGCCCAGTGCCGGTGGGAGTGGCAACTCCTCGAAACAAGGCTCACCATCGTCACGCACCAAGGGCGTTCCACCCAGTTTTGGTTATGTGAAACGTGCCAACGGCAGCATCGCATCCACAGCGGAGCAACAGAACATTGCCATGCTCATGGCCACCGCCGGCGGTGCAGTTAACGGTTTGCCCTGTGGACGCACCGCTCACGTATCAGCAGTGCCACGCACCGCCAGCGGTCGTAAGGTCACTGGCGGTACTCAAACATTGCCCAATGATATGAACAGTAAGTAAACTATTAAGTAGAGTTTATTCTTAAGATTTTAATGTTAATATATAAAACACAAACTTAAACTTTCTCATTTTCCAACCTTCCCCGCAGAATTGCCACCGAACACACAGCACCGCAGCTTCTCGCTCACCGGACCCACAGCTACACAGCTCAGTCAATCCATACGAGAGAGATTGGCCACAGGATCACATAGTTTGCCCAAGCCAGGCAGCGATTTGAATGTGTTCCAGCACAGGTGAGAACGAAACTGAAATAAAACGCTTTTCTACAACTAATCTCATTCCCTTAATACCCTAGAATCTCTACACGAGCGGGTGGTACACGTCACGATGGCTCGTTGTCCGACACGCAGACCTACGCAGAGGTCAAACCAGAGTACAGCTCATATGCGATGTGGCTGAAACACAGCAATACTGCTGGCAGTCGACTCTCAGATGGCGATGCCATAGATCAGATGCAGATTGGCTCACCTGCGATGACCCGACATGGCCAGAAGATGCTACACAATCGGTCAGCAGGTGGTGCAGGAACGGTTCAAATGCCGGTGCAGGGCAATGAGTCACCCTATGTGCAAAGTCCGCGCATGAACCGCAGCAATAGCATCAGGTAAGTGTTGTATAAAGTGAATGCAAATAGCTTGTAGTAAATTTCGTGTCTCCTTCGCTCTATATATCTCTGTCTCTGATTTCCTAACTTTATCTCTTTTTCCTTTTCGTTATCCTTAAAAGCTACTTGAAAGAACGGACATATCCAAGGTGACTTTGCCTCACACATTGCTATGTTTTGTCGTACGCTTTTGAGTTGCGCTTTCTGTTGCATGCCACGCCCATTATCATCGTCGCACTCCAAAACAATCAACGCCTCTTTATTCACTTCACGCTTCTCACTTCGCTTTCTTCACTAAAAAGTGTTGCTGCCTCTTGCAATTCACATCTGCTACATGTTGCACTCTTTGCAGCGTTGCCAAATTGCAGTTTCTTCATAAGTGACAAAGTGTGTGTGGGTGTTTGGGTGTATGTGTGTGTTTGGGTGGGTGCTTGTGTGTGTTTAGCAGACATCTGTCTAGCTTTAGACGTCGCGTTCATTACACGTTTCACTTGTACTTGCTATCGAGCATCTAGTTTCACTAAAGGTCTAAAAACGTGTGTATTAATTTATGTAAATAGTTTAGAGCAAAAGGAAATTTTTAGTTAAGAATAGATATATGGTAAAGAAAGCTTAAAACAATTTTTTGCATTAAATTTTCGTAGTTTTATTAGCAAACTATTAAAAGCTTTTCAGTTCTTATTGTTCGCTTCCTTTTTTCTAATTTTGTCTTAAAGTTTTTGCGTAAGTCAGCGAAAAAAATTTAAATAACGATTACTACACACAAGTAGAAATTTTGAAAGGCTATTAAAAATACATATTATTCTTACCTAAAAAACCATATATTTTTAAATATTTTTCATTATTCTAAAACATGAAAAATGTAGCTCACCACAAAATGTAACACACACACACACACAACTCGTGTGATTTTAAACACGTAAAATAACAGTGAATAGTTAAACTCATTCCATTGTGTTTTTAGCACACACACACACACCCAGGTGAACTTGAGCGTGTTAACACTAAGTACATGTACATCAGTAATGAGCTTGTTTTTCACATGCGCGCCTGAAAGTATGCAAACAATTTGTAATAGTTTAGTTTTAGTGGTCGCGTTGCTTTGTTTGTTTTGTGCATATTTTAAAGTTACTGTAACGTTTTGTGAAACTTAAGTTCTTTTCGCGACACGCCCAAATAGTTAAAGTTGAATTTTTACCAAAAATACAGAACAGACAATGCGAAACTTGTGTAAAACAGCAAAGTGTGCGGAAAAAAGAATTTCAGCAATGAACTCGAAATGGAAAACGAAAAACGAGCAACGTAAAACGAGAAGGGAGAACAGAGAGAATCCCATAAGTGTAAATAACAGCTTTGGGGCCTGAAATGGAAGACAGCAGCAGCAGCAGCAGCAGTAGCAGCAGAAATAACTGAGTGAAGGGGAGTTTGAGGTGCCCAGATTATTATTTGACATGTCAATAGGTTTGTGAACCTTTGACTCGACGATAAGGCACAGCTGAAATGAAAGTTTGCCAGTTGATGTTGTTGGTTTTGTTTTGGGTTTTTGTTTTTTACGTTGCATTCCTGCCACGTCAGCAGTTTGGCTGCCATGTGGACTCTCAAGTGCTTCATTAAAAAATTTTACCAGCAAAATGGTGAGAAAATAAAAACCTGAAACGAAAACCAAATAAAGTGCTGTCTGACAGCACGAAAAGTTTGACAAAACAGTAAAATATATTTTAAGGAAGTTTGCTTTTAGTATACAGAAATAGTATAAAATATGAGCGTCGAATGAAAAGTGTTAAAGAAACGCAGAAAAATTTTCATTTGTAAAAAGTTAATTTAAATTCTTAACTTATGTCTAAACCCAAAAATCTGGTGCCTTTATGTATTTTAATATTTTTCTATGAAGTTTCAGGAGACTCCGCACAATTGTTCATTTGAAATTAACCAAAATGTTCAATTACTGAATTTTGGAATTTAATTTGAGCACAGTTGCATTTATAATAGTTTAAGATTTCTCTTTCAACTGTTAGTTTTGCTTATTGCTAAGTTTCAAAGGCTCCAGCTACCCGACATTGGCTTGAACCGCTCCTGTGTGGTGGCCAAACTAATGTGCTCTTGGCTGCCTGGGGTCACACTCTTGCTTTCAATGCATCAATTATGTAAAAGGAAGTGGAAAGTAGCATGTGGCATGTGGCAAGTGGCAAGTGGCAAGTGCGCAACAACAGTGGCCAACACCAGAGTAACCAGTTTTGGTGGCTTGTTATCAAATTTTATGCCAGAACAGAGCAAACCAAAGCAGAAGCTCTCAAACACACACATTCAGACCGTGTTGTGCCAAATGCCCAAGAGCGTAAAGTAAACGCCCTCAAGCATAGCAAAAACCGTAACTAACATACACATATACATTTATACACACAGACATAGACAGACCGCAAATGCAAACATGGCAAACTTGTGTAGACGATGGCACATGACGTATACGTAATATTAGATTTGCATGCGAAATGCCATTAATGTCAGTTATCAGCAGAGTGAGCAGCAGCCGCTCTGCTACAACAACGCACAGATTTGTCCCTTTCACTCAACTCTTTCCACTTTTCCCCAACTCTTCTTTCTCTCACACTGTTTGGTCTGCGGTCAGTTTCTAAGCTTTTGAAGGCAAACGTATTTTACGATGATTTGTCAGGGGATTTGGCATGAGATTGCACATAATGTTATCAGTCACACACACAGGCAGAGTGACACACACTTGTCAAATTGGTAGAATTGTCGCGCACGAAATTAAACGGAAATTTGAAGTGACGCCTGAAAATATGCAACACTCGACTGCAAATTGGCCTAATAAAGAGCCAAACCACAACGGAAATTTGCAAGTGTCTGGCAAATAGCTCACACCACAGACAGTTACACACACACACCACATAAATTCACCGACTATAATCTGTGCAGAGACATTACTGAGCCTACGAAACTTGCAGTCGCTGCAGAATTGCAATTAATGGCTACTTGCATAATTAATAGCCAATAAATAAACTTATTACACTACTTGCATTAAGTAACTTAATTGCATAACAAGCACTTTAAAACCGCTTTTAATTACTACCAAAAGCTTTTAATTTTATCCCAATTAACTGGAGTTTACTTGTTGCTTTTCCTGTGTTGGTATTTAATGAAATATTTATATTAACTCAATATACTTTCGATTGACAGATATAAATTGTAACACTGTAAATTTCCTGGCTACTCTACAGAGTTTTATTATCTCATTACTCATCATTTCATACAATTTATGTTTCACGATCTACGCTCTTTGTGCTACTCTGTTGGCAAAGCCATAAATGCCTGCACTTTTGTTACTTTGATATATTTTATGACGCTTTACATTCTTTCCATTCAATCACTCACAGATCCACCAAATCGGAGAAAATGTATCCCTCGATGCTGAGTCGTGGCGGTGATGTGGAAATCGAGCCATATTATTGTCTTCCCGTGGGCACCAATGGCGTGCTTAGTGCGCAAATGGCAGCTGCGGTGGCCCAAGCCCAAGCTCAGGCACAGGCCCAGGCTCAAGCACAAGCTGCCCAGGCTCAGGGCAACGCTGCCGGCAGCTTGGCTGGAGTGGCCTGGAGTCAGCCCACCTCGCCCACGCCCCTAAATCGCGGTCCTTTTGCGGCTGCAGCTTCTGCTTTGTCGCCTACACATGCCACGGCTGCAGCAGCATTGGCAGTGGCGCATGGCGGAGCTGGAGGCGTGGTTGGTGGTGGCGGTATTTGCGGTGGTGGCAGCAACATTACCGCCTCGCATCGTCTAACATATCCCAAGAAGAATGATGAAGGTGAGTAGCAATAAATAGCTAGATAAATGTTATACGCTTCTCCCGCTTATTTTCCATTTTCATTTCCATTTACATTTCCATTTCCATTTACAATTTTCCATGCTTCACTTTCCACTTTCAGTGCATGGCAGTGCTGCTTCGCTGTTGTCCGGAGGCAGCTCCTTGTACGGTTCGGCGGAGGAGCGACAGGCACACGAGATACGCAGACTGAAACGGGAACTCCAGGATGCACGTGAACAGGTGCTCAGTCTGAGCAGCCAGCTGTCAACCAATGTAAGTACTCATACTCACATTATTCACAATTGTCTACATCGAAATTTGAGCACTGAATTCAGACAGAAAGTTGCTGCTTATCCAGCGATAAGTCAGTTCGCTTGAAATGCCAATATTACTTGGGTTAGTAAGAACTTTAAAGACAACTTTGTTAGACTTTTAGCTGGGATTATTTGGTAATAGAGAGTTCGGTAGAAAAGACAATGAACAGCTGAGAAAGAGTTATCGAGTTTAACTGCAGTTTAATTGAACATTTAAGAAAAACTTTAAATATTGATTAAAATTCAAATTAATTTTTAAATGTCCAAGATTTTCTCTTATAAAGAACAAAGAGCTTTTTTTTATCAACTTTAAATGTTACTTCTCAAATAGTTTTAATAAGAGTTTTAAATAATAATCCGAATTTTAAATTAATAATTAATTTTAACTCATTCAACTTTCTAAGTTTTAAACACAACTCCTTTTTATTTTCGCTAAGTAATTTGCTTAAATTAAAAGAAGTTATCTTGACAAAACGTGTATAACACATTTCAGCAGTTGGTAAGAAACTTTGGCCAATTGCCAGGGGAATCATTTGGTTGCTGCCCCGAAAAGGCTGCAACATTTTGTAGCAGCTGTCGCAGAGTTTTGCGCAATTCCATTGCCTACTTTTGGGGCGTTGCTCAAGAATGCAATCGAAAAACCTGGTAACAATGTTGCGGCTGCTGTTGAGCTTAAATTGCTGCAGCATAACTACCTGGTATGCCACCGCCGCTCGTTCCACGCCCCTTCAACGCTCCATTTTCTCATGTTATTTACCTTATCGGATGCTGTAACTGTTGTCGCTTATCGGAGCCGCAGTCGGGACGCATTTTTGTCGAAAGCTGTGAGCAACTTTTAGCCAAGTTGCTGTCATATATTCTCCCTCCCACTCTTTCTATGTGCTTATGACTGTCTCTTTTTGGCTGGCTCAAGTTGTCAACAAGAGTCACGCAGTCTGATAAACTTCCGTGGCAGTCGAGACAGATGTACTCCAAACAGGAGTAGAAAACTGTCTGCATGTGAGCAAAAGTTGATTTTTATTGTTGCCTCTGCATATCTATCAAATAACTCCTCGACAAATAAATAAAATAAACTTTAAATTGCATTCCCAACTTTGTTCGACAGACTGAGGGCAATTTCAACGTCTTTACTTTGCTTTCTTTCCAGTTCTTTCCTCTGAATTTTACGTCTTGTAATGCTATAAAGTATTTTATGGTTTCCCCTTCGTACCTTTCTCGAAAATTATTGAGGCCGTGCAGACATATTAAACATTTCTCCAGACATCCATAAATCTGTACCGATTGAGACGGACTCGTCTCAAGGTCAAGGTGTACGTGTAAATTATCGTTTGATGGATTCGATGAGTTGCCCCTCTCCATCTACTGTTTCTTTTACTGCTTTTCATTGTCAGCATTAAGTGAGCTTTAAGCTTGAAAGTTTTTCACAACTTTTACCAATTTCCGCAGCAAGTCAAGCGTGAAAAATGTCATTTCTGCCAGTCGCTTGCCAGTCAACCAGCCAAACGAACAATAAACTTTCCGACTCCACTGACCTGCTCTCCTCTCTCTTTCTCCGCTCTCTGTCTCTATCTGCCTCTCTGCTGCCATAAAAGTGCTTTGAAATGCGTCTAGTCTGAGACAAAAAGCCAGAAATACGAGAATAATTGCAATGAAGTTTTTCTATTATTACTTATTATTATGGCATTGACTGAGCTCTCGATTCGGTTCGTCAAGACGGGGTTAGAGGCGGTTAAGTGTTGTGGGCGGGGTCCTGCGTCTAATATGATGTGTGTTGGCAAAGAATTTGTGCAGTTAACTGCAAATGGGTCGTCTCTGTTGGCCAAGAACTGCAGTTACTTGTGAAACAATTTCAACAATTCCAACTGAAGTCTTAGAAAGTTAAAATCGTGATCATAAGTCGAACGAGTCGAGCAGAAATAAGTTAAGTTTTAATTTGTTTGAATTTGTAGTGAAATTTAATTTTAAAGCGGATTTAATTTAAAAATGAAAACAATTAAAGTCTTGTCATTAAATTCAAATTATAAATTTGGTTTATGAGTTTTAAGATAGTATAAAAAAACTATGAAATCGGATATTATTTAGGAACTCTTTATATTTATTCCTGCAAATATTTCTTTAAATCAAAACAAAAACAATTCTTCAATCTGCAGTTAATCAAAGAGTAGCAAACATTCACTTAAGTTTAAACAATTTAATTTAGCCATCAAATAGAGGCAGAGGGCGTGGCAGCTTTTCAACAACTTTACCAACTTGGCGAGTTGAAGCCGTTAATTCGCTGACGTCATTAAAAACTTTCAATGTTGCACAATTTGAACTTTATCCATCAAACGATTCTCGAGGCAGACAATGCAATAATTTTCCTCTAACTTGATTGTGTTGAGTGCCACGCCCAGTTTATGTATGAATTTGAAAAGCTTTTTAATTGCCCATTCGACGCTTTTCTTTGCCGTTCAATTTCCCTACCAAATTGAACGGCACCTTCACTCACGTAGAGAGAGATGGAGATAGAGACAGGAAAAGAGATAGCAATAAAGCCCGTGGCTCAGATCGAGGTTTGATTGCGCCTGGCGCTTAATTAATTTCAGCTATGAGTAATAACATCATAAATGCCAATACAATTCCCCTTCCTCTGCCCTACCCCCTTGCAAACCCCCCCGTCTCGACTCTCGTCAGTCGCTCTGTCAGCAGTTTTGCGGCGTATTATTTGCTATTGGCTTTTTTATTGACAGACGTTGAGCAATTTCACTTTGCGGTCGCTCAAAGCGAAAAATCGAGGCACAATCCTCAATCCTCAGTACTTTTGCCATTTCCCCGTTTTCTTCCCTTACCTGTCTCCATGTCTATTTTTGTCTCTCTGCCTATCCAGAGCCATAGTCGTTGCTTTTGATAGTTGAGTTCGTTGAAGATTACTACAATAAGTCTTTATAAAAGAAATCTGTTTATATATTTCTGCATCGTTTGTATTTTGTAGGCCATAAACTTTTAAAAACATGGTTATCAAATTAAAAAATCTATAAAAATAATACATTAAGTCAAATATAAAACATATTTTGTTATTATAATTATATTAAATTTTTTATTGCATATGATTTGTTAATGAATAAACTCATAATTTAACTTTTATTTGAAATAAAAACAGAGTAATTGTCCTAAAAGTTAATTTTGTAAGTTGCTTTATTTTTATATATATAAATATATTTTTGCAAGATAAATATGAAGCTCTTTTTAAGTTAAAATTGATATATCGTGTACACAAATTGTCTTTAAACTACTAAAATTTAATTAGATAGAGTAGCTTTACTTTTATTTTTGCCATTACTGTATAGACTTTTAGCTAGTTCCGTTTCTAGACTCTAAAAGTTTTCCCTTACATCTTAGTTGTATAAAAACGGTAAAAGCCTGCGGTTCTCTCTGCTCTTTAAGATCTCAGAGAAGAATTTATCCAAGTTTATAGGTAAAATTCAGTTCATTTTTAAGTTACTTGGCTTAGGATGAAAATAAACCCACTTCTAACTGTTTTCTGCTATCTAAACTTATAATATATGTTATAAAATACAAAGAAACAAATCTTAGTTCAACTATTTTCCCAACTTTTCGCTACTGTCCGCTTAATATTTATGCCAAACTCCAGAAGTGCAATCAACACTTAAATCGCTCCCTTCCTGGAGTGCTATCAGGTTAAGCTTTATGGCGGTCACTAATGCACTGTAGCGCCAAAAAGTCAAAGCAAAAAAGAAAGAAAAAAGAAAAGAAGGAAAATATAAAAATCAAAAACATAAAGAAGCTTATGAAACTTCCAACCTACGTCAACTTTAAACAGCTTTGCCAACAAAAACAAAAAAAGAGGAAGAAAAAACAGAGACCTCAATTGAGCAATCTTATCACTGACCATAAATATTAAAGCACAGCAATATTAACAACAACAAAAATACAACAACACTAATAACAAGAAGACTACACAACCCTAGAGGCTAGGCGAAACCACAATTCAAGGCAGAAACAAAATGAAACGAGTCTCGAGCCACGCAACGCGCCCATTTATCACGCACTCCAAATTGACCCAACTGACCGAATAGTACACACACATAAACACACACTCACACATACATACGCACGCATTAGAAGTGTGATATAGAGAAAACCGCTTATCTCTTAGCGACGCTCCCTTTGCCTCTCTCTGGAATCATAACTAAGAGGCGATCAACAAATGCGCTGAGCTAAAGCAGATGATTCGCAAATACTAAGAGCGGGAGGGGCTCTAAGGCGAACAAGGGACAACAGAATTGTGCTCATGTGTGCTTTAGGGCAGGGGGGCTGAGTGCAGGAAAGAGATAGGCGGAGATAACATTAAGTCTTTTAAGTTCTTTATTTTAATTGATTTGGGATTAAAGAGAATTCGCTTGTCAATATTTGAGCCACTTGAAGAAGCACGCGTATTGTAGATGGGCTAAGAGAGGCAGGGGAGTGGTGGAGAGGGGGGTATAAATATGAAAATGTAATAGAACAAACTGGGAGCTCTTCGGGCAAGTGCCGTTAAATTCTTGCCTAGGCAAATAGTTTAATGGACACCAAATGAGCAGCTGCTGAATTTGTGCGCCTCAATCAAGTGACAGTTGTTGTTGTTGTTGTTTTTTTGTTAGGAGAATTAATGGAACAAATAAACCATAAATTAGTCAAGACTTTGTTTATGCTTTAAGTTCGCTTTTGTTTTATTTACTAATATAAAAACAATTTTCTTCTCTTTACTTTCAGGTAAGTGTTTTTAGACGATTTCTATTAAGTTTATTGAAAAATTGGTATGTACAGCAAATAGTTTTAAGTAATTCCATTTGAGGAAGGTATATATCTGACATAAGCCTAAATTGCGCTATGAGGAACTGATTAGAGAAATTTTAAATTGAAAAATTCTTAAATTTACAACTTTTTAATGGGAAACAACAAAGAATTTAATGCTTAATTTTTATACTACAAATACTGATAGTGTCAGAATTTATAAATAGTCTTGACTATAAAATTTCTTATCTCAAAATATTTTGGGAATAGAATATTTATAGCTGTTTTAAGTTTCTTAAATCATAAATTAGCATTCAATATTTTTCTATATTTTCTAAAATAGTTTTATTGAATCTGACCAGCTACCCTAAATGTTTTATATATTTCAAAACAAGCATAAATTCCCCACTTCTTCCATTAGCTTTGATACCCTCAAAAATCCTAATCCACTAGTGTTTTGATTCAGCAGCAATCAATTGCTCCCATAACTATTATAACCCATATATTACCATCTCTGTTACTGGTATCAATGCCAATAAGTCGACTAAATCGCCCAACTTATGCCAGTCAATGACTTCCTCCACCAAGTACTCCCCAAAAAATCTCTCTGTCTGTTGCTCTGTACCCACGCAAATCACATGAGTTGGCAAAAATGGGGAACTAAAAGTTAAGTTCGAGGCACTTGAATATATTTTGGCTGGCAATTGCTTGCCTTGGCAAATGTCGAGGTCAATTTGGATAGACAAGTCCCAACCCAGGCACTCCCCTCTGGCAAAAGGCGACTCAATTTGACATAATCAATCATTTTTTAAGTTGCGATTCCCATCCGCTTCCCTTCTGCTGTCTCCAAAAATCAGACTCGTTAAACAAACCCCCAAAAAAAAAAAGTTTTTACAGCTTTATTATGTCTCTACCTCCTGCTCTGTTGACTGCTCCCCTTTTCTCCCCTTCCTTTCCCTTCTTCTACTCTTCCTTGCGCTTGTCGCTGACTTTGGCGCCGCAGCGTCTCATGCTAAAAATAAATGACGCCAGCGCACACCCCTTCCCCTACCGCTTGTGGTGCTTCAACTAACTACGAAACACAAATTTGCACATTTTTTTAGTCCTTATTCCTCCCGTCCTTTCCTATCTTCCCTTTGGCAAACTTCATTTGCCGACCTCGTCCTTTGCACACAGGAAACTGCGTCTGTAATTTTTTTCTGCTGCTCTACGCTGAATAGTTTTGCCAACGTCTAAATAAAATGCGAGTCGATGGGGCTGAGAGCGACGACTACGTTGGCAGCGACGCTGACTGTGACTGCGTTGCTAGCAGCGCCGCCGCTTTGGCGCCAGCTGCTCATCCCCAGTCTCAGACACAGTCTGCGGCGTTTTTTCCTGTGGCAACATTGTCATGGACTAGGCTGTGTGATACTTTTGATGCCCTGTAGGGTATTGGGTTATGAAATTTATTATAGCTAAAGAGTGAGTAGAATAAAAGCACTTAGCGTTTAATAAAATCTAAAACCTATTTAATTATTTTAGTTATCTGTTTATATAGCAAATTGCTGGTTAAATTCCTGTTGTACCCTGTAAAATATAAATTTTATTCTAAGCACTCAATTAACTAAATCAACTCTTAAATTATTTCCACACACTCCCTGTGCTTTCTTATTTCCTGTATAATTTTGACACTTTTGCAATTTCGTAGCGTATCCTTGCTGTCATATGACTGCATAATTTTGTCTCAATTTTTATTTCCTCTCCCCCTTCCGGCTTCCGCCTTTCGCTCGATTACTGTTTTTGCCGTTTCTGATGCTGTTATTTGTTTTGTCGCCGCCGTCAAGCCGCCGCTGCTGACTTTGGCGTTGTCGCCACCGCAGTCACCGCTGCGACGCAGCAGGATGCTTGGTGCGTTTGCTATGGCCACTGGCTCTGTCTCTGCCTCCGTCGCTGTCGCTGCTATTGGCTGGCCATAGCCAGTTGCTTGCCAAAGGATTTGGGCGTCGAGTGTGTCATATTCAGTTCCGCATTTGATGCGGCAGACGTCGGAACGCACGCACTGTGGCTGGCAACATTTTGAATAGACAAACAGCTGTTTGGCAACATGTTGCTAATGCACTTCGCATGTTGCTGATCGTCAGCAGAGCACGCTAACTCACTCGCTCGCACGCTCTGGTTCGTAGCTACTAGCTAGGCTCTCTGTGCGCTCTCACGTTCTGTTGCGCTCTTTGTGCGCTGTGCGCTCTCAACTGATCTTGCTCAACATGTTGTTAGTTCAACGTCGGCTTCTAAGCGAAGTGGACGTGTGCTGCTCGTCGGTCTTTGTGTTGTTGTAACTGTAGCGAAAACTAACTGAGAGCTTAGAGTGTCGTCGTTTCATACGTTAAACGTGAGAATCGCATAAGCAACGTGATCGTGCCTGTTGTTTATTTATTTAACTGATTACTGGAGTGTGTGTATGTAAAGCCCAAGAGCTGTGGGATTTGTGATTTAAAGAAAGGTTCATTGAGCATATTTTTGTCATGTGTTGAAACGCTTGAAAAATCTATAAATAATTTCAAGCCATGGCCTTTAAACGTGTTTAGTGCTTGTGTTGTTGTAATGAGCGATAAGCGCACGAAACGAAAAGAAATTTAAATAAAATTAAAGCAAAATAAAACCGGTCGCTGAATTCTGCGTGTGTTTTCGCGCAGTGTAAAATTCGGCTGGTCAGTTAAGAAAACAATAACAAAGTGAAGCATTAACAAAAGTTTAACAAATTATCTGCTGGTGTGTGTCTGTGACACAAAAAGATAACAAAGATAAAGCAAGATAAAAAATTAAATAAACAAATTGTTGCCGCAACATTTGCAATGCGGAAGCTGTAAATAAGATACAAGATACAAGATACAAAATAAAAACAGTGCTCCAATAAAAGATACAAATTATATATGTGTAGAGATATATAAAACCCCAAAGCGTGCTCATTGCTGAAAGCCTGTTCAGTATTCCTCCAAAAATACAACTCGAGTGTCTGCAGTGACTCGACTAAAGTTGCACAATCAGCGGACAATAATACCGAACCGAACTGAACCGAAAAAAAATACTATAATGGAAATGGAAAATCTGCAACATCAGCAGGGAAACCGAGAGGGTGTGACTTTGTTGTCATAATGAAACGCAGTTATTGTTTCTCTCATCAAACAGCAACAAATTAAGCAGAAGGCAAAAAGAAGCAGATTGGTTAGGAGGGGTAGACAGAGGGGTAGGTGTAGTGGTAGGGGAGAGAGAGACACACAAAACGGCAATTGTTTAATGGAGCATGTCGAAATGAGCAGTGCAAATTGTTCATAGGGTGCATCCCGTAGATGCTGCAAGATGCAGGTCAGCACAGTAGCGGAGAAGGGTCTAAAGCACGGGCCTAAAACAGGGCCCAAAACTACTGCCACAAAGTAGCCGCGTAATAAAGATTAAAACTGATAACGTTTTTATTTTACTACCAACTATTTTCATTTTTGGAAAACGTATCTTTATGGGCAATCGGTTTTTTTGTGGTAACTGCTGCACTTGCGACTTAAACTTTTGTTTTTCTAAACTTTCTGGATGCTACCTGGCTCCATTTCTGCTCCTCTTTTCGCTAATGGCCACACAAATCCCGTGACAGGCCAATATATCAGCGTGCACAGAAACAAATCCCTAAAAAAAGAGGATGAAAAGGAAAATAATCAAATTAGGTTTGACTGTACAGTGTGTACAAAGTACACATGGCAAATGTTCAATTCAAAGTTCCCAGCACCCGCAGACTCTTTAGACACACACCCCGACATGTGTGTGCCGTGACAGCTGTGTGTGTGAGAGTGTGCCTAACGGAGGTGTAGTGTCACCCTCCCCGGAATCGCTTTCATCTTCAGTTCTACCAGTTCCCCTCCACTGAAAAACCCGCGCACGACTTTGCGTGCGATCAATTAAATGAAATTTTTGGAAGTTCTCAGCTCAGCTCAGTTCAGTTCCCTGTTCCCAGCGTCACCCTCGCATCCTGTGCCCTAAACTCACAAATATGTATAGGAATATACTTATATATATATCTACCGTTTTTTTTCTGTGTAATAAATTCTTATTAGAGTTTCGGCGCCTCGGGAATGCCGAGGGAAACAAGATTTATGCGCCTGTGAAGAGTAGTTTTTTGTCTTTTTTTTCGTCGTTGTCTTTTCGCTTATAATAATATGAATTTAAGCTGCAACTCAAGTATTTTAATTGAAAAAAAATATTGCAATTAATTATGCCGCAGCAGAGCTCATTTCCAGTGTGTGTGTCGTGTGTGTGTGTGTTTGTGTGTGTGTGCCTGATGAAGATTGATTTTCGTTTTGCAGCATGGAAAATTGCGAGGCACAGCTAATGAAAATTGTCGTTTTTGTCGAAGAAAATTTGTTTTTAATATATGCATGCTGGCATTAACTTTGAAGTTGTTTTTCTCTGCCTCTTTCTCTCTCTCTCTCTCTCTCTCTCTCTCTCTCTCTCTCTCTCTCTCTCTCTCTCTCACACTCTCTTATGATTTTTCTTTCGTTTGAACTGCCGGCATGATTTTCCCTGCAATTTTCCACATATGCAATGTTCCGTTTATAGGTAAGGTGACTTCCTTGTAGACACGCCCCCTCATTCCCCTCTATCGATGCGTCTCTTTAAACTGACATTTAAATCAATTGCTCTTCAGCGTTAGCTGCCTTTAAAGCGAGCCGCAGTTTTACTTGAGTTTTCCACAACAATTTCCATTGATTGACTTTCTCGACTGCTTGTCAGTATGTGTGTTTGTTTGGTGGCATTTTATTTGCCATTTCGTAGAGTCAGCAAAGACAAAGCAAACACACAAATAGGGAAGTAGTGCATATGGATACCCTGTAATAAATTAATGAAGGAAAAGTTGTCATCAAACATCTTTTCGTATTAATTTCAGTCCAAAAATTTCATTTTATTTTTATAATTATTTGGTTTTACATAAAAAATTAAATTAAACCTCCCTTTAAGCTTCCGCTTTGATAACGGGGTACAAACATGCATGTCAACCGCTTGAAACCGAGTCAATTGATGTAGCTCACACTCCCCGACCTCCCCATTCTCCCTAGTCCCCTCCCAACTCCAACGGATTGGGAGCCAAACTGTCTGCTCTGGCAGCTGTGAAGTGTGTTTTGCATTTCTGTGTTTGTCCGCCATGTAAATGCCATGTAAATATTTGTGCAGAGCCAACATTGGTCCCTTACCAACACCTTCAATAAAACAAAACGACAAAAACAAGAAAACAAAAATACCAAAAACAACATGTACGAAAATACTTAACGCCTGACGCGGCACTTAATTAATAGGCAAAAAAGTTTTATGAGTCTCAATTGTTTCCCAACGAAAATCCATTGGATATTCGATCCCAGACATTAAACTAACGTGCTACTGTGCTACTATACGGGGCTAATGACCCGTAAACAGCGACAAATCTACGGCGCATGGCCGGCATGCTTAGCTAGGTAGGGTCAATTTTCGGGTGCCGGATTCTACCTGCTATACAAAGGGTTCGGCTTGGGAAAATCTGTGTTCCTTCGTGTGTCTGACTGGATTTAATTGACGGAAAGGCGGCGACAGCAGGGCTAAGAGAATATGTTCAGAAAATGGTAATTAACCAGAGGAAATTGGTTAAGAAAAGGAAAGAAAGGCATAAACGATTGTTGTGGGAAAACGGCGCTTAGCTTGGGTTAAAGTAGAGAGGAAAGCGGGGAATACAGTCACATAAAATATGGAAATATGAGGGAACTGATGAAATTATTACAGAATTTAACAAAAGGCCGAAAAGTTATGTATAAATTTCGGACTGTAAAAAGAAAAGAAAACAAACTGTTTAAGCATAAATGTGTGAGGAAAATGATAATTGACAATAATTGAATAGAAATTTTAATACATTAGAATCCGGTTATACCGACTCCGCATAAAGCGTTTGTCCGGTTATTGCGACGAAAATTCGATGACTGGATTGCTTTGTATAGGGTGATGTATGGTTAAAGCGACTACCGAATATAACGACGCAAAATCGTCGGTCCCTTGAGTGTCGTTATAACTGGATTCTACTGTATATAAAGATTGCATGTTGAAAATTAACAGGCTAAAAAATTTGGACTTCTCTAGAGAACTACTTCAACTCCGCTATCTCTATAAACTGAGAAAGAAAACTAATATCATTTTGACCCCAAAACAAAACTCTTTCTAGCTCTTCACCTCGCCTATCCCCTTTCCGCTCTCTCAGTCCGATTTGTTCTTAATCTAGACATAAACTAGAAGAATTCTCTAAGGATCAGTAGAGATAGCTTTTCTCTAGCGACTACCTGTTATCGTAATTACATAAAAGTTGCAACTTGTTTGCGTTTCCACCTTTTTGCATTGCACTTTGCGCTAATTAGCCGTGTGTGCGTCTCAAGGTTGGCATTTTACCTAGGTTGCACCTTGTAAGGTTGACTAATTGGTCTCTGGTCTCAAGTCTCTGGGTCTCTGGTCGCTGCATTGGCAACATGTTGCCAGCTGGCACAGCTGCGATGGCAGCAACAGTTGCTACCACTGCGCATTTTGCAGCCGTCTCATGTCTTTGCCACTCAATAAATAGTCATTATCTGTGTGGATTTGTCGTCTTTGTGGCATGCCACACCTTTAATAAAAAAGGGACATTTATAAAAAGTGAATGACTTTGCTGATTGCAGATGCTTCGAAAGGTTCAGCAACAAAACATTAATCAGCTGCAAGAAATACTCGTGATAGTGTTGCAAGTTCAGTTGTTGTTACAATTACGAGGCAACTGATTGCACTGCTGCCTTGATTACAGAACTCTACCATTCGATTTGGTCCACCCCAATGCTCACTCTAATGACAGTGGTGTGTTATGAGACAGGAGAAGCATCTTAAATGGAACACTATTTCCAGAGCACAGTACTTCGTTCTCTTTTCTCAATTCTGGGAACCACGGACCTTTTCTTCTTATCTATGTGTCGTCTATTTAGTGCTTCAAGTTCTCGGGAAGACGCCTCCAAAATTAAATTATCTGCTTCAGTTCTTGAGTTCTTTGCTCTTCTTCTATCTACTTTTTCCGACGCTTATCGTTGATTAGTTCACGACAGTTGATAGACAATCTTTTAATTGAATTTATAGTTTAATTTAAAAGAGTTTTCTATTTGACAGTTTTTGTATTAAGCCATCATTTTAAGTGAAAATTTGAATAATTTGTATAAATAAATGTATTCTTAATTGGGCTTTTATTAGACCATAATTTAAAATAGAAACTAACTATACAAATGTCAGATAATTAGTGTCTTTCTTTTTACTTTTAAATAAAAGAATCGTTGCTATATTTGCTGCTTTTGTCATAAATTCTGTATTTGAGCTACTTGAAATGTATCTTCTTAGTCCTGGCAGCAGCTGCTTGTTTCTGTTATTTGGCAGTGTTGCTGTTGCTGTTCGTTGTTATTGTTGTGTCATTAGTGCCACCGTCCGATGCAACGAGCATGTTAAAGAAACATAAACAGAGTCCGACCCCTTAACCCCATCCTGACCAGACTAAGCACTTACCCAAAAATGAGAAACAAAATTGAAGTGGGGGAAACGACAAAAACAAAAACAACAAAAAAGCAGAGAGAAAAAAAAGTTTTTCATTATTATTATTGCCCACGTTGCAAGATGGGGCTGCTCTGATAGTATGACAGAGAGCGACCCAGCGACGAGACGACCCAAAAACTCATCAACATAATCAACAAAAGCATCGAGAGAGAGAGAGAGAGAGAGAGAGAGAGAGAGTGACAAGGCAAGTAAGGGGCAGAGAGAGAGAGATAGAAGGCAATGTTGCATGCAACATGCACAAGATACGAGTGATTGTTGCCTGACAGCACGTTGAGAGTTTGAAGCCGTTGCCGGGCCAACAAATATCATCTGTGAGCAGATGGATAAATTCCATATTCGGATATACAATACAAATATATCCAAACATATAGTATGTATACATATACATATAATAATTTCAGCTTGTTGTCTGTCAAGTGAACAAGTTAGTTGGCATTCTGTACGGGGTATGCGGGTGTCGGTTGTACCCGTAATTACTGCAACTCGTGAGCAGAAATTCTAAAATTCAAAACGTACACGGAAAAAAAATTGGACTGGCGATGTGCTAAATTAATAAATTACTCAACACTTAAATAAAACATTTAGATTACTGAAATATAAAAATAAAAATTAATGAGAATATTTCTTAACTCATAATTATATATTTTATTATTATTATTATTTTATTCCTTCGATCCCCTATTTTTCTTCAGTGTACCTTGTCACTCATTCTTTTATCACATATGACGTAGAGACACCGACTGTTGGACTGTTTGGCTTATCAGCATGCAAACACATCAATTTCGAGTCGCATTCATTACCTTAAGTATTCAAGCTACACGCCACGCCTACCTGCCCCTCAGTTGCACCTACAATTGAGAGACTCAAACCTATAGACTGTTTGATAAACTGTTTGTTGACGTAATTTGTATGCAGACAATTCGATTCGAATTGATTTGATTCGTTTCATTTGAGTACGATTCGATTTTTGATTCGTGTCAATTTGATTAGATTTGTTGAATTTGCTTTTGTTTCTGTTTCACTTGAAGTTTGGCAATCCGTTGTCCGGTAGCTACTAGATACAACTGCGTTTCTTTAATCCAATATGCAAATTTATGTCTATGAAGCAAATGAAAGTGAACTGCTTTAAATTTTGTTTTCTATTTTTTCTTGTTTTTCTTGGCACTCAATTGATGCTTTCTACACGATTAAAAGTGTCTGACAGATTGATGTATGTGTTGATATCTGGGAATCTTGTCTGATTTCCATCCTGTCAGCATTTCTCGTCTGGTGTTTAGTCAATCTGCATTTCTTGGTATCTAGATGAAGTAAATCAAATGTGTCTATATCATTTTTTAAAGGCCAAAAAGATTAATCTTATAAACAAATTGTTGGGTATTCAGTTTCTGTTGAGTCACTTTATATTAGATAAACTTTACTTAACTACTAGTAGTTCTAGACTCCAACCTCGAGCTGTGAGCATCTTATGTTTCAGTAATTTATTACCCCATTTGGCAATCCTTAAGATACATTTACAGCAACGCAATTCAATTGCATGACAGCAGCTTGGCCTTTAATTAAATGCATTATAGTCGACTCAATATATACACACATATATTATGCTACTCTGACGTACTAGGAAAGACACACTTTAAACTAGTTTAGTATATATTATTACATGCTCTCTGCCATTCACAATCACAATTGCATTCACTTTAGAGCCTCAAGTTACATGGGCTAATATTGTTATTACAGAAAGCTCTAAACTTAAATTAGACTCAATTGTTTATAATTTGCAGTCGCATATGTCAAGTGCGTCGTTCCTCGTTCGTCGACGACCACTCGAGGAAGTGCCACGCCTACATTTCATCTCGATCTCGGTCTCGATTTGGAACTCAATGGGGTTAGGCTCGCACAAAAAAACTGGTTGAGTTTCTACGTTTTATATTTTATTTTTTTAAGTTTTTCGCTTTTTTTTTGTTTAACTTCCACCCGCTAAATTCACAGAAAACGAAACGGAAAAAACTCAACTTCTCACAGCAGGTTTCGTGTCCAATTAATGCAGTTCGATAAACTACAAAACTCTTATATAAAAACTACAGTTTTTTGGTCCTTTTGTGTCGCGCCCTTTTGACTTCGTTTTTTGTGTGTTTTTTGCATAAATAAGCATGCATTAAATTATAAATTCTACGACCGATAAACGTTCTCTGATAGCTCTGAATATCGTAGTTAAAAAATTGAGAAAAAGAAACCGAATGGTGTTTTTTTACTTAAAAACCCCAAAATCTATAAATAAACCATAAAAAATCCATTTTGATGACGTGCTGGAAATGTTTATTGTTTTATATTTCGCTGTGATGTCATGTTTATTTCTTTAGTTTCAAATATAAATATAATATATCTGAACACACCTCAATAATTATAGTAACATTAGCTTCGAGTTGAGCCCTGTCATTGGGAGCAGTTCTCCTTTGGAAAAAAAGTCACAGCAGCAACGGAGGCAAAAAATTGTTCGCATCCAAATTGAAATAACAACTCGACCCAATTAAAATCCTACAAGAGCAACGCCTCTAATGATCACAAACTAGACAAACACACACCAAACACACATCACACACACACACACAACTCGCGTGTTGTTGTGGCATTTACAAGTGTCTCTTTTTTTTACTTCTACAATTTTTTAGCTGACAAATGCTCTGGGTAGCATTGACTTCATGAGTGTTAAGTGTGATTACATTCATAGGAAACTTTGAAGAACTCATTAGAAGACCTTGCTGAATCTCGAAGCTTTTTAGAACGAAATCAAGCGAGAAATGCAATCTCATGTTGGCCAACTGTTTCAGCCACATATTTAATCAAGCTTACAATTAGCTTTATTTGGCCTTGACGCCATTTTGAAACTGCTTTTTGACCGTATAAATATCAATTAACACACTTAGAGCTCTTATAACCAAATTCAGCTACCTAAGTTAGTTGTGTGCTGAGATCTCAAAGCAAATTTAATCAAAATTCAATTTTAATTTTTGCTCAAACATGTCATAAATTAAATAACAATAAATTAAGCTTAGTTACAATTCTGAAGAATAAAGCTTACATTGTTGAATAGCACAACTAATCTAAGCTTCCTTGCTTCGTTCTGTTTATTGTAGACCATAAACATGAAGAGCTACGAAGCTTCAACTTTTTATTAAAAATTTCATTAGAGTTTTGCTAACTGACAGAGCTTAGCAAAAGCCCAACAACTGTTGAGTCGACCTTGAGGGAGTGTCACTTAACACCCCCTTTTTGCACTTAACACACGCCACCCCCTGTCCCGCCCCCTTCGACGCCTCTGCTCGAAGTAACTGACACGAAGCCACTTAGCAATGCAGTTGACAGCCTCATTTTGATTAGTTTTGCGTATTTTTGCTGTCTTATTTTTTAACCAGTTTTGACATTGAATATTTAGAATTCCAAATTCTTTTTTTTTTGTTTATATTTCGGTTGGCTTTGTTATAAACAAACTTAGTTTTTTTCATTGGAAGCTGACACAGTTGCCAACAATAAATTATTATTATTTTTTTTTTTTGTGTATTGCGCATTTTGTCAACATTTTTTTGGGCTGGGATTAAGCGCAAAAAAAAGTGTGAGCTCCGTTGAGCACATCAGACAAGTACGATTACGAATGTGAATATGAATATTCGTAATACGACTAGTTTTGCCAGATGAGTTGAGAACACATGTTGTGTCGCTGTTGATGAATTTGACTTGATGATCTTTGGGTCTTAAATATTTCGCGCTTAAATCCATAAGTCGCTTAAACCCATACATAATTCATTTCATTTCCTTAAAACATTAATCAAATGCGATGTCTCCGTCGCTTAGTCACCCTCATTCTCTATGTTGATTTTTACTTTATATTTTTTATTTCCACTATTATTTTGTTGCTGTTTTTCTTATATTTTTTTGCTGCTGAAAATTATGGCAATTTCCTTGTGAGATTTGACTCGATTGATAAGCAGCTACGTCGTCTAGACTGGAGCGACCCTCGACGGCAGCAGCAGCAGCAGCAGCCCACAGGAAAAACAGCAGGAAAACCCTAGACAGACGTCACTGCGATAACTCTGTGGGTCGACTACTTTACCCCCACTCATGCCCCTTTTCCCCACTCAGCCCTAACTGCTACACTCTCCCATCCAATCGCTGTCAAACTGTGCAAATCTTTGGTGAAAGCTGACAAACAGCGCCTGACAAGCAGTTAGAAACGCCTGGGGAGTTCATTTGTGCAATTGCAATTGACATTTGCCACAGTTTTCATAGCACAATAGACATTCCAATGCAACAATTGCATAATATCGAATAAAACAATATGCAAAACAATTAGACGCCTACGTGCCACCAAAAAACAAAAAACAAAAAAAAAAAAAAAACAGAATAAAATAATAAATTCAAATAAACCAAAAATTCAATTTCAAATGTCGAATTTGCATTCAGTCAGGCCTTGAGTTCGTTTTTCCTGTCGATTTATTGGCAACCACAAATTAATTTGATTTATAAGCGATTTATGCCATTTATTCTATCAACTTTAAGCAGCCATTTAAACACGTTTCTTAAACAAAGTGCCAGTCTCACACTTCGCTAGTTTAAGTCATAATTTTATTACATTTTCTTTTGTTCGGATTTTACATAAGCCATAAATTTTATAAGCTGCTTTGTCGCAGAATCATAGCTCAAATTTGGTGTCGCATTTTAGACTACCGAATACTGCACTGCTACTCAAACTGCAACAGTGCGTCACAATTAAAAATTTATGGACTACAGTGAGAGCTGGTGTACTAAAAACTTTAACAGTTTATTGGGAAACTTAAAAGTAGCCTAGGCTTTAATAAAAATTAACTAAATCGGCAGTAAAAAATGTTTTATATTTTTATGAGTAAATGTTTAACACAAAAGATCCGATAACCGATTAAACAGTGTGAGTTATGATATCAAGTTTTGTGTAGAAATTGAAACTTTCTAAATAGAAAAATGCGTAAAAATGTTTTCAAACTGGAATGCTAAGATTATTATTACCCAGTACTTATTGTGTTTTATGAGTAGCTAAATTAATTTTAATTATAGAACTAATTTCAAGTAGTTGCTCTAAAACATAAACTTAAGTTTTCTATTTTTTTCGTGCTTTTCAAGGTTGCTCTAGAAAACTGTCACTGAGAAAACATTTCCTGGTTTTTCTTGCAACAGGCGTGGCATGTTATAACCACTCTTTTCCCCCTCTCTTTCCACTATCTCTTTCTTTCAACTGCCTGTTCAGTTTATGAGTTTTAGTTTTATCAACTCTTTGACACTTGCGACTGGCAGATCGAGCACTTAAAACATATCTATAAGTATTGGATGTTGTTGATGCCATGTGGCGTCTGCGGGACTGCAACAATTCATGCCACATGCCAGGCAGTTGTTGCTGTAGTTGTTGTCAATTGGTTTGTTAGTCGGTCTCTGCAGTCGTTGACACTTGAAAGCGGACTTGGATTCGACACTGAAGTTGATACTGATTCCGTTGCTATTGCTGTTTCTGGTTCTTTAGCTGCTGCTGGCTCTGTTTCAGTTTGTGGTTCGCTTGCTGCTTGTAGTTCTTACAGCGAACTATAGCAAAAACTGGCTGACTTGGCTAAATGACAGCTTGACTCATGCTGTAGTTACACAACAACAATAACAACTTGCAAATGCAATAAATAACAATTTTCTAATGTCATCAACATACGTATCTCGCGCTCTCTTTCTATCTTCCTATGTCTCTCTCTATCCCTCTCCCTCTTGTCTGCTAATCACGTTGGGACGTCTTTTAGCTCTGGTATTTCCCTCTAAGGGGTATATTTACTTATACACTGATATATATTGTTGCTGTTGTTTTATAGCGCTGCGTGAATTGGCTGTAATTGTTTTGATTGCAGTTCATGGCTTGGACTTCACACTCTATGCCTCTATCTCTTTCTCTCTCTTTCCCCTCTACCTCTCTCTCTCTCTCTTGTGCTGTCGCTGTTTGAGTTCTAATAAACAACAATTTTAATTGTTGTGTCTATAAAAATTGCAGCTTTGCTTATGTTGAAATCGCCTCGTATCGATGGAGTTATTAAACAGAAGAACAAAACAGACAGAAAAAAACTATAATAATAATTGTGTTTGCAGCTCTGGTATTTATAGCAACAATTGCGCTCAATCAAGCCTCAATTAAAAGATTAAGCATTTTGCAATAAAGTGTGGAGCAATTAAACTTATTGTTTTGGTAAAATGAATTTATGTTTTGCCTTAATACATTTTAAATGAATAAAAAATTTAATTATTTTAAAGAAATTTTACGTAAAAATCATTAGATCACTTACATAACTCTTGGGTATTTTGGTAACCCTTTAAGCTGACCTTGAGTCACACTCTTGTGCCACTCAACCCTAAAAACGTGTCTTTACAATTTGGCTAGTTGTCGAATCCATTAGACTCAATTCCCATTGTTGTAAATCTCCATTGATTGGAATTCTCGTGGGTTTCGCGCTATTTTTGGCGGTCGTCAATCAAACGCTGAGACAGTACGTCAATCGCTTTGAAATGGATGCTAATTAGACGTTAATGAGACGCAACACGTATTAAACAAATAAGTTGGGTTCTATCTGACTAGCAAAAGGGGAGCTTCACTGTAACTGGGCGTGGCATGTGGCAAGTTCAATGCACGCCGCGCAGCAACTTCAATTTATGAATCGTTGGGCTTCAATTAAGTATGATTGATGCAGTTTTAGTTTAAAGCAAGCGATCCCAGATCTCGATTCAATCCAATGAGCACGCCGTGGGGTTTTACTGGGGACTGTGGGGGTCTGAGAGGAAGTCAGACCCCCAGAGTTGATTATAAATGATAAACCTCAATTCGAATGCAGCAACAATTAATCAATGTGGCAAGTGAAAGACATGAAAACCACCATGAAAAACTTATGAAAAACCTACGATAACAAATCTGAAAAGCAGAGCACTTAAAAAAGACCAAAAAAAAAAAAAACAAAAACAACTCCCTCTTAAGTGGGATCGACAGCTTCCTAAGATGTCCACGGCCAGCGCCGGTAATCGACCGCCGGCATCGCCGCTCTACGATGGCTATGCGACGATCCGAGCTCGTGGCTTGACCCGTTCCCGATCCATTCGTGCTGCAGAGGTCACCGAGGCAGCCGCCGCCGCTCAGCCCCACGAGCTGCAGGAGACGGAACATCAGGGACAAAGGAAACGAACCGTTTCGCTAAGGAGCAACTACAGTCACAGCTCCTCCCTGAGTGGGGGAAGAGGTAGTGCAACCGAGGAGATCTATGCAAGAGCCAAGCCCGTAAGAACGCCTACGATTGGCACCGAGTTGGAGCCGATCTATGCCAGTGCCTCAACGACAACGGCGGGTGGAGGAGTCGCTGGTGTGGGAGGAGTGGGCTTTCGTCCCTTGTCGGATGCCTCTAGCTCCTCGGGCGGAGGTTCAATGCCCTGCGACTATCAGAGTGTGAAGAAGAACTCGCGTTTCTCGCTGGACTCTCTGCAGAGCAGTGCCACGCCCAAGACGCCCGACTACAACACAGCCGGCGAGGAGGACCACATCTTTCTGTACACAGCACCCGACAGTCCCAAGCGGCGCTTGGACAGCGGACTGCGCAGCTCCTACGACAGCTCTGAGCGTGTTTGTTACTCGCCGCTGCCTAAGCTCAACTTTGACATGCAAGAACGGGATTCACGGCGTGCCACACTGCGTCACAGTTCAGTCAGCTCATCAGGTAGTCGCCGACCCATGACCTTGTCCCTGACTGAGTCGGTGCCTTTGTCACCGACGGGACTTCCACCGCCTGCTCCCGTACGCCGCGAGAGTCTCTATGCCAAGCCAAAGATCTATGCCACGCCCACAAGACCGCCCACCACTCGGCGCCTTAATCTCTACGAGCTGCCTATTGTGACGCAGCGTAGTAACAGCACCGAGCTTTTGGAACGCTCCTACACGAGTCAGAGCCTGGCCACCATCGACCAGGACGAACTGCTCGTGGTGCCTAGTGCCATGCCCATGCTGCCAAGTGCCGTGGATCGGCGTTACCACACTCTGGGCCACATGCGGGTGAAGAGCATGGGCGCAGGGCTGCATCGCAGTCTTGATGTGCCCATGGGCTCCATGCTGGACATGACCGCTCACTGGGCACAACAAGGCAATCACAAGTCCGCCGGCAACATTTATGCCTCCGCTGATGCAGCGGTTAGCGATCTCAACCGCATGGCTCCAGAGTACATGGATCCGCTGGACTTTAAGATCGGTTGCCAGACTACACTGCGGAGCAAGCCGCTGATTCCCTGGTACGAGCTGGCAATACGGCGGGACTTCAAGCGACAGTCGTGTCCGCCTATCAGCGGAGCCCTCACCTTGCCAGCGTCACCACAGTCGGATGAACAGGTAAAGACGAAATTTGAGTGGGTTATCGATTGCGATTAATCGATTAATGGGTGTTTTGAAACTTTCTTCTTAGGCTCTTTTTTATAGACTTCAATAATAATAACAAATTCATTTAGAGTTACGCCTAAGGCATGAACTATGGACTAAAAATATATCGATAAACTTTAAATAGTGTCTGTTTGTACCGATATATGTAAAAATCGAAAGGAATTTTCACTAAAAAACATGATTATCTCGATACAAAATCAATTGATGCGATTAGTTGACATTTTATTACATTGTTTAAGATTTTTTGATAGCGATAACTTATCGATAACCAGTTTTTGCAGGAAATTAGTTATTACCGATTGATAGCAGCTATGTGTTATCCCCATAATTTGTAATTTAAACTATTTTATCTTAAACTTAGCTCATGTTTAGCACCATTTCTATCGATTTAATATTCACTTCCAAGTCAAAGAAATGCACTAACTTGGCTTACAGTTATGCTGTGTGGCATGTTCCTTGTTCCTATTGTGGTAGTCTCTGTGTGTAGTTGTGTGGTAGTTAGCCCGACATGCCTCATCCGGCTTTGGCATTACAAATGCAAGACGGCACATAAGGTAAAGCTATGCAGCAAGAAGTTGACTCGATGTCTGTTGACTTGGCTCTGACTCTGTTGACTTGGCTTTGACTGTGTTGACTGTCAGTCGCCGTTAGACGCGTTGCCCACTGATTGATTTAATAAAACTTGCATAAGCCTCGTTGCCTTTGGGCCACAAGACTACACCGTGGGCCAGGCCAATACTCCAGCAGCACAGCATATTAAATAAATGAGCGAACGTCTTGGACATTATTTAGCCAATCTCACGTACTGCAGATTACAGTTTTAGATGCATTGGGTGCTGCTCATATTAATCCTGCATCCGTTTTGTTTCTCTCTTCGCTTTTGTACGTGAGTGTGTCGATGTATGTATGTGTTTGTGTGCGAACCTGAGTATGTACAAGACAACATCTGTTGTTGGCCATGTCCAAAACTGATGACCTGATTCGCAGTACATGTAATTGATATGTTGTCCACGAAGAAATCAGCTTTGATTTTGGCTTGGCAACTGCATCTGGCGAATGCCCTACAAAACGAAGCATGCACGTGCAGGCACTCGACATGTCATTATGTTATCGATAGGGTTATCGATAATGTTTGCAGATGCTGTATGCAGTTGCTTTACACACAAGTACGTGATGTCCACAACTGTCATCGATAGCTATCGATAACTGATAAAATTTTTATATAACTATAAATTCTTTACAGACTCTTGAAAAGTGATTTTATATTTTTAAGTAAGTATTAGTATATTGCATTTTTAATATTCCCTTTGGTATCGATAACTTATCGATAACATGTACCACGATAACTCAACTGTTCAGCGCCTTTTTCGTAATACTCTGTAGACAAAAGTTTGTCGCCAATTGTGGGTCCAATCAATGTCAACTTTCAAAACAAATATAGTTGCCATTAATGCTGCTAGCTGTTAGCTACTTGCCCCCTACCCTCGTCAACCCCTGCCACATTGCCTTGCCCCTTGTCGACTCTTCTGACTTTACTCACTTTGATTTGGCGCGTTTTTAAGCTGTTTTTTAGGCATTGCAAACGCCGTCAGCTTTTAAAGCGTTTTTCATGTTTATTTATGAGCAGCTGAGGTGAAACTGCCTGAGAGGGAGAAGGAACTGAGGGGATTTGGGGGAAACTGTGGGGCACTGAGCAGCTGTCAGATCTATTGGTAACTCGAGACGAAGAAAAGTGAAATTGGCAGTTGTTTGGCTTAGTCTTTTAATTATTTTTTCGCATTTTGGTCAGGCCAATTGACGGGCGTGTGAAAAGATCATAATTACAGTTTTGGAGACACTGTGTTTCACTTTGCCAATTTTAACAGTTCAAATAGTTCAACAAGTTGAATGTTGAATGTCAATTGTTAATTGCTTATAATTGTTTTCATTTTATACACCAAATTTACATATTTGGCAATTATCAGCACATGTCATCATCATCATCATCAACATCATCATCATCATTAGCATAGTGAACAACAACGACATCAGCAAATTTATCAATAGCAAAACTTCACAACTGATTGATGTGATTTTGATTACTCAATGGGTTTCGCAGGGCGTGACAATAATTTTACATAGGTAATAAATTAATTGAATAATTCAATTAAATGCCGAATTCAGTCAATTTACCTGGTGACAAGTCATTTGTGGTTAGTTTAACAAACTTAATTGAGGTAATTTGACTTTTTATTACAATTTTTATGTTTATTATTATTACCACTGAAAATTTATTTATATTTTAAAAGCCTTTTAGCCAATAAATTTATATAAAACTTGACACTCTTGTGTACCAATTGGATCTTTCCGTTAAAACTCTACTCTACTTCAATTCCAACTTTGTTGCTCCAGCCAAGGACAATTCTTGGAGTTTTGCTCTAGTTTCGGTGCAGATAAATACTCGTTTATCTATTTTGTTGTGGACTTATCTGTTAAAAGCAACGTCATGCATAATTAATAAATATCTGTAAACAACGTCAGAGAGCTGACAAAGTGCCAACAAATTGGCAAGAGGCAAAGGAGGCTGTGGAGGCTGTGTGGTGGGGTTCAGTTGCAGTTGCAGTGGCAAAGATACTCGGACTGGCCTTAAGTAACTCGTTAGTTTTTATCTTTTGGCATCGCTTATTAAAACAATTTCTGTTTGATAAACGAGATGTGGTGATTGTGGACAGGCTGCTGACTGCTCGACTGACTGCATGCACATGATATATACGACATATAAATTTGTATGTTATACACTGCAAGAAATCATTAATATGGAAAATAATGAAAATAATAATGAGCAATATAATAAAAGTTTATGATGTTTTTTATTATAGGCTTATAAAAAGCTGTTTTAGGTAGATTATTAAAGTACTTTACTGCTAATAACTACTGTTTTTCTCTGAGTGTATTTCAATTTAATTGCCAGTTAAGCGCTTGCCACAAAAGCAACCCACTGAGAGCTCAATGAAATGATTGACTGACTTAATGACGGACTTACTGCCTCACTCTGGCTCTCTTTCTCTCCTCCCCTCTCCGTCTGCTTCTCCGTCTCTTTGGCGGCTTGTGCTTTTGTCAAAATCAACATGACAGCAACACCTGATCTATGCGCAGTTATTTTGGTATTTAGTATTTATTCCAACATGATTTGTGGATTCCTTTTCTAACTCTTTTTTTATTTATTTATTTTTTGGGCACTTTTTTGTAATTCTGTGCAACATGTTCGTTTGCAGCTGCTGCTGGTGCCGCCATGGGGCGCATAGTTTTTTAATTTATGACAAACGCAATTTGTATCTACTTAATTCATAAATATTTATTCGACTATGCAACAAGGTGCAAGCAATCGGGGGCACGTGAGCGTGCAGTTAGCAGAGAGTCACAGGTGTCTTAAGACCGAAAAAAACTGAAACACAAAGAATTGTTTAGAAACCAGTTTGAAGTACAGAGTTCTCAGTTCTCGATTCCCTTTTTGTATGGCCTAAACTCGTTTCAGAACTCACTTTAATAGAGACAAAGACTTGCAGAATTGAACGCTGCTGATGAAGCCGTTTCACGACAGAGGACGTCGGACATAGGACAGAAGACTGGGGACGTGTGCAGACAGGACGATTGACAGACAGAAAAGCTGACAGACACACACTCCACTCCACTCCCCAAGGAAATCAGCGCAGAGCAAAAACCAACTCAAACAAAAAGTAAACCAGAATCAAAACAAAAAACATAAACAAACAAACA
This sequence comes from Drosophila parthenogenetica, assembly GCA_035047505.1. Lineage (NCBI taxonomy): Eukaryota > Metazoa > Arthropoda > Insecta > Diptera > Drosophilidae > Drosophila > Drosophila parthenogenetica. Next base: position 6,248,746 of record JAWNPM010000241.1, read on the forward strand.
AATAAAACTCAACAAACCGGAGTCTCTTTAGATAAAAGAAAAACAAAAATCGACAAAAAAAAAATAATACGAACAAGAGATTTGAATTTTAAAGTTAAAAAAAAAAGAATAAAATAAAATCATGTTGAAAACTGGTTGCTGGACTAGAAGCCTTTGGTCTGGTCTGCTCTAAGTTGGGTATCTTCATTGTGCAGCTCAATGAGTTTTATTTTTAAATCCAAACAGACACACACAACATTACTTTTTGTTGTAATCCCGAACGTGTGTGTGTGTCGTCTTGTGGCTTCCGGTCTTGAATTCAATCCCATAATCAATGAAAGCCCAAACAGAGCAAAACACTTCAATGGACATTGATCGTGTCACGACAAGTCATTACAGGCAGTTGGTAGATTTTGAGGGGGGAAAAGGGAAAAGCAACGATCTCTAAGTGGAAATTTCGATTATTGTTTGAAGGGGGGAAAATGGTAAATGTGAACTTGAAAGAGTCGTTGCATTGAAGGGGATTCATTGAGTGGAGTTTAAGAGTGAGTATTAGAAATTTATCAATCATGATGATGTTATTTAAGAAAACAACAGATGTGCTCAAATTAGTTACACTAATTGAGAATTTAAAGCGTTAAGAAGATTTTGTTTTCAATCGAGCGTTTAAAAAATACAAAAGAAAGCTAGAAATTATGAAAATATTTTTAGTTTATGAGTAAAGTGAACATTTTGTTCATTAAAAAAGTCTATTATTTATATGCTGTGACCTTTTTGTACACCAAAAAATTTGTTAAAGTAAAGAGGGACTCAGAGTTTATATAAATAATTAATTAGTTTACATTTATTAAAAATACTTCAGTGATAAGTAAGCTTGAACTCTAAAGTGTTAGAAAAATATTAGTTGTCTTTATACAAAATGCATTTAAATAAAAACCAAATGGTTTTGTAACCTTTGAAAAAAACATGCTAAGTACTAAAAGCACTTAGCTTTAGCCCAGTCTATTTTTCAAAAATGCAGCTCTATATTTTCCACCTACAAGCCATGTACATAAATAACCGTTTACCAGATTTCTTAGAAACTTTGTGCACTTTCTAACCAACAATTGCTCAACTTTAATCGCATATCTTATCTAATTTGCTGCCAATTACCTTACCAATTGCCTTATCCAATACTTAACTCAAAGCTCAATTCTAAAATTGCCCATTTGCAATTTGCACTTTACATTTTTGTACACATATTATAAATTGCCGTTGAAATTTGCTACAATCTCTTTTTTCTCGCATTCTTTTTCTTTGCAGGTAAGTTACCGCACTCACATCAATTTAATCCACACTTGGGGGTATCGTAAGTCACAATTGTTGTTGTTGTTTGACTGGCCATTAGCCAAGCTAAGCCACAAAATTTGTTTAATGCCAAATGCGAGCCACAAATTTTCAGTGTCATGGAAATTGCATTGATGGAAGATGGAAGTTTGAAAAGGAAAAGAATTGAATAACTGATAAACTGAAGAATTGTTTGACTGTAGAATTGTTGTGTAAATAATGAAAAAATACTGCAGTCTATGTCTTTGTCTTAAAGCAGCCACTGTCCGTACTTTGTTGCACTCACTGTAAAGCTCTTTCCACGCGGCACAACATCAAAGGCTCCGACTGTGACTCTGATTGTGGCTCAGACTGTGGATCCGTGTGGGTTCAGTGTTGGTGTCTGTGGTGCCGTTTCTCTCACTTCAGGCACACAGTCGGTCCTCTTTCTTCTCCTGTGTCTACACACCGATCTTAATGATGATTTGCTATTTTTGCGCACAGCCCGACGACTCCTCGATAAAAATCCAATCCCCAGTCTCGAACTCAGCCAAGTGGCAATGATGTGCCCGTCGCATCTTTGGCTGTGGAAACAAACAATCGGAATGGATTAATTTGTTAATCAGTTTATTATGTGGCGGCAGATCTGTTATGATCAGTTCAGGTTCGAAAAGGAATGATTTTCGGGGCGTTAATTGATCGAAGTTATGTGCATAAAATACGCAAATTTAAATTAGCCAAAAACTGAACTCAAAGTTAATTAAAAAGTCAGCTAATTTATGAGTTGATTAAGATAGAACTATATAAAAATTGTATACTAAAATAATAAAATATTTCTAAACTTTGCAGTTGCTATAACTTTCGATTAGATAAAGATCAACGTGAACTTTTTAAAATAAGTTAGTAAGTGTGTTAGTTGTGTGTTATCTTATCTAATGTCTACCTAAGATTATGATGTAGCCCACTGCAGTTATCTACGTGTTTTACTGGCACCACTTGGAAACTTTAAGTAGTGGCTTTAAAAGTTGGTCAAGTTTTTGCGTTGAATTTAGCTGAATTAAGTTTACTTAACTAGAAATATTTCTGTAATAATGTTACTAAATACTACAATTTTTTATTTTTGGTTTAATTTTTAATTAATTACCATAGTTTTCTGATAGAGACCTCAGAGATATCGTTTTTCCTCATTAAACTCAGCTGTCTTGAGGTCATCCTAAATCAATCTTTTGATGAGCAAGAAGTCTTCATTTGACTTGACATAAAGGTCAAAGCCATCAGACCTCGCAGTCTAAAAAAAAAAAACTTTGGCTAATTATTAATAACGACGTTCAGCTTGCAACATGCAACTAGCAACTTGCAACTTGATCCGTGACCTTTAAACATGATTAATTATGTATACGCCCACGGAGAGGCTTCTGCCTCTTGTGGCCAAACTTTCACTGGCCTTGGTCAAGTCTTCAAGAAATTTCCAATTGTATTTGACACACCCACACACACACACCCACTCACATACATATACATATACAAAACGCCTTTGCATAATATATCAAATGTCAGCGACAATTGTTACAGATATTCAGAGATGCTGATTTTAGCTCGGAAAACAAAGATCTCAAGTGTTGTTGCCACTGCATTTGCTGCATAAATCATTTGAAAAGGTTAAAGTGCACACGCCCACAGCCTTTGTTACAGCCACAGCCAGTGGCAAACACATGGCAACCCGATGTTTGCTACAATTGTCAAGTGGTTGCTGCTGCTGTTGTAGCTGCTGCTGTTGCCACATGATTTATACACGCCAACAACATGGACAGGAAACATGCTCTTCTTGGTTTCGACCTACTTTAAATCGTACTAACTGCAAAGCTTATCGAAGGCCGCCTGCTGGCTTATCAATAGTTAACAGTTATCTAAAGCTGATAGCAGCATGGACGGCAGAAACAGCAACTGTTTGCTGCTGCAATTTGCTGGCTTAAAAGGGAGTTGTAAAATTGCTGTTGTTGCTCTTAATGCTGCCATTGAACTTGAACTTTGCTTTGTGGCAACTGCTAAATTGCAAAGCCATAAATTCAACTCTGTCACAACAGCAGCAGCAACAATATCTGCAGAAGCATCCAAAGCAGCAACAGCAACTCCCGCTCCGACAACATTGACAGTCAAATTAAAGTTGGCAATACTTGTTGTTGTTGTTGTTGTTGTTGTTGTTGTTCATTTAGCATATGCAGCCCTGCAGTACCGACTACCGTTTTTCTTCCTCTCTTTCACTCTGCGTCCGTCTGTCTCGTTCTCTCCCCCCAGCATTGTTAATCGAGGCATAACGCGTCTCTCTACGCTTCGTTGCCAGCACTGTGCTAATGAAGTGCAACAACAACTACAACAAGTACAACAACAAATACATTTGCAACTGCAACATATTGTTACTAAGCCAAGCTAAACGAAGTAGCCACAGTTTGGAAGCTACTGTAAAGTTTTAAAGCAGAAATTAAAGCACAATTTCGTCTATGGAAAAATGATTGCTTTAAAACAAGCTAAAGACTTTGGATTTATTTGTTTGTTAGAGTTTTGAATACTTTTTGAATATTTAGCTAAAATTCAGAGAATTTAGTATGCAAAAGTGCTAAATTTAAACGTTAATTCTCTTGGATTCTAAAAGTTTAATATTTTAAAATTAAATTAAATTATTAATTATTAAAATTAATTTATTACCTGATTAAATACAGTTCTTATAAACGTTTTACTTGAAAAATTAGCACATTTAAAATTGTTTATCAGAAATACTTAATTTCTCCCATTGTACTGCTGCAGTCACTACAGTTTGACAGCCACTACTGTTGCCTAAAGGGGTAAATTCATGTATGTTGCAAATATGTTGTTGCTGCTTCTTTGCTGTAGCTGCTGTTGCGGTTAAAGTTGTTGTTGTTGTGCCTTTTGTTGTTGTTGTTTATTATGAGTTGGCTGCACTTCCGTTTGTTTTGTAGTTTTTATGCGTTTCATGCTTGTGTCGTTTTGTTTGGCTCATTATTTGCATACCCTGTAAACATAAACAGCAGAGTATTGTCGACAGCACTTTAAAGTACTGTCAAATCCTATTCTATTCTCCTATTTGCATTATCTACAAATTAGGCGACATGGTAGTAAGTTTTGACTAACCCTTTGCGTTGGCGTTGCCAGACTAATTAAATTACGTTTAACGCTTGGCAAAACGTGACTCAAACAAACATTCCAAAGTCAAAACTTTGTGCTGCCTATTTAAAGTACACACACACCAACACACACACACACACACACACACACACACACACACTAGAACACACACCTGGAGGACATAACAATCAGCAGCTTCAAATTAAAAGCCACGTAGCAGGAACTCTCAATGACAATCCCCTGAAAGTTGTTGAATTCTCCTATCCTATCATGACATCCTTTATGGGTTCCACTTCCAACTTTTCGTATTATTTGTTAGAGATAAAAGTGCGCATCGTTTTTGCAGGCGTCGCACGTAGCACGTGGCAAGAGGCAAACGTAGAAATTGATTACACCGCGTATGAGTAACGTGACACAAGAACTACAATGTGGGGAGACCACCAGTGTTGAATAGTACCTTTTTAAAATTCAAACAAATTGCCAAACATGAAGTGCAGCAATTAAACTTAATTATCAAGCAGTTTAAAATATACAGTGAGTCAAAAAAGAGTTTACTGTGGGGATTGAGAGGGAAGAAGATGTTTTACATGTGCAGAAAGGAATAAAGTTGTAAACAGTGTTGTATAAATATGTATGACTCTAGTAGAGACACAGCACTTGACCAAGACCTACAACTCGATTAACTTACTTAACAACATAATTAACTTTCCCTCATCAAACTCTGCCAAACTCGGACTCAACTATTAAACTAAATTATTCACCAATCAAAAAGAAATAATTACTGTGGAGCAGATTAATTCTGCCGCTCAGCGGTAAACGGGGATTAGCTTCAGTATTGTACAACACTAAATTAAATTCTTAAATTCTGCCAAAATTGGACTCAACCATTAAACAATTTAATGGACACAAATCGAGTGGGCAGCTGAGCGTAGAAGACTGGACAGTTGAAGGGGATTGGGGATAGAGGAGTAGAGTTAAAAGCCACCAATAAACCGACTGAGTGAGCGATTTAATTGGCGTCCTTGAACTCTGTAAATGCTCGAGCTCTAGAAGCGGTCAATAAATTGCTTATTGCTTTTAGCGTTTTGTACTTTGTTGACTTATTTCTCATTTACTTAAAATACTTAACTTTGTTCTTGTCTTTACTGCTATTGAGCGTGCCGACTTGACTTGATTTGCATAAGAAGCACGCAAATTAAATTGTGAAACGTGTTAGATTCTTATCAATAAACGAAACATGAGCACGTAAAGCACCCGAAGTGGTTAAAGGAAATGAGACAAAGAAAGAAATAGGGAAAAAGAGATGATAATATAGTAAGTTAGTAAGTAACTGTGATACTAAGCTTCAGTTTAACATTTAGATAAAAGCAAAGTCTTTCCATTTGTTGCTTGCTGTCTTAACTGAACAGTCAACTATCGACTTTGATGATATCATTTATTCATAATTTGAAACGATTGAATTTATAATTGAATTTCCAATGAAACAACCGCATGCCAATGCTAATCGTAATTAAACGTTTGACTAACAAAGTTAGTTAAATGCTGAAACTCAAAAGCACAGGGAATAAAAGTAGAAACAGTAGTCGATTAGTTCCATGAAATGTCTAAAATTTAATTATTAATAACATAAAAGTCGGTTTTCAGTTGAAATACATTGTTATATTCTAGTATCTTTTTGGTGTATAGTATTTCAGGTGTTTAAGGAATATGGAGATATATGTAAAAGCTTATATTATAGTTATTTTTTTAACGCGGTTAGAGGAGTGAATATTTTATCTAGTAAACATTTAATTTTTAAGAGAACAAGCTTAATAAATCATATGCTTTCTTTCTATAAGAATCTTATAAAGTAGACATATAGTTTCCTTCGTCTACTTTTAACATTTTATACAATCGACATTTATAAATGACTTTAATAACTTTTAGCCTGTTAAACTTTCCTCTCTTTGCATTTAAAATGCCTTCAGCCAAACTTAGTCCGACCAAGGCTTGTCTTAGCAGTGATAAATACAGTAAGGTGTCTCTAAAGAGAATACCCCAGGCATTTCCTTACTTACGAACTCTAGAACCATACTCTCGAGTGACTACTGTACACGTTTCCGGTCAGTCCATTATCCAAGTTCAAACATCAATTGTACAATGATAAATAAACTCATTCAGCTTGTTTCCTAAGTCAATTACTTGACAACTTCAATTTCAACTGCAGAATCAGTTGAGTTCATTATGCATTTTACAGTCCCTATCCCCTTAAGCAGGCGGCTACCCCTCATTATGATTTTTATCCCCCTTTCCCCACTCGTTCCCCATGTCTATGGCAAATTGCAATTATAACTTCCGTGCTGAGTCACTTTATTTTTTTGACTCTAATAGCGCTCATTAGCTTGATGTAGTTAGACCGATTCAAAGACAGTTTTGAGTTTGCCTTTGAATTGGAGAGACATTGCTATCCCTATTACACATACTCCCGCTCTCACTCTTCGTCTTTATCTCTGCCTGTGCTGACCTCTCAGAAAGCACAGCAACTCGCGTCGGTCACGTCGCATCATAAAAATATTCTACGCTGCCTTTATGAACTTGTGCCAGGAGAAGCTGCTCTACCGCTCTCCTGTTCTTCCCTTCTGTCTCTCTCTCTCACCTTCTGGAGCTCACTGTGGCTTACGGGCGCTGTTAGTGGTTGAGGACCAAGAGCCTTCTAATGCTTGTTTATGGCACAGGTGTCTGGACAGTCGGCAGTCAGATTGAGGGAGTTATAAAGCAAGTTTTGTAAAAAGTTTGTAAAGCGACGCTTAAATAGGCTCTGTCATAAGCCATGAGTCATCTGTGACATTCCAAGCTAGTGATGGCAGCGTGATTTATCTACCTAGGAGATTCACTTTTATAAATTTTGTCTTTAAACTTATATGTAAACTATGGCCAATAGTTTCTAAGCATTTAAGCATTAGTTATCGATATTTTTTGCTCGATTTTTGTTGTAAGTTAAAATCCTTTAGATAAAGGATTGAACTTGATCTTATTAGCTATCAATATACCTATCTATCGGTTATTAAAATTCACTTTTTCGTTAAAAATTTGGAGTTTTAAACTGTTACCGTGCACATCTCTAGTGCCCATCGCAGTTGTTGCATCAGTTGTTGACTTCGTTCTTCTTTTTCTTCTTCTTCTAGTAGTTGTTGTTGTTGTTCTTCTGTTTCTTTTTCTTATTGCTTGACTGTGAAGTCACTTGCATATAAAACAGGGTTTTAAAATGCGACGCACGTTGGTGACGTGCAGCAGGGGGTGGGTGGAAATGGGGGCGGGTTGGGTTCTAGCGGACCGTGATAAATTATCGGTAGTCAGAGAACCATTCAATGCAGTTCTGTTCCCAATCGAACTTTGTTTCTTGCTCCTACTGATTCCAACTCTCTTCTCTCTTCTCCTTTCAGGCTCACGTAGTCTCCGCTTTCGAGCAGTCGCTCTCCAATATGACGAATCGCCTGCAGCAGCTGACGGCGACGGCAGAGCGCAAGGACGGCGAACTAACCGACATGAGGCAGACAATTGAACTGCTGCGAAAACAGTCCATCCAAGCGGGACTGACCACCGCCCACATGCAGAGCATGGGCGTCCAGACGCAGGGACAGAGCCAGAACGAGCTGATGCTGCAGCAGAAGCCGCCTCCAGTGCCCGCGGGCAATGCAAGGCCAGGACATCCCAATGGAAATGGCTTGGGCATGGGTGGTGGCGTAGGGTCGGGAGTGGGCGTAGGAGCTGGCGTTGGCATGCAGAGGCAACACAGCACGGACTCGATGTGCTCGCTGAACTCCATCAGCTCCGGCTGCTCGGCGGCGCAGGAGAAGGGCAAGGCGAACAAGAAGAAGGGTTGGCTGAGGAGCAGCTTTACGAAAGCCTTTTCCCGCAATGCCAAGATCTCGAAGACTAGTCGCCATGTGGGACAACACCATCACCAGCACGAGCATAGCTCCAACAAGTCACCGCTACACAATGGCAATGGCCACAATCACGGACATGGACACGGACACGGCGAGGGTCCTTTGGGCTTGGCTGCACTAGCCACACAGCCAGCTCCTCCTCTGCCCGTGGCAAATTCTTCCAGTAAGCAGAGTAGTCCCGCCAAGACAGTTACCCTCATTGACAATGCCAAGCCCATTGATGCCATCGATATGGAGGATCAGCAGATAGTCGAGGACCTGAAGAAACAGTTGCGTGAAAAGGATCTCGTGTTGACCGACATACGCCTGGAAGCACTGAGCTCTGCTTCGCAGCTGGAGAGTCTCAAGGATATGATGAACAAGATGCGCTCCGAGATGATGTCTCTCAAGCAGAACAACGAGCGTCTCCAGAAACTGGTCACCAGTCGCTCCTTGGCCGGCTCCGAGGCGAGTTTAGGCCAGGCCATTAGCCCAAACGGTTCTCTTGGGGGTAGTGCTGGTGGCGGTGGAGGTTCAGATGCCTCGCGACGCTACTCATTGGCAGATGGCAACATACGACCACCCATGGAGCTGCCATCCCGCCTCACCGAGGAACTAGAAGAGGAGTGCATGCCCCCGGCACCTGCTCCAGAGCCACCGCCACCACCAGCCCCGAGTGCAACTGCCGTGGCACCACTGAGTCCCAATACACACATTGATCTGACACCACCGCCACCAGCGCTGGAGGTAGCTCCTCTGAGCAGTCCCGTGCACATGGCCAGTGGCGTCGAGGAGTTGCCAGATGTCTGCGATGGAAAGAAAATTGCCATTGCCTGCTACTTGGGACAACCGGAGTCCTTTGTCAAATACTGCGAGGAGCTGCTTGAGCTGGACGACTTCTATGCAAACGGAGCGATCATTGCTAGCCACGAGGCAGAGACTCAAGGGCAGCAGGCTGACCGTCCTGGCGCTGCCTTCACCGCCGCCAGCTGCAATGAGTTTGTCATTGCATGCACCTACATCTCGGGCAAGACGACCTGGCAGAACTTGGACTATGTGGTTCGAAAGACCTTCAAGGATTATGTGGCACGCATTGATCCCGGCACGAATCTGGGCCTCAACACAGACTCCATAACGTCGTACCATTTGGGCGAGGCCAAGCGTGGTCCCGAAATGGGTTTCCCTGAGCTGCTGCCCTGCGGTTACATTGTGGGCAATGTGAAGACCCTGTATATCTGCCTGCAGGGAGTGGGTAGCTTGGCTTTCGACAGCCTCATTCCCCGCAGCATAGTTCACCGCTATATCAGTCTGCTCACGGAGCATCGTCGACTCATTCTGTGCGGCCCTAGCGGCACTGGGAAATCCTATCTAGCACGCCGGCTAGCCGAGTTCCTGGTGGCCCGTGCCGGTCGTGGCAACCCCTCGGAGGCCATAGCCACGTTCAAGTAGGTTCAACCTTTAAGCTGGATCTGATCTTCCATTTTTAAACTATGTTATTTCCTCCTTACACTTGCAGCGTGGACCACAAGACCTCGAAGGATCTGCGTCAATATCTGGGACACATTGCCGAACAGGCAGCCATTGCCAATGGCGTCTCGGAGCTGCCATCTGTGATCATCTTAGACAATTTGCATCATGCTTCAGCGCTGGGTGATGTTTTCTCTTGTCTCCTCAGCGCCGGTCCTGCGACTAAGCTGCCCTGCATCATTGGCACCATGTCCCAGGCAACGTGCAATACCACCAACCTGCAACTGCACCACAACTTCCGCTGGGTAAGTCTACAATTGCAACGCGCTATCTTACAGGTGATCTAATGTATATCTTCCCCTAACAGGTACTCACGGCTAACCACATGGAACCCGTGAAGGGCTTTCTAGGACGCTTCCTGCGCCGACGGTTGTTCCAGCTGGAACTGCAGACACAGCACTCACAGCCAGAGCTGGCAGCAGTCCTAGCCTGGCTGCCTTCCGTCTGGCAGCACATCAATCGCTTCCTTGAGGTGCACAGCTCTAGTGATGTAACCATCGGACCACGACTATTCCTCTCGTGCCCGTTGGACCTTAAGGATTCTCAGGTGTGGTTTACAGACATTTGGAACTACCATTTGTCGCCCTACCTCATCGAGGCGGTGCGCGAGGGTGTCCAATTGTATGGACGACGCGGTGGCGCCTGGAATGATCCCTCGGTCTTTATACGCAACTCGTACCCTTGGCCCTATGGTCCCGACTCTGTGCCTCCGCTGCGCCAGATCAATGCCGAGGATGTGGGCCTAGAGGGCGTGGCCCTCAGCAATGGAGAGCAGCAAGATCCTTTGGTAAGTAGAAAATCATAAACCTAAGGACTCTTTTCAATCATATTTGCTTATTCATTGCAGCTAAATATGCTCATGCGTCTACAGGAGGCTGCTAACTACTCGGAGAATCAGGACCCGGAATCCGACTGCGCCAGCTTGGACTCCAATGTCACTCCGGACAGCTCCGCGGGAGCCGAATAGAGTGGCACTGAAAATACAATATTATATAACTTCTTACATGCCAAATTGAAGCGTTGTAACTGAACGCCAATGGAAACTGCCCCTCACCACACTCCCACTCACAAACACACACACCCCCACACAACACCACTTGATGTTCAATCACACAAATTAAATTTCTTGCACTACTTTCGCGAACAGATTCAAAAGCAGTTCCAAGAAGTTTACATTTGCACAAATCTATCAATCAGTCAATCAATCAATCCATTAATCTAACATTCTTTTCCTACACTCGCCAGCATCCGATAAGTTTTGATTGCACTTTTTAGCGCACTTGTTAAAAATGCAAATTGCCCAGAAACTAAAAGAAATTTATAACTTAAAAGAGTATAACTAATAGCATTCATTCCATATCACTATTCACTATTTTCCCGCTAATTAACTCGGTGTCCATTTGCGTAAGGTCCACACGACCCGAAATAAAAATACATAGATACAACAGAGATAGGTGAGAGAAAATCCAACATTTAATGTTAAACAACTCCTAAAAAACTAACACTTTTTTGTAAATAATAACCAAAAATCCCCCAAATTATATTTAAGTAACAAATTGTACGGTGGCATCAAATTTTTTATACTATAATCAAAGGGAAAACTGCAAAAAAAATAATATCTTTATAAATTAAAGATTATCTATTGTAAATGTAGCATTAAGTTTTTTGCTACTACCAATTTACAAGATGTACATTTAAAGGAAAAAGCTTTCACTTTAGTTTAATTATTTGCATAATTAACATTAAATATTGTTACAAACATATTGCATATTTATAAAAATAAAAAACTATTTAAACAATTTATTATTATGCCATACAGCGCTTACCACAGCAGCAGCAGCATACATACATACATATATGCGAGAAATAATATACGTAAATACCAAATCCCCAAAAAGATCCGTAACAAATAGTTTAATTAACAAGCACAAGAATTCCTAAACCATAAAGCGAATGAACAACAAAGTATATCAACTAACTGCTAAATTTATTATATACAATATATCAAATTATGTGTCCTGTCTCTGTCTAATTTAAATCTGTACATTTACAAGATATGAAATCAAATCAAAATAAAATAATATATAAAATATAAAGCAATTATTTAATTGGGTTTAGGCTAGTTATGGTTTGTCATTTTAAAAGCGTCATCTATCGACATTTCTGTGCACATTACTTGGTATGCATACAAATACATGTTGCATACTTTTAGGAGGTAGCGGATAAAAACAGTACTTGCCAGTATTTGCGAAGATGGCGTGGAATTTGCTACAGTAAAATAACATTTGCTTTGACCTAGAGTTTTCCCAAGTCTGTTCTAGTTTCTTATCAAAGTTCATTGAACGTAAAATGTTTATTGCGGCAAAGATGCCAGAAGTAGGAAATTACTTCTTCTATGTAAAAGTTGATAAGCTCGACTTTAATGTAATGTTTATAGTGCTATTATTGCTATTATTTTACCAATGTAATCAGTTGATGCTGAGCCAGAAAACGAGTTGAAAGACAAGACTTTGTTTCCAAGACTTTAGTTCGTTTATTCAAGTAAAGAAAGATGGATTTCTTGCTGTTGCTTACTCTTCTATTCTTGGTATTATAAATATTGTAAACAAAAATTGAGTTTCTAACAATAAAAACTCAATTACAGAGTTTGGCCGCTGTTCAACCCAAAGAACTTCCTGCTGAAGATCAAGTGCTTCTTAGTGAACTGAAGACGCTTGGCGAAAGTCTTCTTAAAAGGACTTTAGACTCGGAATTGAGGAACCGACTAACAGTGGCCCAGTTAATAATTGATTCCAATGTAGCACCACAGCCTATTCTTGAGGGCATGCATGCATTTATTAGCCACTGGAATCTGGTGCTTCCACGTGTGAGTGTTGAGGATTACGATAAATTTAGTGTAGAGTTCCCAAAGGCATTGGGGCGACAGGACCAAGCAAAGTACAAGGAAGAGAATGGCAGTCTAAATCACTACACAAAGGGTGCATTTAGTGCTATGAAGGCTCAAATTCAACGGGATGATAGAGAACGTCTAAGTGCATTTAAGGATGTTTCCGTTAATAAGATGGCTGAGGTGAGCCAGCAGACCAAGGACGCAGACGAGTCCTTGATGAACTCGTTTAACAGCTTTGTGAATGAAAAACATTTGAAAGTAAGCAATTTTAAAGCTTTTCTAAGAGAGCTCAGAAAGTATTAGAAAATAATAAAGTTTTTAATAAAAACCGATTCTAAAAAGAATTAACAATTATAATTCAAGTCAAACAAATTACTGATGACTCTCAAAATAGTAGGATTTTAAACTTCCGTTGCCTCTGTTAATAATGGTAAATTTCAAATACCTAAAGTCAGCTGTTGCGCGCTGCGTGCCATAACAGCCAGCTTCCCACCGTCGCCTGCAAGTGTGATATCGATGTGAGCGATGTTTTTAAACCCTTCACTTATCGATATATCGATACTTGCACTGATAACTTTTTCCACTTTACAACTCTACCAGAACAAACCGTGGCCGACATCAGAATTGGTAAATTGTGATATAGTGTTTAATTTAAAATTTAAATTTGCAAATTCTCACCAAATATTGCATAAATCCAACACAAAGTAAATAATTATTTGTGGCTGACCTTAGCAAAGGCTACCCTGCAGTCGTGCGGTAGAAATGAAAATTTGTGAAAAATGTTTCGATTACACAACAGTCGCGGCGCAAGTTGCACGAGAGAGCTCATGAAAAATGGCTAAATTATGCGCTAGGGGCGGTGATATTATGACAGTTATAACTAAGAATGCAGCTAGAATATCAGAATATAATCTCTTGATTATTGATTTGTGATTTTGCATCGCACGTAGGCTGATCAGAAGTTACATAACCTTATATGCGTCACTTGCTAACAGCTGCGCTCCCACCTGCGCTGCTCCCCCAGTCCCCAACCCTCATTCATCCAAAGTTTACCTTATATGCTAACTAAACTACCATGGCCTTTGCAGCTCTGAAACTATGGCACTCAGATTGATTAACAACGCTGTGCTCCGCCAGCTGGTCGCTCAGATTCCACGCAATGCTCAGGTCGGAAGCGTTGCTTCGGTTCACACGCTCGACAAGATTGGCAAGCGTGAGGTCGTCGGCTTTGGCTGGAACGGCTCGGCCTGCTATGTAGACCGTGCTGATTACCCCATGCCCTCTGTCCGCTTCCGTGAGCCCAACAATGAGATCAACGCTCTGCGCACCAAGGAACAGGGTGACTGGAAGAAACTGAGCCCACAGGAGATCAAGGCTCTCTACCGTGCCAGCTTCTGCCAGACCATTGCTGAGGTCCAGGCCGGTACTGGCGAATGGAAGATGCATTTGGGCATCGGTCTGCTCTTCACCGCCGCTGCCATCTGGATTGCCGTCCTGATGAACCTGTTCGGTAAGTGATTGATATAACGTTCCTACTCTGGAAACACTTAATGCTTAATGTTATTGTTACAGTCTACGATGAGCTGCCAGTTACCTTCGATGAGGAACACCAGAAGGCACAGCTGAAGCGTATGATTGATTTGGAGATTAACCCCGTGACCGGTTTGACCTCCAAGTGGGACTATGAGAACAACAAGTGGAAGAACTAAGCAGCACACCAGCAGCTTACACCAATTCCAAATCGGCGTTCTCGTTGTGTGTGAACAGTAATTAAGTAAAAAGTTAGGAGACGTCTGTCTATGTTTAAGTGGCGATACCAATACAAAGCAACATGAAACTCTAGTTGAAATTAAAGTTATGGCCGCTGCCAAGCTAACGATCCAAGTTGTTATTATTATTCGTTCATTAGTGGAAATTGTAAAGGAGTCAATGAAAACGGATTACATTTAAACACACAATCCATCTATGCCTATCTTAGAAACCAACACTTTTTTGTACCACTTGTATTAACGTTTATTGAGACTGTTGATTTAATCAGTTTGTATCAATAGGTGGATATCCTTTGTACGGTTTCCTGTGCAGATTATGTGGTCGCATGTGTCTCGGACGATCGCCTGGTGAGTGTACCTGATTGGGGTTGTGCACAGCAAGAATGGCAGCGATGCACGCAGTGATGAGGAAGGTCTGTAGCCATATTTTCCACATTTTGTCAATTGATTTTATTTAAATTTAGACAATGTAGAATACAGTTTAAATCTCGACAGTTTGATTTTATATAGAGTTTTGTAGATTAAACTGACTGCCTTGAAATTCATTCGAAACGCGGCTTATTTAATTCTTTTCGGTTGGAAAGGAGCTGAAAGCGTCTCGCTTAAAACTAATTCACTACATTTAAACACACTCCACTACTAAATCGAAGAAGAATCTTAATTTTTTACCTCTACCTCAATTCAGTTCCCAAATAACTGAATCAATTAAAGTTCTTGGTCACAACATTTACTGCACTTACTGTATATATTTAAACAAATTACTTTTCATTAAACATAAATCAGCGAAAGGTTAATTTCGAGTCACGAGGTGTGGGAAGGCTATGGAACCCATTAAAATGCATTATTGTTCAGATCAAATTTATATAGGAGCATGCAATTCTACTTAAACCGTTTTCAGATTTATTTTACTGGCTTTAACAATGTATTCATTTAATACACAGAGATGTAAAGGAGAATGCAGAATATGTTGTTGTTTTTCTGTTTGTTGTAGATTTATAGACGGCGACCACGACGACCGCCCTTCCTGCGTGTAGAATCGGTTGGAATGGGTGTAACATCCTCGATGCGACCGATTTTCATGGATGAGCGAGCAAGAGCACGCAGTGCAGACTGCGCACCGGGTCCGGGCGTCTTGATCTTGTTGCCACCAGTGGCACGCAATTTGATGTGCAATGCAGTAATGCCGAGCACCTTGCAACGTTCAGCCACATCCTGAGCAGCCAACATAGCGGCGTAGGGGGAAGCCTCATCACGATCAGCCTTGACTTTCATGCCGCCGGTAACACGTGCGATGGTTTCGTGACCGGACAGATCGGTAACATGCACGAACGTGTCGTTGAAGCTGGCGTAAATGTGAGCAACGCCGAAAACGTTCTCGCCATCGCGCAGCTGTGGCCCCAGGGACACTTGCGCTTCCTCTTTTTGAACTTTAGCCTTCCTGGGAGCCATTGTGCAGCAATTAACGGGTTATCAGTAAACAATTGCGTAAAGCGGATATTTATTGTTAAGTTATTGTGCGAGTTATTAGATTATGATGCTTGACATGATATTCCTGACGTTGTTTCCAGTTTCTATATTTAGGCTCACTGTGGATGTTGTGGAATCCATCGTGGGCGACCACAACGTCATGCTTGCCCCTTGAATGCTCACTTCCCAAAGTCAGGCATATGTGGGTGAATAGCAGCAACTGCAGAAACCATTTACTGTATTTCCGACTTAAATGCTCCACTCTCAGCCAGTGGCTTCTGCCAGGGAACAGCATTTTCCAACAGCCCACCATTTGAGAACTAAGAATAAATATCCATATGCCCTGGCTTGGCTCACTAATTGCATTTGTTTTGGCCCCGAGCGTTTAATCAACAAGTGCACGCTCTTGATTTTCCCATACAGGGTGTCTTTATTGCTGCTGCTCTATACTATGTCCGACTGGTCGTGCTGAACACATCGTTCCAATGCGCCCACAGCGGTTCACGCTTAATGTTATGAAAACCATCGTGTGCTTTAACTTGCTTGAAATGATTTTTAGAGCCCTCTGGCGACACGAAGGGGTCACCGCCATTTTCCTTATTTCCCGCTCCCTCAGGTGTAAAAGTCATCAGATCAATTACTTCGGTAACAGCAGTCACTGTGGTCGAATTGGTCAGCTGATCAGTGGACGACATTTTCTGATGGGCTGCATTCAATTCATCCTCTTTCTGGGCGGCAGTCGTAGCTTCTTGCTCTTTAGTTGTTGCTGTTTCTGTTGTTGCTTCCCCTGCCTGCACTACTGTAATCAGCCAAAAGGCCAGAGTAACCTATGCCAGCAGAGTTAAGCATTTAATATCCTTTTTGTGCATTGGTTAAATGGTTTTTCTTACCAACAAAATTCTTGTCATGTCAACTAAAGTGGAAGTGGGCCCAGAGCTTCTACTTTTATAGCGTCCACTCCACTGAGTTGCAGTTAAAATCAATTGGGTTCATGCAGTTCTTTTACGAGCACATCAAATGCTGCTGATGTCTGCTCCAGATTCGTCTTAGTTCTGATCACATTTCTTGGAAAATGCGAAACTGACAACGCATCTAAGGTGACACACTGATTTAGTGCGGATTTTACGTCGCAATGTAATTAATTATTAGAAATAATAAACTAATTGTGGGTTTTAATCATAATCACACCTGTGGGCAGCGCTGCCAGCTGCGCTGTCTATAAAAGCCAACCAGCTGCTTTAACTTGGCCAACAGTTCACGCTGAACTCTCGCAGTTGTTAGTTGAGATCGTTCAAAACGTCTCGAGATGTGTCTCAAATTG
Organism: Drosophila parthenogenetica; assembly: GCA_035047505.1. Classification (NCBI taxonomy): domain Eukaryota; kingdom Metazoa; phylum Arthropoda; class Insecta; order Diptera; family Drosophilidae; genus Drosophila; species Drosophila parthenogenetica. The sequence goes on from JAWNPM010000241.1 coordinate 6,266,053, forward strand.
TTGTTACTTACTCAGGTAAATAAACCTAAGGGGCGTATTTCCAGCTCAGATTAATTTAATTGGTATTCCCCTCAGTTGCTGGCTTTCAGCTGCATAGTGAATCTGACTCATGCTAAGGAGGAGGAAACCACAATAGAACCGGTAGCAACAACAGTTCCACCAGAAATTGTGCCCGAGGTACAAGCCACTGCCAGTCCCGATCAGGGATTTTTGGGACTTGATCAGGCAGCGGCAGTGAGCGTTGCTACAGAGCCAGAAACAACTGTTCCACCTACAGAGAGCACCACACTGGAGCCTACGACCACACCGAAGCCACCAAAGCTACCTCCTCATTCGCAACAGAAGCTGCCTCCACACCCGCCTTATCCACAACCGTTTCCTGGATACCCGTACCCATATGGCACTGGTTACAATCCATTGAATCCTGTTCCACGTGCGGAAAACCCACCCAAACCTAAGCCTAGTGCTGCTGGTTACCCAGACTTTCCAACCCTTGGATATCCAATCCTTAGGTCTCCCTACTCCCCTTACTCGCCCTACGGATCTACCTACTTCCCTCGACATCCCACCTTGCCACAGTTCCCAGGCTTTCCATACGGCGGACCACCTTCCCCCGATGCCGAGGATACCGAGCCGCCCAAGGAAAAACCAAAGCCCACTGAGGAGAAGGAGGAAGATAAGGCGGAGGAAGAGGAGGAGGAGCCCAAACCTGCTGGACCTCCCGGCTATGGTTACCCACCATTCTATGTAATTCAGCGTCGTCCACTGATTCCCAGCTACCCAAGCTTTGCTGGTCCGGCACGCGGATATGAACTGCCCTTCGGCTACAGGGGCTAAGTTAGAACTCGTAATACCTATTAAAGCTATTTAACTCATTATACTCTTACAATTAAAATGAATCGTGTAAATTAAAATATATGTATGTATGTTAGAAATGTTTACTTTGATGCTTTCCAAGTCGTGGCTGAGATGGCTTTTCCCTCTGCTCGCAAATACTGATAACCCCGAGCATCGATTCTCTCACCTTGCACATTTTCCAGTCAAACGTGTTTGAATCTCGATTTATTCGTTTTAATACACCGATCACATCTGCTGGGCTCGTCATAGTACTGCAAGCTGTCTAGAAATTAAGACGTCTATTCGCAATGTTGCCTCACGGCACCTCTCTGCTACTAACTTACCTAATTATAGGACTAGGGGTAAGTGGGTGACTAAAGTATTAAGTTAGTGTATTAAATTCTGTATGGAACAATTTATAGCTCTGCCAGTGTGCCAGTCTTGAGAAGGTAAGTCCAACTATACGTCGACTACTATATAGTCTCTGAGTTACTGATCTTTGATCTTTAGCTGCGCATCACAAGGGATACCCGTAACATACCCTCGAATATGTTCAAGCCCCTGAACAGCGCTTCTTCCCTGGGTAATCAGAACACTTCGGCAGTAGCTCAGGATGACTATGCTGAAAATACCTTCTCGGAGGTGAGTTTACTCAAATATATATCAGATACAGTAGTATGTATACTTGAGACTCTTATAGCAATCGACTGGAGAGGCACATGCTGTGACCAATCCTATAGCTCAAAGTCGTAGAAAGTTTTACCCTGAGCCAAGTCCACAGGAAGAAGACTACGATGACCGACCGCCATATCGTCCTAATACACCCAGTTTTCGCAATCCCAATCGTTTCTTTCCCAATGGACTAAGCACAGTAAATATATAACTGATAGATCGCAATATTTGTTTATTTATTTAATTTTCTTTTACTCCAGAACAATTTCGAGTCCTCCTTTAACAGAGAAAGTTCATCCAGTTTTGGCGGCCCTGGTTTTAGCAACCCTGATTTCGGCCCCATAAGGCCTTTCAGCAGTCAAACGGTATATATAACTGATCAGAATTTCTTATATAGTATATTCATGTTAAGATCTTTTTAGATACCGCTGATGTCCACTGGTATTCGACCTACTTTTAGTACCAGTGGTTTTCCTGACAGCAACTTTGGTCGCAGTGGATCAAATAACTTCTTCCGATCGGAGTCATATAGCTATAACTCTGATGGCAATGGTCCACCACAAGTCGAGCGAAATGTATTCGACTCACGATTGGGACACGGCGTGTCTAGTCGAAATTTTTAGTAAACAGATTTATATAGTACTCAAAATATTGCAATTGAATCATTGGCATCACTAGATTATGTACAAAACTTAATAATGAATTAAATTTGCTTATTACGACGCATCGTTGATCATTTCCATTGATGTGACCTTTTGGGAATTGAATTCCGTACTGAGTGACCTTTAAAATCGTTCAGTTCTATGAGAGATAGACTCATGTTACTTGGAATATATTGAGATGTGGTTATGCTTAAACAATTTCTCTTTATTTATAAATATTAATTTAATTCTATGAAAACAGATTAATTAAATCTTTTTGGTTAAACATCTTACAGTCAATGTGTTCCAAAAACTTTTCAAGCATTTCGAACTTATCTTCCAAATCTGTTTCTACTTGGAATTTAGTATGTACTAACTCTGCTAAATCATTATTTTGATTTAACTTTAAGTAATTTTCCACCCGTTTTCCGATTCGTTGAAACGAGTCGTTTATTAGGTTTTCTATATTTTCTTCAAACGCCTCGAAGCCGGGATCAGCAAATAGTCTCTCAGGACTATCTAGCGAATCTGACAAGCTATAGTCCGATTCATCAGACTTGAAACTTGTCAAAAGTTCAACAATTTCTTCTAGTACTTCGAATACAATAAATATATCCTCCGAATCATCCATTTGTTTTGAATGCTCCACAACCTTGGCAAGTAATTCCATCATTTGTTTTTCAGCCTCATCGAGATCATATCGATCTGCTTCGTCTAGCAGCACCTGCAGTAGCTTGGAAATCTGTGTGGTGAGTGTTTTAATCAGCGTGCTAAACTCTTGCATGAAGTAAAACTGAAATTTCACACAGGGCTCTATGGGAGCAGCATACTAAAAGGTGGGTAAAAAACGATAAAAGTAGCATTAGTTGATTAGAAGGAATATAGGTTCAATAGATCTTTAATAAACACTAAACGTTAAAATTTAATATTTATTCAGAATTCCGGAGCAGTATAAATCCAAATTTAGTTAGAAGTTGGATTCCCAATTGAAATATTTAATTCAAAGAATATTTAGATCAAAGATTGGTCTAAAATAAGGATATATAAATCAAATATTTCTAATTTTTGTCTCCATCCAAAAGACGTTGGTAAAAAATCCAAGCTATAATCAAGTATTACTGGATTACAAGCTCTTATTTTCTAAGTAGTCCTCAGTATGTCTGCTTAGAGAGTAATATGCGATATATATTCTTCAACCTTACCACCGTTTGCAGTGCTATCAGGACGAGCAGGTAACGTAACATCTTTAAACTGTTTTATTGATTGATTTACTGATGCGATTGTCTTTTATAAGATTTTAGTGGCTCATTGCATGTTCATAGTGATGCTAACAAAACAGTCTGCTAATAATGGGACTGAGACTGGCAATCGTGGAATCTCCGGGAATTGACAGTCTATAATCAGTATACAAATATCGCTTGTCGTGATAACAACATTCAATACTAGCGATGTCTGTCCGTATAATTATCATATTAACTTTACTTTTGGGCGTAAGTTACATGAAACTGTCTATAAAAGTGGTATAACAATTTAAATTAATTTATCCCAAGATTAGCTAGTAAATGCCCGGCCCAGATCGGACAGTCTAAGGGAATTGCACAAGCTGATGAGGCAGCAAAACGATGAGAAAGAGCAGCAAATCGGCAAGTTTCAGGAAGAAATCAGTTTGTGGACAAATTCGCTTGAACAAATGGGAATCAACTTTGTGGCCTTTGTTGATCAGTGTCGTCCCAGAGGCAGTCAATGCAGTCAGCGGCACGTGCAACGTCATTTGCGAACTCTACGCCGCAGTTGCACTGAGCTACGTGGTCAACTGGATACCCTGGAGATTGGCTACTTGGGCAAGATAAGCGAGAGGGAGATTTTAATGCCCACATTGCGGGCAGTACGCGGAGTACTGCAGAAATACGAAGATTTTCTGAGGCACATCAACTCGGAGGCTTACAAATTGGTGAACCAATGAGTTTACTTTTTATTGAGTGCGGTAAGAAAATTAGATTATGAAAGGGTATCTACAGCGGGAGCACATGTATTTGCTCACCCAGTTAATAAAAAATTTAGGTGGCCTAGACAAAAGTAGAAGCAATTTATCTAAATATAAATTTATGTATATTTTTCATGCACATATATATTAAGCTAAATTAAATCCCAGTTGACGCAAAATGCCGTCCACAATGCTTTTGCCTTGTTTTCCATAATCCATTAGCACTAATTCTGGCACCTCCTTTTGCAGCGTTACGGGGAATTCTAGGTAGGATAGCACTAGACTATCTGCACTTTCATTTTGCCAGAGTGTAACATTTCGCATAAGGTCCAAATGGGCTTGATTTGTAGACTTAAAATACTTCAACAAGTCCAGTCTGACTTTGGAGAAGAAAGTGCGTATGGAAGCTTTCTCGGCAGGAAGCACAGCGACCAGTAGCTGATCAGGTGTTTGCTGATTAAACAATGAGCCATGGATCAAGGCAAAGATAAAGTAGGCGGTGCTGTAGTAATCCTGACTGCTCAGTTGCTTATCCAGCTCAATGAAGTACTGCTTATCAATGGCATTGGTATCATTCAGTTGCTGTAGAGTTTCCCTAGAGTTGTTGATGCTGGACTGTAGCACCTGATTGTAGAGAAACTCTATGTTCTGCACTGTCTCCTTGGCAGCAGAGCTGACTTCGCTGAGGCTCTGAAAACAGCGTGAAGTGAAGATGAGGTATAAACTGGAGGCTATACCGGCTTACCAGACTGATAAGACCGCTGCTGATAAGCAGACAAATCCATAAACACGCCTTGGACCGAGAACACGAGCTCGACATTGAACCGAGTGATTTGACGGTCGGAGAGAAACTAATTCGCATTGCGATTCGGTTTAAAAGATAGCAAACCGCAGTCTAAATTGATTAGAAATGAGTCAAGTAATAGGCAAATTTTATTAAGTTAAGTTTAGCTTTTATTAAGCAATTCAGCAAAGCCAGAAATTAAATATTTTTATATATTTTACATCACGATTTAAGTTTTTGGAAATGAGCAAAAATTTCAAGTACTGTATTTAAATTAATAAGAAATGGATAATTAGTTAATTATGCTAACTAGAAGTGGATATTACATACCATACATTATGTGATTAATCATATTTGTATATATTACATATCTAAATTCCTATTCGATTAATTTACCGATTAATTTTTATAAACTAATCTGTATATTTCAGCGTATTTAATAGTTAGCACAGATGTGGAGAATTATTTAAGCCAACATCTTTTATTTACAATTTTTAGAGTTTCAAAAATAATTTTAATTAAAAAGTTTTCAATAATTTAAAGTTAACTTTTGTAATTTTTCCTTTGAAACACAAGACAGAAATGCAGTATTAACATTTTCGACACATTTACAATCTTAGTTCTTTGGCATTGAGTAAGTTAAGTAATGCAATACTTATGTCTAGTTTTTAACATACTAACTTTATTTTCAGAATAACACGCTTTACATTTGAGTATCTTAAATACATTCAAAATGTTTTTATTTTGTACTCGTTTCGACAAAATAAAAAAATTCATTTGAGTTCGAGTGCAAAAATTGACAAGGGAATTGAATTAATTTACTTAAACTAATTTACCACTGACGACAAATTTACGTATTTTCGATTTTTTATATATACTCGTATATATATATTTGTATGTAATTGTACTAGGCTCTTGAAAATGAAACAGTTTTGAGTGGGTTGTATCGTAGGTACTGAGTTTTACATCAATGTTTAGGTACTTTCATGAAACTTGTATAACACGAGATATATATATTTGAATATCTGTATCTGCATATGTTTATTCAGAAATATATAGTTTTATATTGACGCCGTTGGAGCATTGTACTTTGAGTTCAATTAGTTGAGAATTGATGCAGCCATTGTTATGCATAACATACATACAAATGTAAGTAGATAATTAAGGCTTACTTACAACTATCACTTAACACACACATATAAATATATATTAAGCTATAGTATATCTAGGCAATTTCCAACTATATATATTTTAAATCGCTTCAAGGTACACATGACGTTTTAACTTTATGGCGCTCGAGGCTCCAAAGTTTGTAACAATTTCAAAAATAATTCACAAAATTTTAACCAAAATAAACTCCCAACTTATTTCATACTTTGTAAGCTAATTAAATATAATATTTATATTAATTTGTATTTACATTTTATATAGTATTTAAAAATAGTTAGCTTCAAGTTGAGTATGAAAATATATAATTTATGTATTTATTTATCAATTAAAGTATTACTTAGTTGCTTGTACAGCTCTCTTGCACTTAAATTCTGTTATCTAGAAGACAGTCCATGGAGTAGAGATTATATCTAGCTAGTTCTAATACAAATTACATCAAAATTCATGGATTCATAAAGTACGGTAGTTTATTTAAACTGTTAATTAACTTAAAATATATTAACTGTCACTGGGTAGCATAAAAAAGTCTGAGCTAAATTTATAAGAAATTTATTAAATAATTTTTATGACTGACAATTTTTTATTAGAAAACTGCACATAATATTGGTGTTATGAATAAGTCTTACAAAATTACAATATTAAGATGAATTTAATGGAACTCTTGAAAGCTTTAAACTCTTCTATTGTCAATCTTCACCATGTTAAATAAAACTGGATTGTTACCGTTTGTGTGTAGCATTGGGCTCTATGTTGAAGTGAAATACATTTGGAAAGCTAATGAAAATGAATTAAATTTATAAATATGTCTAAAAGTTTATTATTTCAATTATAAAAAAAAACAGACTATCAATTTATAATAAAAATACTTAATTACTACTAAGTTTGCACACAAGCTTAATTTAATTCATTAATTAATGACCTATTAATTTTATATACTTAGAAGCAAAATTTTGTAAATTTGCTAGCCTAAACGATAATTTCACCCAGACACTTCTCCTGCTGCTCCTTAATTACATGTACTTTTAACTTTCATACTAAATTAATTTTATTTAATTACCCACCTTCCATGGATACAGCTTGGCATATTGTCCTCAAAACGCAATGTGTCACAGACCCTTTCGATTTCTAAGTAGTTCCTTTGAATTGCCGCTTTATTTCATAGCATACTTTGAAGAGCAACAATCTAAATTTTCAGTTCATCGCAAAAGTATGCAATACAATTTGTTTCGCAGGTTAATTCAAGAGTTTTGATATTCTTTGATATATTTTGAAATTTTTCATACGCTATTGAAAAACATATAAAAATGAAATAAGAGAAATGCAAATTTGTTTGGTGTTTTAAAATTAAAACTCAATAAGTACATTTAATATTTATTTGCGAAATAATATTAAGTGTTAAGGATAAAATGCAGTTTCTTTAAAAGATAAACATAAACTAAATCAAACTATAACTAATTAAATTAGATTAAATTAAATGCCGAGCACAGGAAACAAATGTTACAAAAGAGACTACAAACATAGCGAGAATGTGAGTGCGAAAAAGGGAGAAGGAGACACTGAGACAGAGACAGAGATAGAGTAAAATAATTTTATTTTTTATCACAATTGCGTATGAAAAATTTCTTTAATTGCTAGAAACCGCCACGGCCACCGCCGCTTCCGCTGCCCGAGTGTCCCGCCCCACTGCTCGCCGACTGCGGCACCAGAATGCGGGGCAGAGTCAGCGACCTCTTGGGAAAACTGTGACGCTGCGGTGTCGTCTGATCCGGTGTGTGTCCCGCGGATTGGCTGGCCTGCTTGATGGGAAGCAAACCAGCTGATTCCGTGGACACACCTGGCTGCTGTTCCACATCCGGCTGTGGCATGTGTCACGCATACGACTGAGCCGTCTGGGGCATCATGCCTGCCGTGTAGGCTGCATCGAGTCCGGGTCGCTCTACGAGATTCTTGAGACGACCCCGCAGTTCCTCGAGAGACTTGGATTTGGCCTTGTTAATGCGCTTGTACTTGACATCCTTGGGCTTGGTCACGGACCGATGATTGGACATGACACGATTGTAGGTGATCACTTGGGACTTTCCATTCAGCTGTTCCGAGCCGTTGACAGGTGTGGTAGGGGAACCAGCTGCATTAGTAGCAGGTGGAGGAGGCTGCAACTGTGGCACCTTTACACTCAGCGTAGTGCAGGGTGAATCGTGACTTGGCGACCTTTTCATGCCTCCCAGCTGTCGACGTGGCACAGGCATGGCAGTACCTATTGACGATTCTTTGGCTTTCTCTGGAGTGTTGGCCGATGTGGCTGAGGCTGGAGTAACTGCATCAATTTGACCCTCAGTGGAACTAGAGCTCAGTGCCTTATCAGAACGGTTCTTGAATTTGTCACGCTTCTCTGCCACATCGGAGGTGGGCTCTGGATCCTCTTCCACGGAGTACACTGTCTCAAGTATATCCGGTCGTCGGAGAAAACAGTTATTCCGCCTGGCTGCTCCATATTTATTCAGATTCGTCTCAATAGCATCTGAGATGGAGCGCACTATGGTGATGCCATCGCTGCCCAGCACTCCACCTAATCCGCCGCTACTCTTGCGGCGTGTGCCCAGTGTCATGTTACTGTCCGAATCAATGTCCTCCAGCACCACAGCCGAATCCGAGTCGTTCAGCGAGTCCAACTCGTTGGCATAGCTTGCTTCTATGCTCTCCAGTCCGTGATCCACGAGACGTGTGGACAGTGTGTCAATGATCTTCTGCTGCCGCTGTATGGTTACCTCACGGTGGCTCAGCAAACTGGCGATTTGCTTTTGCTTCCGTTTCAATCGCGATTCCAGCAGCAGCAGCTGTGATGTTAGTGAGTTCATCTGATCCGACTTCTCCTTCTGATATCGATAGTGTTGCTGAACCTGTGGTGTAGGGAGGAAAGGATATAGTATTTCAGATATTAAACCAGTTGGGTAGTGTAAGTCGAGTGAACTACAATCTTAAACAACAATTCATAGCTACTTAAGTCTGCTGAGATTAAAAACCTACGCATTAGTTTTAATGAACTAGCTCAAATGAACAAACTCAAAAACCCGAGTCCAACCCCAGTTCAACAGTTCAAGAACTAGCGTAAATAAACTGTCTCAAATTATCTATCCAAATTGAACTAGTTCAATTGAACTACTTCCAATTGTTTGAAAGGACTAGCTAGATATATTTCTTCAAACTCCTGTACCTACCTGCATAGCGTAGGCCTTGCGCCACTTCATGATGTGCTCCGTCTGGAATCTAACCTTGGAGCGCAGCTCCTCAATCATAGCCCTGGCCGTGTGCAAATCCTTTGGGTCCTGATTCATCATGTTAAGTCGCAAGTTGCTTGTGTGGCTCGAAACCGGCACCGGTGGAGGCCATTGGAATTCCAACGGAGGCTGATGGACATCTGTGGGCAACGAGCCGCGTGGTTGGGCTACCTTCGAGGCCTTGGGCGTGGAGGGTACGGTGCCAGCACCACTGGTACCACCAGCACCACTGACACTACCACCGATACCAGAACTGACTCCAGCAATGCCAACATTCGACGATGTTATGGCCATGTTAGTAGCTGCTGTTGATGCTGTGGTCGGGGCTGGCTGTGAAGGCTGCTTCTGAATGCTGCATGCCATGCTGCTGATAGTCTTGGCGAATTGTGTGGCACGACCGGCGTACATTTGGCTGGGATCGGATTGGATACTGGTACTGGATTGGGGGAGCCTGTGTCTATGCTGGCTGGAGAGGCGGGCGAGGGAAGCTGCTGCTGCAATCAGCTAAACGTCCAGCTTGATTGATGTCCAGTGCTCCAATGATGCACGTTGTTTTGCTGCAAAAGCACAAAAAACAAAATAACAGATATTACAAATATTTTATTAATGGAAATCACACACACACACACATACACACACGCGATACAGGGACATTCAATTATGGCTGTCACTGTGCTATCAGTCAGCACAAAAGACACCCTTCAATGCTCCTCTGAGCCACTGCAATAAAGTGATTAGTGTGAATGCAGTGCAAATCCAGTTTGATTGACAATCCTGATTAATTCAGTGCAAATGCATGTTGTGTACAAATGGGCTCAAGGAGTGCCACTGCTTGGTTTATATTGATAATTCTGAATAATGTGATTTATTTAAATAATTTGTCAATTAAAACAGGCTTATTGAAACATACCACTTGACATTTAATCTTTTATAAGTAATTCAGTTCTCTTAAAAATATAGTTATTTATAAAAAGGGCTTGTTTGTCAATTAATGACGAAACTTCTCCAAACACACCTCTACTTATTTTCAACTACTACGTATACTATCTACCCCAACACTACTTTTAAGAGGTATATGAATCACAGCTGCCTCCTCCTTTCACTGTTTATTTTGGCGCTTGCATATTTGCTAACGCGGTGCGGGTTAAAACCTGAATCTGCACATTTGTCAAGGTTACCACAGCAGTGGTCAGTGCTAGCTGACACGCCCACCACCACGTCCCCTGGGCTGAGAGACACACCTAGCAGCACGACCACAGGATGAGAGATTTTAAATGTGGCAGAAATTCACTCCGCCTCTCACTTTCACTCTCATTCTCCATCTACATATCTTTTTGGGTACTTTTTTGGGGCATGTTTGGGGTAATTATTCACAGTCGCATAGCTCGGTTTTATTCTGCGCATTAATTTGAAGTAGAACAGAAATTACGTATACGACAGCTGTCATGGAAATTACGTTGCAGCTGAAAATTACAATATGTATATTGTATACATTATATAGAAACGTATAACTGAACAAATTACAAGCAGAGCGTACCGAAATCGTTTGCATTCTATTACATTAAATTCGCGTTAAAATGCCATTCAGCAAATTAAATGCATTTTGCTCATCCATTACCTTTCGCCGTGTCGCATTTAACAATTATAATTATTTAATTTATATGCGTTTTGATTTAATTAGTTTTGTTGTCGCACATCGCACACCGCAAACCGCACAAAACACACCGCATACAACACAACGCATATTTATGCGTTTATGCAAAATAATTTGAGTTAACAAAATTTGGCCCACTGTAATGACTACATAGTTTCCGCTTTTGGGTCCGATAAGAATCCTTCTAATTATGATTTTATGAGTATTCACTTTTGCCGCTACTCACGCACTCACTCACGCCTTACTCCATTAATGAGTTTATTACTTTTGTGTCCGACTGATAAGCAGATTAGTCAGAGTCAGTCAGTCTGTCTGTCAATCTGTACATTTGTGTGTCCGTCAGTTGATGATGTAATACTGACAAAGTTTGCATTTGAGTTACTTATAAAAATTAAACATGATTCTATTGGGCGCAAACAAAGTAGCTAACAATTTGACATCTAAATGTACACTGCTTAAATAAATAAATATAATTAACTAAAGTAGCAATTAGTTAAATATGAAGCTTCTCTTTTGTTATAATTTTTAAATAAAATAAATAAAAATATTAATTAACTTAAAAATCTATTAGTTAAGAATGACGCCTTTATTTTAAACACTCTAAACTTTAATCAAAAAATAAATATAATAATATAATATAATATATTTATAAATAAATATATATTGTCTATATTATTTTCACGCTGAGTTCTCAACTCAATTCGCTAGTTACTTAAATTAACGCTTAATTAAGTAACATAAGGATTTAAAATTAAATACGATTGCGAATAAAAATCACAGTTGTAAGTACTTTGTAATGATTTGATTTGATTTGCTTAATGCTTAAGTGGGCGTGGCAGTGCCGAATGTCTGGCAACTTAATTAAGGCAACGTAAGGCATCAAATGTTATTAGCCTGGGTAATTGGAGGTACTTGAAAATGCCTGGCAGACAGGCAATAAATCGAAGTTCCTTAAACGCTTTCGTTTTGTGCCATTTGCTTTTGCCCCTAAAAGCCTAGCCTTGGCCAACAGCAATGCCATTAACAGTTAATAGGCACGTGAGTAGCATTATTTTCCCATGCTTTTCATTCAACAGGCTTTCCACTTCCCAAGACCAAAGTTGCGATTCTAGGAGCCGCTGGCAATTGTCATAATTAAAAATGATGAATGAGTTGCAAAATGTGGCAGACATTGATGTCGGATGATCATTGGATTCTTGTAGGTAGCGACTAACCGACAGACAGAAGGGCAAACAGACAGATAGCAATTGCAATTCCGATTCTCATTCCATTGCTGGGTATCTGCAGTCGTGCGTGCTGCTGGCCTTGGCTGCCACATTTGTTAATTGTTTTCAATTGCATGTTCCCCACTTTAGCTGCATTCCAACTGTCCCACCCCCTTCCTTTGTTGCCCCCTTTTGGCCCACTTGATTCTTGCTCGTTTGACAGCAAAGAACGGAAGTTTCTTAAGCCCCGTCTTCCTCTGTCTCTTTATCATTCTTCTGCTTTCTTTCGCTGATGAATTGCACAAATTAAAGCTAAAAGTATTTCAAATGAAAATGTTAAAAATCTTCTTATTCTTATGCTTTTTTTCTGGCTTGTCATTTATTTTCTTTTCTTTTTACTTTTGTTTTGCTTGAGCTGCTGCTGTGGCATTCCCTCTAACTATAGCTCAAATATTTCACATTCTCTCTTTCAAAGGCAACAGATAAATTTCACATAATTGCAATTAACTGGGCTTAGAGTGTCAGTGGAGTTAAATTCAGGTAGTTAAAGCCGTTTGCTTAACAAGAAATGTTTGTTTTCCATTTCCTGAGTTCAGTTACTGCTTAAAATTCCATATTTTAGTAAAGAATTCAGTTCTTAACCCACTTATATCTTCCGACATTACTTAAGTCAAGAAATGTCTTTTTGTGGGTGCCTAAATTCCCACTTTACTAGTTACTTTTCAAGCTTTTAATCTTATGGCTATCACTTAATTAGATCCCTCTGGCGGAGACAGCTAGTGGGCTTAAAGCATACAAGTCAACGTAATTACATGACTCTCCAACTGTAGTTACAAAACTGTAATGTGCAGCTCAAAGTGCAGCTGCTGCTGCTTCGACTGCTCAGGTAATCACATTTAATGCTTAACATTAATTAAATACGGTTTGGATTTCAGGTTTCAGGACTCATCAGACTGTGTGTGTGTGGCCATTGTCTTTGTGTGCGTATTTAATGAAGCACAAGGATGATCAAGTTAAATTGTCCGAGTTCAGCTCGTAGACAGACTTTTTTCTCTCACTGTGTGTGTGACTGAGCATGTGTTTTAAGATGCGTGTGTCTGTGTGTGTGTGTGTGAGTGTATTAAAGTCGTTGCCAAGTGGCTTGACAATCAATTTGGCGTAAACAATTTGGTAGACAATGCGACAACGTTGGTGGTACACCAAACTGTTGCTTTTAATAGCATTTTAATTAAATTTTAATAACAAAGCCGAGACAACAATTGCAACGGTAAAGAGAGGAAGGAGAAAAGTGAACGAGAGAGTGCTTTAGAGAGAGAGAAAGTGAGTACACAAGCATAAGCCCCACATCGAGTCTCTGGCCATTTTAATTAAATTATGCACAGCGAACCTAATGATATAATTTAACACCTTGCTGGATACCGTTGCATAGCCACGCCCTCGCACCCTAGCACCCTACGCCCCAGCCGAAAAGGACAACAAACAGGGAACAACAGAAGGCGTGCCACAAGCCTCCTTCACTCAGAGTGCCACGCTCCATGAGCATAAAATGAGCAGCTTCGGTGTAAAGCTTCCGCTCTCACTGCCCTCCATTAGGCTCTCCCCTCCTTTCCTTCTGTGTACTTCTCTCTTGTGGCCTGGTCACTTTGCTGTTCATCAAGTAATCTGGAGAATATGCATTGTTCCCACTCCATTTTACATCTGTTTGCACTTTATGCCACTGCTGGCTGTAAATAAACTCTGAATAATATGAATAAAATTCATGTCAAAAGTTGTCGTAATATTTTTTTTAAATATTTACGAACTTTAAAAAATTGTCTGCACAAAGTTTGAACAAAAATTGCGGTTCAAAAATTTAAAATTTTGTGTAGGGTTAAATAATTTAGACACCATAAAGTAAATTCATTTTTTATGAGGAAAATGAGGCGAGGTAATATTATTTAATATTTAATTTAAAGAATCAAACTTTCTGTGTATATATAAAAAATAAGTAATATCTGATATTTTATTATCATTATCATTGTCATCTTATTTTAGTTTTTACATATTTATTATAGTTTTAAAATTAATTGTTGGCATTTTCTTTATATATCAAATCATTCAATCACTAATTAATCAATCATTTCAATGAAATACAACTTTAAGGCTTAAAGATTTAATATCAACACTTTTTAAATTTGGCTTATGATTAACTTTTAAAGCCCCAAATCTCGAGGCTGACTGATAAATTTACCGAAAAGTAAAATTATGCTTACGCCGCAAGGCAAACCGAAAATGGTAGGCAAGTTTCTTGACAGGAGAAGGCAAGGCCACTGGAAAAACCAAATCAAATTCAGCTACTTACGCATAATTTTAACAACAAGCAAAACAAACAAACAGGAATATCAACAGACACACACATACACTCACACACACATGGAAAAAAGAGCATCCATCTAGTGTATGGCAAGTCACAAATGAGATGAAAAGTGTTTGCCAGAGATCTAATAAATTATTCAAAATTTCTGTTGCTCGAGGGGCCAAAAACCCGTTTCCCAAAACAGCAAAAAAGCAACAAATATGAACTGAGGATTTAGTTTGATTCAAAAGAATCTGTTGCTCAGCACCGACAAATATATATATACTAAAGTAATCAAAGAAAAGCATAAATTTAGGGGTGAGACCTGGCACAGGTAATTGAAACACCTCTTTGTCTCGCTCACACTCCCCTTCTCTCTCTGTTTGTCTCTTCAGAAATATGTGTTATTGATTGAGTAAATATTTAATGCATTTTTGTATTTCCACTCTCATACATATACACTTTTGCGTGTGAAGCGGCTTATTACGGTCACGTTCCGCCAATAAAAGTTAACAGCATACCGCGCTTTGCATAAAGCAACCTCATCTACTTCTACTCCCCTTTTCCACCCACTCCCCCTTTTCATTTTTTAGACCACCAGGCGAACTGTAACACCTGGCCCTTTAATAGCCAGACCACACAGAGTTCCAGCTAAAATTTCATTGTATAATTGGCTGGAAATTAATGCGAGCTTCAGTTTTAAGCACTGAGCACTAGCAAAGGTAGGAAATTTAAATGTAAAACTTCCCAGTTGCGCTATTTGCAGTGAAAAAGTTCTACTGGGAATTCTATTTAAAAATTGCGTTGTTTAATGAAGCAGGTAATAGGTAGTACTAAGTGTAAAATAGCAGATCTATGCGGAACTTAATAATTGTTTAATTGTGTAGAAACACTTTTCCACAGAGTTCGATATCCAAATTGATTTTATGAAGAATTTACTACTCTAAGCGCTATAAACTACAGTAAAAATTCATTCAGCTATGTTTATTCATAGACGTAGCATTCATTGTTATACATATTCATGTTGGCCCCAAAAATATTCAGCTGAATTTGCAGCCACACACATTCTAGGGTATCTCATACATGATTCATGAGTCCTACACCAACATTTTGACCATGATGTATGACAGGTCACAAAATAACAGGAACACACACACACTCTTACATATACCCCGAAAAACGAAGAGAAAAACTGACGTTGAACAGCATTTAAACGTGTCCTTTCATGTTTTTGGTGGTCAAGGTAAACAAAACGGAAGGCCAGAGCCAAATAACTGTAACCATGTCCATGTGGCAGCTGTAAGCACGTGTAACGTCCACTGGGAAAGAGACAGACAGACAGACAAACAGACAGAAAGAGATGGCGAGCGCAGTATTATGTGTCTGCTCTCTGACGTTGCTTAACGAGCAACGAGTAAAAATTGTGTAATAATCACGTTTTACGCATAAATCCCAATGCGAAACTCTGCAGTGGCGACGCGCCTAAAAGCAGTCTACAAAAGATTGCAGACAAACTGAGAAAAGGCACATCATTAATAAGGCTTAAAAAACACACACAGAACTGTTGTTTAAGCGTAAAGCTAAAAATAACACAAGGCCCTTCTGAACTGACCACAGGTCACACTCCTCACCTGTGATTACCATCAGTACAGGTACTTTAACAGAATAATTATATGCACAGACTGAGAGCAGCTGTTTAGCGGCCTTTTTTAGCTTTTTATATGCCAAAAACATGCATCAACTGTTTTTATTTTCGTCTGGCAAGAAATTGAGTTTTATTATTGTTTTTAATTACTTAACACAGACTGGTATTTTAGGCGTAGAAAATAAACAATTAGCTGAATAATAAAAAGCGCAATAAATAAATTTCAATTTTAATAAAGTGTAAATTACATTTACTTGACAGACTTTTTATTCTGACTGTGAATTATTATCGTTTTAAACAGCTGTGCTGCCTTTACTACAGTATTACTCAACTAAATAACACTGTTTTTATTATGCCACAAGCATATTGAGTGCACTTGGGTTTGTTGTACAAATCCTGCTGGTTTATTGTACTCCCTCGACTTTGCTTAGACTCCTTTGGGCCACTTTCCTAAACAGGCAAACACCCTTTCGTTTGCAGCTCAACGTGCTTATCGGCACAACAACAGCAATAAGGGAATGCACAGCAAAGTTTTATCCTTGTCGCACTTGTTTGCACGTGCAACAACAACATCAAGTATGAGCAACAACAAGAGCCAATGATTTGCCTTTGAAAAGATGTCGCGTTGCTGCACCTGCCGTCACCTGAATAAAGCATTACGTGACAAACAGCCCAATCTCAATCCAAGAACTCAACTTGGCTCAATTCAACGCGACGCGACGCGTTGCGATGCGCTGCGATTTGGCTTGGTTTGTATTGCTTGCCAAATTGGCTTTGGTTGGCCAAAGTGGCCCATAGAAAATTAAAGGCTTCATGCCACAAGTGTCATTTGACATGGAAATGTTGTGCCTGTGTTTCTCTACGCAGCCCAACCTCTGGGTCAGGGTAAGGGAACAGTCTTAGTTCAACAGATTTCAAAATTGGGAACATAATGTGGTTAGATCAGTTCTTTAAAAATAAAGTAACACTTTTTAAACAACAGTAGACTTATTTTTACCAGTGTACCACTTTGTAATTACATAAACTGCCCGGCATGTGGCTTTAAGTAACAGTGCTGAGTAAGCTCGTAACCATTTATGATGCAACCAAAGGGCAGTTAATGAAATCAGTCGATTGTTGTCATAACAATGCACTCAATGTTGGCTAAAAGCTCCTTCAAATTAGCCTTGATGTGGCATTCTTAATAGACAATGTCAATACAATGTGCTGCCAATCTATTCAGACCATAAACTCAATGCAGATAGCAGACTGAAAGGGGCAATTATGTTTATTAGTTTCAGGGAATCTATATTACACTGGACAGCAAAATTAAAGACAAACAAAAAATCAATGAAAGCATTTAAATAAAAATAAATTATATGAATTTATAATATCAAAACATTTGAAAACTACATAAAAATAGGCCTTAAAACAAATACTAATTTTTAAATTATTTAAACTTAAATTTACTTTAATTCAAATATAAAATTTTCTAAATATTCTTTGACAAAGTAAATCAAATATTAATCAAAACGAAAACTGAATAAATAATGTTTAAGGCTTTGCTAAAATTGTAGCCAAAAACTTAACTTTGTGCTGTGTCGTGTGTGTCTTTTATTCCAGGGGCCATGGGACCCTAATTGACAATGAATATTTGATGGTTGTGCCCATAACAATACAATTACAAAAGTGATCAAAGTATTTACGTGAGCTCCCTACAAATGGCCTGCAACGGGGCGTATGAGTAACACATGACAGCAGCAGCAGAAGCAGAGACAAGGACAGCTGCAGCTGGACATAAACCAGTTAGACAGACTAGTAGCAAATCCTCCATCAGAAGTCAATCGATGTAATGACAATTCTACGTGGCAAAGACCAAAGGGCAAAAGCTAAAAGAAATTCGATTCAAATAAGAGCAGGAAATAGCGGAGCAGAGCTTGACAGGCAATCTATATAGATACAGGCATATTGGCCATGTGGTGCAGTGTTTCACCTGGTTGGCCACTCCTTGGATGGATTGGCCACGCCTACACTCGCTTAACTTTAAAACGATTGCAATTTCAGCTAAATGGCAACAAATTTAAGCGTCTAAAAGCCAAGCTCGGTGATATATGGCCAGCAACAACTCTCTGCATTTTAGCCAACAACTTCCAACCACTGCATTTCCATTGTTCTGCGCTGGCACCAGAAAAAAAATGAAAAACTGAAAATAAAAAGCTCAAACAATCGCTGAAAATGTGTGCGCAAATACTGAAAAGAAAAACATGAAAAAAAAACAAATTGGAATTTCTGCAAAGTTGTGAAATTATTTTTTGAGCTTGTGGAAGCTGTAAATTTAAATGTAACTTGTGGTTTTCTGCTGCTGCTGTGGCTGAAGTCTGGCAATAGGAAAAAAAGTGAGAAATGTAAAACTGTCGGAATGCATGAGTTTCAATAAACTGAAAAGTTTACTAACTTTAGCATTAGCACTTTACAAACAAGGAGGAAGTAGTTTTGTAGACCAGTCAAAAGTAAGTTCTAAGTTGCCGATAACTTAAGTATTATATTTCATATAACAATTGATACATTACCAAATCTATTTAAACCAAAGTTTGTCTCAGTTTTCAATTAATAAAAGCTTCGAATTCGGCATCATATTTCAGAAGAATTCTTGATTTCATGCCAGAAAGCAGATTTGTTAACTAATCTGGCAGCCAAAAAAGTTTCTCTGATTAACCTATTTGTACAGTTCAGTTCCCTCTTGGTAGCTTAATCGCAAATGCTTTGGAAATAGCTACAAATATATCAGCTTGCTCAACTTGCCCATTGCCCATCCCAAGTGAGTAAGGTAAATGATTTCCGCCAGTCATACAGCGCGTATACGTGATGCAGCCACTTGGCTACGCTTTCAACTGATTAAGTACACATCAGAGGACTGAGTGTTGGTCTTTTAAGTGGAGCAAAACATCTTACCACAATTTGGCGCATTGTTGCGGTCAAGTAATTTTAGAATTTCTTGTCCAAAAAAAAAAAGCAACTAAAAAGCAAACCAATGAAAGAAAGTAAGAAAAAAAGTAGAGAAAAACAAGTGCAAGGCAAAGAAAGAAAAAGCAAGACGATGTCGACATGAAAGCGAATTCTTTGGCGCGTTTTTAAGCCGATTTGCAGACAGAACCACAAAATGCTACAACAATTTTCAAGTTAATTTTGCCATTCGATGTGGTCGCCAACAAGAATGAAAGGAAAGAAAAGCGAATTTTTAAATAAAGCCAAAAAGAGACGGATAAAAAGAGTACGGAGACGCTAGAGAGAGGGAAGGAAAATGATTGGAAAGGGAAAATAAATACTGCCACAAGTGCTGCAAATGGCATTTTGATTAACTAACCAGAGGATGACGATAATAATGAGAATAATCATGATAATGACGTTGCTAATGAAGATGATGCTCTTACAATTGCCTGAAGCTGTCGTACTAACAACAACCAATGCAATTTAAGCTGTGGTTAACTGCCAACTCCAACTTGCCACCGTTCAAAGTGTCTCAATGTGCCTTTGATCGGCTTAAAGTCGAGTCAACTTAATGTCAATATAGTACCAAGTTCTAAGTTTTTCCTACACTTTTCCAGTCACTTGCAGGCACTTTGAAGAAACTTTTCCAAGTGGCTTTATATTTAATAAAATAACTTAAATATTTATTTAAAGTAATTCACTTTGTTGAGAGGTTTTTGTTATTGAATAGTATAAATTGATAGTTTTTTTATACAAATTTAAAATGCAAAATGTTTATTAAAAAACTTCAGTTACTTCAAGTTTAGTTTCGTTGAACTAGTTTAGTTTTTTCATATTTTTGATCCGCTCGCTGTCTAAATAAATTAAGCAGCTATGAGCTCTGGCACTGATTGACCGTCCCATTGATTGATTGATTGAATAGTTGAGCACAACGGTTCGTTTCACGCTCAACCCGCAGTGGTTGGCACCAGTTCGACCACCAACTTTGCATCACTACCACCCGCCCCTCCAAAATCCCCAGCAATTACCGCAACCCCTTTACTCCCTCCCTCCCTCCCCCTACACTTGTTTATTGCCCGCTTCTCACGCCTCTGTGCGTTGTTAGTTCCGAGCTGGCTTGTTTGAAAATGTATTTCGGTTTACGGAATTTGATTTTTAATGAGCCATCGCCTAAATTGTTTGTACCCATTTCCGGCGGAGGTGAAGAGTGGGCGGTTGAGTGAGGGTAGGGGAAGGGCGACGAGTTGATTTATTTAATGCAGCAGATTGTGTGTGCTCCGTTTTGAAGCGACATTGAAATAAAACATTATGTGACTCTTGACACTTTTACATATTCATTTATTTTGTTTTATCAACCTTGTACGGGTTAAAAAGCGTTTCAAGCACGGCTGAATCTGATGTCATCAGAGAATGTAACTATTTTAATAACTTCTATTTAGGAATTAAACAAAAACTATAAGCAACGGAAACAAATTTGTGTAACAAGAAAGAAGTTGAAGTTTAAAGAAGTTGAAAAAAAAAAATAATAATTTCAAGGGCTTAAATAAAATCTTAAAAATTTATAAATATTTTTCTAAAACAAGTGTTTTGTGTGCTTCCAAATTATCTATTTCAATACACAACGTCAGACTTCAAGCTACCCAATGTCCAAATTACACTCTAAATATTCTTGTCTAGTAAAATTGTCGGTTTTAAATTTATAATGTAGTGCAAATCGAATTTCAATATAGAAATAAAATGTTCTTAAGTGCTCGGTAATTAAAAGTCTGTCGTGTGTCCTGTCGTTTGTCCTGTCGTTTTTGCTGTCGTCTGTCCTGTGCCTCCATCTCTCCACACCAATTGAATTCGAAAACCAAACATGAATTTATAATGACCATAATATAACTCGACCTTCGGCCCAACTTTGTCTGGTCAATGCCAAACTGTCAAATGTTGCTGTCTCCTTCCCACTCATGGGCTGTCTCTTTTGCTCTTTTGCCACAAAATGATCAATAATATATGCATTAAGCAGCTATGAAACTTACTTGGATGCAGTTGATAATGTCGTGCGTGTAGAGGTGTGTGTGCTGGTGTTGGTGTGGGTGTATGGTGGAAGCGTGTGAAAAGCAGAACGACCTTCGCAATGAAATGTAAAACAGGCGGAAGGAGGCGTGAAGGTGTGGCTGTGATGGGGGTGGGGGATGCTACTGTTTGCCAACAAAGAGCATGTAAAATCGTCAGGCAGATAAAAAGCCATAAAAATAGTAGAACATGTAACAACAACACGGAAACAAATAAAAATCAACAGGATTAAATATGCAGGCGTGTCAGCTTCCAGCTCTGCGTCTCTCTCACTCTTACTCTTCTTCTCTGTCTGTCTGTGTGTCCCCCTCACACGCTTTGTTACGCACACATCTCACTTATTCACTATCTATCTCTCTCCCTCTGTCTCTTTCATATTCTGGTCTCTTAGCGAGCTTTGCCCGGGGCTCGTTTAACAGCCTTGCCCGGCCCTAGCTCGGCTCCGTTTCAGTCTCCGCTTGTGGGCCTTGGTCTGGGTCTGGGTCTTGGCCTGGTCGCTTTGCCTTGGCGTTGGCCAATCTCTAACATTTTGTCATGGATTTTTTTATTTTTTAGTAGCGACTGTCCGTGTTCCTGTCCCTGTCCCTGTCTCTTGGCATACCCGTGTCCTTCAACGCCGCTCAGGCAATATCAACAAGTAACATTTAAATCAAGTGCATTGATAGACAGCTATATGCCCTGTAGTGAAATTTTAAAGCTAAAAATCAATAATATTTTAAAGTTATTTATTCCATAAAAACACTTATTCAGAGTATACTCTCCTTTTTTATTCCTCAGCTTCATTCTTTAACTTCTACTAACACACTACATAGTGTTACATACCCCTCTTGCCGAGGGTATAAAAAGTACTCAGAGCACAGCTCCATGTGGCGTCCTCCCTTTTGCATTTAAAATTTATTTCTCACGTTTCGCTCGGCTTGGCAAAAAGACATTTGCGGAAATGGGCCACGTTTTGCCCGGTCGGGCGTCAAATGAGTTGGCACGGCCGCCATTTTATCAGCCATACTGTCCAGGAACCCGCATATATATATAAACATATATATGCAGAGTTGGAACTGAGGGAGGGGGATATATATTCTACAGGGCAGGCAGGCAGGCAAGCAGTTGAATTAAATATTTAAGCCTCCAGGCTAGCGGCTTTCGCAATTAGAGAGCGCGGAATGCTCGCAGCTGCAACACGGCAACGTGGGGCAGCCAACATGTGGCACATAAATCGAAAGTCGCGTTGCCATCGTCTTGCTTTGACACAAAATGAAAACGTTTCCTCTGCATAAATACACTTGTAGCCACATGCCACATGCCACACGCAAATGGAACGTTTTCAACTGCCTGCAACTTGCATAATTCATGCCGCCAATCGAATTCCCCCCTCTCCGTACAAGTCACACACACACACCAACACACAACGCCCCTTGTATTTGTCACGTTTAGCTTCCCACATCGTAAACTCCCCACGAGCAAAGTGACTTTGCATTGCACATAACTGAATTAAAAGTTTGCATGTGTGCTGCAGGGCGTATGCGTGATATGTGTATGTAAAACAGCCATACACGTTCGTTGCTGCTGCCATCCCAATTTCTGCTGTCATTTAACTAACAATCGTCTGTCAGCGGATTAAATAGAGTGCACAATATCAACAGTGTCGTTTAATAATCTATTTGGGTACTTGGAAAAGGACATGAAAAGAATAATGTGAACACATTCAGTACTTAACATGCAAAATCCAATTAATTTAGATTTTGTTCTTAGGGCAAATTTCATTTTATCTCCTTACTATAAACTCTATTATATAAAGATATCAATAATAATAAGAGATTGTTATGCTTGTTGCTGCTGAGCCTTGAAAATAGATTTAATGCAAATGGTTGAACTGTTTGCTGTTTGAATGCAAATTGCAGCTGATTGCCTGCAAGTCCTACACTCGTTAAGGACAATAGACAATAGCCTCAGAACATAAATTAATTAAATTCTCTGACAATACCACAAATGCGTGGGTGTTGCAAAGATTTCCAACAACTATTAAACAGTTTTCAGTCGTGGGTTGCCACAAGTTTCACATGAATTTAATTCACAAATCAATCATACGCACCGTTGAATCAGTGGCAGCTACTAAAACGCTAACGGCTAAATAAACATGTTGATTTATTAAAATATTACACTTACAGTTTCAATTCACTTGATTTTTGCTCAGCCGTAGTGCTGATTTTGTTGGTTTGCCGCTTGTCTAAATTTCTGTAATTAAACAAGCAAAAATTCTCATGAGTATGTACAGTACATAAATTGCTAAAGGGGGAGAATAAACATTAAATACATTTTTCAACAGAAAATCACTTATTTAATCACCATATATTTCTTTGTAATTAAATTTTTGTAAGCGGATTATTTTTCTTTATTTTAATTCAGTTTTCCGTTAAATTCCATTTTAAATTAAAACAAAGAAGAACATTTTTTTGGATTTATTAACCATATATACACATATTTGCCTGACTTACTTTTTCATATATTTATTTAAATTTTAAAATTTATTTTTGTATTTTAATAACTTAATTTTTGTTGCTTTGATTTCACAATATTCACAAAGAACTATTTGTTAAATGTATACCTCAAATAAATATATATATCAAAAATATTATTTATTTATTCCGTAGCGTTTTGTTGATAAGAAACCGATTTAAAACAAATATATATTTACATGTTTTTTTCCCATAATTTATGGAGCCTCTTAAGGCAATTTCACCGAATTTTCACACAGATTAAATTCGGTTTAATGCATTTTCATGCTAAAAGACTAAACAAACTTTATGACAGAGAATTATTTTATTTCTCTTTTACGGCCATCCAATTTTTCATGCGAAGACAAAATATAAAAAAAAAAGTGAAAGGAAGAAAAATATGAACAAATAAATAAAATAATAATGAAGCGTTGAGAGAGGCGAACAATAAAAGAAATATGTGCCAGGCCATTGCATTTGGACAAAAGGCTCAACATAATTTGCATGACAGGATTTGCGGAGGACGTTTCCCAGAAGCAGCAACAATAACAACGGCAACAACAACATCATGATAAATACCAACAAATACAACAACAAAATGAACAGCTACAAGGGCCTGCCAGCGGAAAAAACAACTGTCACAATGCGATGCAATAAAGTAAAGCAAGTTAAAAATGCTTGGCTTAACATACCATGTACGCTGCTAAAGAGAAGCTATTTATTTAAACTATTTTTAACTAGTTAAAGGTAAAATATTACAAAATATTAAAAAAAAAAATGTCAGGGATTAAAAATTAAACATTTGTAAATAAAAATAACTTGAAAAGTCCTCTATTAAACAATCCTTCTTAAACTCGTTTCCATCACAGGGTATTAAAGCAACACAAACTCCCAACAGCTGCAAGCAGCAACAAACTACAACTACAAGTGGAGAGTGCGACAATTTTGTGATTTATTGCAAACTGCTCTGCGTTCAGTTGTTGCTGTTGTGGCTGCTGTTGCCGTTGGCAGTCGCAGACTGTCGCCTGCCGGTTTGCAACTTGGCTAAAAGGTGTATTTCCTGGCCAGAAATGCGAGCAACAGGAGCAGCCAAAAAGTTATTTATGAGCCAAGTCCGCTGACAATGTAGCAAACTGTCAACAAGCTCCCACAACTTGGCTATCATCTGTTTTCGGCTAGCACAATGTAGTACAAAATTAAGAGACTTGGCTTTATTTACTGGCCAGATGTCTGCCAAAATAGATGCGTATCACTGGAATTTGTGGATTCCTTCCGTTGTATCATTGTGAGCAGAATTTGCAGTTAATGTCCTGCAGGCAATAGCATTCTTTTCATACTGATCCTTAGAGTGATACTCATTGATTCTTCTTTTAAATTTCTACTCAAATTTCTTTCAACGTTGCCAAATTGTATGCAAAGTTCCACTGGGTAAATTGCTGGAAAATTCACCTGAAACAGCTTCGTTTTGCCTCTTTGACGGGGTCTCTTCATTTGTGTCCTGTATAATTACATTCCATGTCCTTTGGAGTCTACTCTCCAGGGTCGACTAATGGCCTCTTGTTGCCTTGGTCTTGTGTTACTGGA
This sequence comes from Drosophila parthenogenetica, assembly GCA_035047505.1. Lineage (NCBI taxonomy): Eukaryota > Metazoa > Arthropoda > Insecta > Diptera > Drosophilidae > Drosophila > Drosophila parthenogenetica. The sequence continues at coordinate 6,291,359 of JAWNPM010000241.1, forward strand.
ATCTTTGCCATTTCGGGGCTTTAATGTCTCTCTACCTGTGTAGCTTCAGCTGTGCTGTCTACCATGTCCTTATGCAAGTCCTGTTCTGAAACTGTTGCCCTCGTAAACTAATCCTGTCGATGTTAATCATATTTTGCTTTACGCAACACATTCCACACTCTCACACATGAAATATGAGCCAAATCCTTCCCTTTTTGCTTACAGCTTGTAGTTGGTTATGCCAAGAACTTAGTGCTGGTTATTCAATACTTGACCAGCTTTATGGGCAACAAATTGCACAGCATTTGTGCGCTTTTAGTGCTTGTCATAGGGGGCAAGGAAAATATGGGGGGCACGCAGGATTGGAAGAGCAGTAGACTAAGGGGAGCTGCGGGAACAAAGCAATTTTATATGGCAACTTGTCTACTTCGAGGGTTTTGCAACTTGTCGAAAGTTTTATTAGTACGTTTTTAACATTTTAAGCTGAAATACCCTGTGCTGTGGGTATGCCCGATTTTTTTAAACTTGGAATTCCGACCAGAAACAATTAAGTCATAAATAATAAGAAAAATGTTAATAAAATAAGCGACTGTAAATTAAAGCCACTACCAATGAAGGGTATATTAGAGTCTTGTTAGCTCTTCTACATTTTTAGTTGTTGTTGTTCTTAGAGGACGAAAAGTTATTGTGTATGCTCGGAGCAGAGACAAAGCCAAAGGCAATCAACATGCAAATGCATTTGGGAAAAACCAATACACAAAAGGGGAGAAACATAAAGAAAGAGTGAAAGAGGGTAGCGACAGAGAAAGAGACAGAGAGCGCTTACATATTGAGCACAATAAGTCACAGAAAATGTAGGACAGTGGGTGCAAAAAGTATGCAACAAACTGAGCGAGTGCCGCTTTCAATTACGTTTTTGCCACTTTTGAGATTTCGAGCTGCAACTTGGCCAAGACAATGGCTGCGACAAGGACATTGTGAGTCCTCCAACCAGCTTGCCAGCCTGCCAGCTTTTCAGGGTTGCCAACAAGTGCGACAGTTGCGAAAACGCGACGTGTGGCAAGGTCACAAAACTAATTTCAACTTTAGGCAAAAAACTTATTGAAATACTTGTTTAGCTTCATGCCAATAAGAATAATAATAATAATAACCGTAATAATAGTCATAATAATGATGGTACGCACAACTTGGCCAAGTTAAAAAGAAAAAAAAAGTGGAAAAATAAAACAAGCACGCACCGCTGTGCAATGCGACGTATGCGCAACGAGTCCAAATTTCTTCTAATTTGTATACAAATTGAAAGCAAACAAGACAAAACCCAAAACGCATATAGAGTAGCGTCCCAAGATACTACCAGCAGGTAGCCGATAATACCCAAGACCAGCCCAAAACTTTATCATAACTTGGCTTACAGTAGCCCCAAGCCAATTATCGGTTATGGCCGGGGGTGTGTGAGTTTCAGGTGAATTTTGGCCATTAGATTGGGCAAACAGTATTGTATAGAACTGTTTAGACGTATTCAAACATTGCATTGTTCAGCAGCCGTGTGAATGTTGATCAAATATAAATACTTATTCATGAATTATTCGTTGAGTTCTCATGGCTTACTTAAGTATGTCGCAAATGTTGAGCAATCTGTGCAGCGAGTGTGGGAAGAATTTCAGACTCCAATTTAGGCAAAATGTATGGTACTTCATGAAAAAATGTAAGTACATTTGAAATTTGTTACATAACAAAGGTAAGGTGACTTTTAGAATACATTTAACCTTGGGAAAGGCATTGAAATCTTAAGAAATTGTTTGAATTTGAATATGAAAATTAAATTTAATCTAGTTAGGTTTCAAAAGTTTAACGTTCCTTGGGGCAGTCATAAATGTTATTGAGTAAAGACAATTTAAATTGTTGCTTAAGTTAGCAAAGAAATAAATAATGTTTACTTCTCAAAGTTGGCAAAAAAAACCGTTTGAATAAAACATGGAATTAAAAAAAATTAATTCATTAATAAATATAAGTTAAATTGAAGTTCAAGGAGCAAGCTACTAAGCTAAAATTTAGTTAATGTTTTTTAAAAAAATTATAGGGCAAAATTTTTAAAGAGACATTCTTCTGCTTAAGACATGAAAGGAAATCAAGAAATACATTTTTGAGTCCTTGCCATTTGTCTCACACTTTCGGCTTATAATCCAGAAGTTGAGAGTAATAGAAGCAAGCTGGTTAGCTGACACTTCCTGTAATTTCAACCAATTTGAGAAGTCAACCTGTCTCCTGGTCATCATCATTGCCATTATCAACGTGATCAAGAGCATTATGGCCATTTGGTCATAACGAACATACGAACATAATGATTTGGACACTTCACGCTTTGCAGGCTTCATTAATGGCCAGGCTAACAAGTTTAGACCAGAAAAGGTTCGCTCGGGATACGTTTGGAGTGAAAAGGTGGACATACTGTAGGTGGGCGGGGAAATGGGGTGCAGGCGTGTCAGGAATTCCTGTGTAGCAATCAGCTAGTGACTGTGACAGTTTTCTATGTTTTTGGTTTGGTTTTCATTTCCTTATTTATTCAACAAGTTCCGTTGTGAGAGGACAAAACTAGGAGCTGAAGACACGCACAAAACGAGGACTTGGCATGCCAAGGACAGACATCAGGGCTATATATTTACCAGGGCTGCAGGGACTAGGGTTGGAGTGGGGGTTTGACTTCACTGCTTGTTTTATGCGCTTATAATCACATTTCTTTTCGGCTATTTCATGGGCCAAAACTGTCACGATGCCATCGATTTGTTTGGCATTTGTTGCATGCCGCAAGGACACGAAATGCCAATGCCTGCCACGCCCCCACTTGGGCTTGACTTTTGGGGGGCCCTTTACTTTAGTGGCATTTATTTTGTCACATGTTATTTATGTCGGAATGTGTCGTCTAGTGTGTGGTTTTGAAGGCGGTATGGCAGGCAGGGGGCGTGGCCTGTCGAAATTCGGGTGTAAAGACTTGTAAGCCTCTAAGTGCGTGTTTATTTGCTCGGCCGCTTTTCAGAGTGGTTTTCCTTTTACGCTTTTCCTTTTTCGTTTCTTTTTTTTTCTCTTTTTGGGCAGGGCTTAGAGGTATTTTCTTTGCGGCACCTTATCGAAGGCATCCAGCAGCCGTTCACAGAACCTTGGCAACGTGTAATTGGAACAAGAGTTTTCGGTGTGTTTATGTGTGCTTATGTATGTGACTGCGTGTGTTTGTGTGTGTGCTTATGACAAACTCATTTAATATTTATTAAATTTGTTCGCTCACGGGTTTATTTTCATTTGGCACGTACAAAAACAAACCTTTGCTGTTGTTATTTTATACGAATGCTCTTTCAGTTCACAAGTATCATTAGTTTACAATATCAGTGTAAATTCTGATAACAAGTGTTCTTTATCGCCACCTAAATGTTTACATATCAAAATGATGTGTTATTTAAGTTGCAAGTGGTTTCAATTAATTACTTTGGGGTAAATATGTTTATCTTAATGGGTTAAACATTGTATAATCTTTGTTAAATATAAATAGATTTTTTAAAAGCTTATAAATAAAATTTCCATTTATTTTGTGTAGCAAACTAAAGTTCAATTGAATTATTTTGTTGCAAACCAATTAAAACTCAACTCTTTACTCCTTTGAAACCATTTACGAGTGTATCTTTTAGTTCGTTTCTATTTAAACAATTTCCCTTTCATTTTCCTGCTTGTTGTTTGCCAACACACACATGAGTTCACCTACGGTTTCTACCACGTCCAACGCCCTAGCGCCAACGGCAACGGAGCTACGTAATTAAAAAGTTTAGCCAAAAACCCCCAACGGAAAATAGTTATTTTCGCTCTTGAATTCTACATATTTTTTGCTCATATTTCGACGGTAAAAACAATAATTAAAAACCGACCAATGGAAGAAAAAAATACACACACATGAAAGAGTAAAAGTTCTTTAAACAAAAGTTAAAACAGAATTTTACACTTTTAGCCATTCAAACCGCGAATTGTTAACAAAAAATATACCGAAAATAATAAACGTAATAAATGGTAAACACTTATGAATGAATACAAGTGACTACAAATAATTGTGGTTCAGTGTAAAATGTTCTGAAGCCTCCAAGATCGTAAATTTTATGCTTTTCTGCGTAACTTGAATTTGATTTATTAAATTATTTTTTCCGTAAATTTTGACTTTGAACTCTTGCTGCTGTGAACTTTGCTTTAGTTGTTCTTAATGTTGTTGTTGTAACAAGAAAAGTTCATTGAACTCTGGCAATTGTTGCTGGACAAGCTTTTGATGATGAAACCGACACCCAAAGAGGGAATTAATGTAATGAGTTGTAAAAAGGTAAAAGAGCTAAAAAAGTGAAGATACAATTAAGTGAGTAAACACTTTAAGAAATAAGAATCAAAGCAAATCAAGCAGAACAAATTGTTTAAATAATTTTTCATTTTTATGGCAATTATAAAAAAAATATTACAAACGGTAATTAGTTGAAGGGGAACTATTAAATAAGAAAATTAGTTTTTGGTTGCAATTTCACTTCTAAAAGCATATTTAAGTATATTTACTTTCATTTTTTACTTTTGTTATTTATTTAAACATTTTTACTTAAAAAAGGTTAGAACTGAAAATTCAAATATTTTAGTTAAATCGCTGTTTTATATAAATTCTATTTTTACTTTTCTTTATATAGAAAAAAAAAAAAATTAAATAAAACAGTGACACATAAAAGTATGCGTATACAAAGCCAGATTGTGTCTTCTACACACTTGTATATATTTCTACATAAATAAATTTGCATTTGAATAAACAATGAAAAGACTCAGGAAGCAAGCTAAGCTGAACGAACCAAAACTCGAACCCGTAACCAAAATCAAAATCAAAATTTAAACCCAACCCAGTTAATGTGTGTATGTGTACAGTGTACACTAGCGAACCAGAACGGGAACGACAACGAGAACGAGAACGGGAACAAGTGCAACAGGCAGCCGGCTTAAAAAACGGGTCAACTACAGTAAAGAAAACAATAATAACAGCAACGATAACAACGACGATGACGACAGTAGCAACAACAACAAACCGACAACAGCTGCTGTCTGACAGCAAAGACAACAACCCGAAAAAGAGTATAAAAAAAAAAGAGAATAAAAATAAACTCGTTGCACTCGACCAACTGCCACAGTCTGCAGCTTAAGCTTCAGACTCTGTTGCTCTGTCTTGATGTCTTCCTCTTCTGCTTCTGCTTCTTCATCTTGTTCTCTTACTGCGTCTCGTTTGCGGCTGTTGCGCAACAAGTTAGCTCGTCGCTTTTTAAGGCCAAGACCAAAAAGTCAAACAACATGCGAACAACGGTTTCAGCTGCTTCTTCGTCTACGTCTTCGTCTTCGTCTTGGTTTTGGTGTTCGTCTTGTTGCTTCTGCTGTTTATTCACTTGACTTCTAATGCAATCAAAGGAAATGGGGCAACAGGCAAAGAGCGGCAAACAAAGTAACTGACAATAGCAACAACAGCCACAACGACAACAACAACGGAAACAAGCTGATTTTGCCACCGTCTCCTATATGGATATGGAGCAGCAGACAAGTCGAGTCAGAAGTGCAATGGGATTATTTCTGCTGCTGTCGTATGCCGAGGGGACTGTTGGCAGTGACAGGGGGAGAGAGCTCACCTTTTAGTCTGACGCTTGAGTAATGCCAATGGGCTCGTTATGTCTATAACGAATATGCGTACATGTGTGTGTGTGTGTCTCTCCCACTCTACCGCTCTCTTCGCCTCATTCTTGATGTATAGTTAAGCTGCTTTAGCGTGTGTAAAAAGGTTTCGGTCGCCTGCAAGAGCAAATCACATGAAAACAGTGGGACAAAGAGAGAGCGTGTAATACGGCAATTGCATTTGTCTGTTTAAAGCGTTAAACTGTGCCATGAGTCGTAAAATTGCAATATCATGACAATTTAACTATTTTAATAGCTAAGTTTAGTTTAAACAGAACGCTGTACTTGTCAAATGTCATTATTATGTTAACGTACTTGGAGCATATTTAAATACAGTCTTTGTAGCACTTAAGCCTTTAATGAAAGCTCTCTCTCTGTACTTATCTAAGCTTATGTTGTACCTTCTTTGCTATCTATGCAATCTCACACTCTCAATGTCGCTCTCATGGACTTTGCCTCTTCCCTCCCGCTCTATCACGAGCACTTTCAAGTTTGCTAAAAGGGTCAAGCGCACAAAACCTAAATTTAGCAGCGCTCTTCGTTTTGTGCAGCCCATCATGTGATCTGCCTCTCTCGCTTCATCACTGGCAAGCGAAAGAGCATGCGGTTGATAAACGAAAAACAAGAACAAAAGTAAGAGCAGCAGTTAACAGTTAAGTAGGCGCAGCTCACAAGTAAAGCAAAGTCAAAACACAAAAGCAAAAAGCAAAGCAGCTTAGTTTTTGCTTCGATTGTTCGCATTTGCTTTGTGTACACAAACACATGTGTGTGTTTGCTTGTGTGTGTGTGCTTATGCTGAGGCTGAGTTTTTGTTGTTGATTTCTAGGCTGCTTTAGCAAAGCGATGTCAACGAATTTGTTTGTCGATTAGAATGACCAGATTTTCTGCTTGCATGTGTGCGTGTGCTTGTGTTACTGTGTGTGTATATGTCTGTGCGGGTGTTTACCAATTAAATTACATTGCAAAAACACACAGCGCAGCGAACTTCGTTGCTACGACTGTGTTTTTGTTTTTGGAGTGGCGACACGACGCATTGCATAATACAGACAACAACAGTGACTACAAGTCGAATAATACACCCACAAAAGCAGCGCCAATGACAACCGGTTTTCTGCTTTCTGCTCTTTTTGTTGCTCGATGCTGCAAATAAAAATAATCAAAGTTATAACTGAACCAAAAACTCGAAACTTCGCAAAACTTCAATTGTAATGCATCCGTCAGAAAGGAGGTGGGGGAGGCTGCTAACCCACTGCGGGTTGGGGAGTGAGGAAGCTGCTCACGCCACGCACGTTAACCCACTGAACTCCGTTTGTTGGTCTCGAGAGCGAGCAGTAATTATGCCACTGCAGTAATCAAAACGTAGGGGATATTGATTTTGTCAAGCAGTTTGTGATAAAAAAAAAAAATTTGTTTAAAAAAATTAAATTTCAAATTATGGTAAGTTCATAAACAATTTTTAATATATTTATCTTAGTAGCCTCAGCTGCACATACCAGCCATCACGCATTCCTATTAAAGGGTATATGCAGTGCGCTGTATAGTTATTAGCATGCTCTGTGTTTGTTTCTCTCTTTCATACTAAGACTCTCTTTGGTTAATCGCTAGTTTCTTGTACCGTCGTTTTGTGGCACGTTACATTTATCTTTGCCTAAAAGAAAGAAACAGCAACAACGGCTATAAAAAACTCGTTTGGCGCTGCAACTTTTTGCGTGCTTTCCGCAGCGTGTGGCGAGTGCGTGCGGCCGCAATCACCAGCAGTGGAATCGCAAATCGGACAACGGACAATGGACAGTGGACAGTCTCAAGTTGAATCTGGAACCTGGAAAACCCTCGAGTCATGTTCTGACTGCCATTTGCGGTTTTTTATCTTTTAATTTGCTGAGCGCAGTGCAATTGAGCTGAAGTGGAACTGAAGGCATATAGTTTGCTCTAGGGTTGTCTCTGTTGTTGTGGCATTAACTTTGTCTTTTTTGTCTCCTCAACTTTCACAATTTGTGCTAAGTGCGTTTTGTGATTCATGTGGCAGAGTTTTGGGGCGGGAAGTAATGACTATAAAATTGCAGCAACAGCTGTTAAAATGTTGCTAATGTAACGGAACTATTTGTGGTTTGTGTACTGGCTAAAAGTATCAATTTGTGGGAATAAAACTAAAAGAAGACAAATATGCTTAAATACTAAAATTTCTCTATAAATTTTTGGTTATTTAATTAATAATAACAATATATTCTATATAAACTATTTGCCAGCTTCAACTCACTCAAAACATACTTCTGGATAAGTAGTTTACATTTTAAATAAAATATTTAATAACGAATTTTCCGCTCAATGGAACAAAAGCACTGCAAGTTGGAATTTCTTCAGAATGCCATTCAACCAACTATGAATCAATTTTGCTTGCATGGGAGTGAAGTGGAAAGAAAATTCAGCAAAGCATAAAATTTGTGACTCTGAGAATTTCTGTGTGGGAACTTTCACTCTTAAAGTTTAGTCAAAACATGGACATGAGTACCGATCTGAAATAGCCAGTCACTGTGGGCAATCAACTGCTCCTAATTGCCTCATTAGGGCACACAATGGTATATAAAAATAGGTGGAAGAAGACGGAGATGAAGAAGAAAAGTAAAGAAAACTCATCTTGGCCAGGTAATTAGAACAAAAAACTCATTTCACGCCGGTTGAGAACAATGCTCTTAATTAACGCATAGGTCATAATATCATATATGCGAAGAAACAATTATAACTGTCCCAAGAAACAAGAACCTGCCCGAGAAAATAAAAACTCGCATTAAGCATACGCAATGTGGTGCCAAGATTTTAAATTAAAAAGAGCCAAAAAAAAAAAAAGGAAAAGAAAAACTTGTTTATTGCCATTGACAATGAAGGGAAATGTCTCACTTTAGTTGCAAAACTTTTGGAAACTATCTGTTCACTGCACTTTCAAAGGCAGAGAGCAAGTAGTCACGTGTCTGGTGCTTCTGCCGTGTTTCCGCTTATTAAACAGCCAACAATAAGTTAACTAATCACAACAAGACGAACAGAATACACAAACAAAACAAAACAAAATAAACAAAACAAACACACACATACAAAATGCACAGGGACTGAAACTTTCAACACTTTCTTGAACACGCAAACTGAAATTTCAGCGACTCATTAAAACACGCAACTCTCATAAAAAGAAATCAAAACAATAATCAAAGAAGATGGCACGAAGAAGTTATGATGGACTGCAAGATGCTCTGTCTTATTATGGAATGCTAAATAAAGGTAAGTGTAGACAAGAAAAGAGACAGAAAAAGAAAATTGACAAGAGAATAGAATGAAAAACGAAATTAAATGACTCTCACTACTCTGGAAAGTTTTTGTAGTTTGTGGTCCTAAAGGAAAGACATAATTTCTTCTAAAGAGTTCGACAAATATTTCTATAAATTAAATAATTAAATAAAATTAACATTTAATAATAGTATTTTTTTTAAAAAACACTTTTAAAATATTTTTGATAAGCTTAAAAAATATTTTATTTTCCAAAATAGGCAAATTACTTCTCTTCTGTCTTTCAATCTCCCTCTACTCAAAATATACATCCCGCCTAATTACAGGGTATTAAAAACATATAGTTTATTTGCTTTTCCACACATCTCGCACCAAATAAATAAATATTTTAAATAACACACACTCACACACACGCACAGTTATGCTTTGTCAACTGTCGTTTTTAGTGGGTGGCCCTTTGTCAATTGGGTTTTTTTTTTGCAGTAAGTCGCTTACCTGCAATTAGGTAAGAGCCGTAAATGGACTGCTATCAAAAATGGCCAACTGTAAAAATTCATGTGCCATCCTCTGCGCAATTGCAATTAGCAACAAAATAATTGATAGTATTTTCAATGGGGATTTTCTGTCTTTTTTTTGGCAACTTTTTGCCAATGCCAACTCGTAATGCAATTCGCATTTTACGTAAGTGGTAAACCCGAAACTTTGCAGCCCCGTAGCTGCTTCCCTTTGTCAGCGAGTGTTTCTATTTGCTAGTGGTGCGTGGGCGCTGCTCGAGTGCCTGCCACGCTCATTTGCAACGCTTTGTTGCCTGCCTCAGAGACGCGTAGTTCCGTTTGGCGGCATCATCATCATCAGCGCTGTTTTCTGTCTGTAGCTTGTCACTTGACATACGCTTCATAAAGCAGATCCATGTGCACTCGATAAAGCTGCTTGTTTATTATATGGCTTAAAGCTTGATCTTAGCTTATTTGCTTAGCCAACTCACATCGCTTATGCCTGAGAATGCTCCGTAGAGCACGTCTTGAAAATTGTCTTTGCTGCTTAGCAGATCGTGGGAAGCTTATGGCACTGTGATTACTAAATTTCTATATAAAGTTTCTTTCTGTGTTCAGGCAATAAAAAATGGCTTAGTCTTAGAAAATTTTAAGTAGCAGTTAAGTTGAAAAATCTGCTCGAATCATTGAACTGATCTAATGAATAGTCACAATTAATATAATTCACAACTTGTTTCCGATTTTAGATATTTAATATTATCGCACATTAAAGTCACTTAATTATAAATTATTTATTTCAATTTTTTCTAGCATAAACTAAAGTTCCACTTTTAATAAATAAATAATAAATTAACTTAGTCAACTCCAATAGAATAAATATTTTTTTATAATTATATTGGAATTTTTGCAGCATTTTAAATTATAAGAAAATACATTTTGGCTTTAAGTTCATTATTTTTTATGAAACACTTAAAAAGTCGATTTAGCTCAACTACAATATTTTAAACTAAAATTCCGTATAAATTTTCTGCTCTCAGCTTTCTAACAAATGCAGTATTTATAAAAGGAAATTGTTTCTATTTTTTTAGCATAGCTGCGGGATATTGTTAGCTAACTTTGGCTTAAAGCTTCACAAGCTTTTAGTCTTTGTGGCTTTAATTCCCGATAAGCCACTTGGATGCCTGTCACGTGCCTTACCAGCGGCATCAAATACAGTCCAAATTGATGTTAAAAACTGTAGCTGCGATAGAACTGCAATAAAATATCAGCCGTGGGCTGTAAGCTTAGTTGGTCATTTACAGAGTGTACACTGTACAGAATAAAGCTCAAGTTTTTTGTTTCGCCGACACTTTTAGAGCGAGCAACGCCATAAATTCTAATTACATATCAAAGTAGTTGTCATCTGCAGTGTCCGGAGTAAAGTGGACACCCGACAACGGACACCCGCCAGTGGACACACGACACCGGACACTCGACATTAGATGGAGGTCAGAGTTGACAGTTTTTTTGCGGGTGAGAAATGTAATTAATTATGTAAATACTTGAGAGACGCTAAGTTCGTTTTGAAATAATTTCCAAAAATTATTTCACATAATGGTCTAAAAAAGGTCCGGCGATTTATGAGACGGGTGTGCGTCGCATAGCATCGCGTCAAGTCAAGCTTTGTGCCCAGTCGAGCAGCTAATTAAATAAATCTCGCCAACTGCAACAAGAAAGAAAGAAACTTCTGGTCCGGCCAGTTTTTACCTTTTATGTAGCTGATGATTTACATAATTTTTCTATATTATTTCATATGATGATTATTATGTATAATGATTAGCATGATAATGATTATTATTATTATTATTATTATTTGCGCCTTGTTTGGCTTAGCTCACATTTTTGACGTTGTTTTGACCTCGTCGTTGGCTCTGCTAAAAAAACGTAAAAAAACCGGCAACAATTACGTCTATGGCTCTTGGCCATGCGCCAGAAACGCTGTCAAAACAACAAAAAAATAATAGCTAAAACTGGCTCGAAGATGACGCGCCCCATTGATAGCTCCCCGCTCTCTCTTCAATCTGTGTCTCTCTAGCTCTGTTACTTTTGATACTTCATATTTTTTGTTCTTTTTTGCAGAATTCTAATCTTTAAATGAGATACTTCACTCATTTGTTATGCGATATTTTTGCCAACGACATTAAATGCTGAACAAGTTTATGGGGAGTGAACAACTTAATTAATGCTAATAAAAGCATATAATTATTGTAAATGAATTTAGCTACTTTTTTAATAATGGCAATGAAATACATTAGTCCACGATCTGCTACTCAATGTGCTTCAAATAAAACATCTACAATTTAAGCTCAGATTATTTAAAATTAATTCCTTTAAAATCAGAGATATAAAAGTTTGCACCTCTTTAAAACTTTAATAATAATTTCATTTAAATTTTTTTTAAGTTGCCTGCTGTAAGAACATTATTAATATTTATTATGCCCGTCAAAAAATGACAAGCCGGGCAAACAGCAGCATATTACGTATACGCAACGTTGAATGCCGCAGTGAAGCTTGAAGCTGATGGCTGAATGCTGATGCCTTTGCTGTCCCCAGCTCATATTTTGTGTGCTAATTTGCAGTTGAATAGAGCTTTAATGCAACAGCAGCAGAGGCAGCCGTAACAGCTGCATTGCCACGGGTTTCTCCACTGTGTGCCCCGCTCCTCTTTCCGCAACCCACAATATGACGGTACGTGACATGACAGTAATTAACATAATAATCCATTTTGTGGCAACATTGAAAGAAGCAGTTCCTGCTGCATGCTGCCTGTTGCTCTTACCATGTCTCCCAACGAGCAGAGCCGGAGAATTCTCGGCTTGCATTTGGGTTAACTAGCTGGGCGTTATCAGTGCAAGCCGCTAGATCACGACTTCGAGTACAACTCTTGGGCTGGCACGTTCAATTTAATCGCATATTAGATGAACTTGCGTCAGAGTTAAAGGCAAACCAATCAATTGCACTCAACGAATTCCCAATAACAAGACTCTCCAGACATTTTCTCAGCTCTGCACTTGTTTCGGTCTCGTTATTCCAGTGGGAGCAGTCATGAATTTATTAAATTTCAGTATTCAAACCCTTCTTTTTTTTGCTTTGTGGCAATTTAACATTGTTTGCCCCAAAGCCTGTCAAAATACAACTTAATTTAATCAATAATTAATTGCCATGTACAATTTTTCGCACATAATTTTCGACGCTGCGCAATTAAATTGATTATGCCAATAAAAAAGTCGTTATTAATAATAAGAGAAATTAAAACAAAAAACGACGCTTTAATGCCCTTTTTAAGTAATTAATGTGGAAATAATTTTGAAATAATTTATTCCAATTGTTTTACTACCAATTTAGTTTACAGAAAATTAATTAAATAATTTTTTGGTTTGAATTTATAGTAATAATTTTAGTATTTAACCATTTTAAAAGCTTTAAACCTGACTCACTTTGTGCTAACAGCGTAATTGCCGTTTTTTAGGGTATAGCCAATTTTGTTTCTGTAGCTTTTTTTGTAAAGGCCAATTTGCATTTTAGTATGCGGCAAAAGAAAAAATTTACCAAAAACAAAAGGGGAAAAAAAATAAATTTAAGAGCCAAACGTTGACCATAAAAAACGACGACAACAACAAAATGTAGCAACAACTGGCGCACTCTTTGAGGCCTGGCAGCCTCTGATGGCTTCCTGTCTTGGTTTTCGGTTTTGGTCGTAAACAATTTCACAGCCAAAGTGGCGACACAGTCAGCAGATGATATAAACTGTACTGAGCTAAGTTGAAGAGTGGAGTGAGTCTCTTGCCACGGACTGTGGGAAAGAGCTGACGTAGTGTCTGCTACTGAGTCGGAATCTGCCACTGGGTCTGAGTCTCAATCTGAATCCGCTTCTCAGTCTGTGGTTTCTGTGGGTGCGTGTCTGGAGGCTGTGGGAAAGGCCTCACTCATCTATCGACAACTTGCAGTTTATAAGTGTGCGTTTGAGTGTGTGTAAGTGCGTGTGTCTGTGTGTTAGAGTGTGTGCTTGTATATTTTGGAATTTAATTAATTTTTGCCATGCCATTTGGCATTCGCTATTGTTGCCATTACACTTCCGTCCGTCCGTCCAAATTGGCCAAATTAATAAGAGAGCACGGACAAGGGCAGCCAAAAACAGTCAAACAAGTCTACAAAAAGCTGGCTACAAAAATGGCGTTAATAGCCGGAACCCTCCATATTCCCACACACATCCCCTCCTTCATCTCCTTCTCCCTGCCATATCCTTTTCCGCAGTCAAGAGTGAGGAGAAAAAACTGTTGACAAAGTTTGTGCAGCGAGCGCGTAATTAAAAAAAAAAGAATGAAACGAAACAACAAAAGAATTTAAAAGGTAAAATGGCAAATTGTATGAACGTTTCAACGCTTTCTTAAGAGTTTAATTAAAAAATTATTAAAACGAAATTTTATTTAATAAACTGGTTTTAAAAAGCAACCAAAAATAGCTAAGAATTTTAATTTTGTCTTGGCTTAAATTTGATTAGCTTCCTTAACACTCGCATTAAATTATTTAAATTAGTTTTATAAACGATCATTTCGTTGCAAAATATATATTTAAAATATTTTTGATATAGTCAATAAATAAATAAAATTAATGTCAGTTTATTAAGTACAAATTATTATATTTTTTATTTTGTCTTAATTATAATTTGATTATTTTCTTTTATCCAGCTATGCTACAAAAAAACTGTTTAATAATAATATTTTTAGTTGAACTTTTTATATAAATAAATTTTTTCTTTTATCTTATACCTATACCCTCTTTTTTCAAAAAAATAATTTATTTTTATACCGTTCTATGCTTTTTTCCATTCTGCTGTCAACGCTTTTATGACCCAAAGTTGGCAAGAACAATTGAAGGAGAAGGCTTAAAGCCACAAACTTTGCTGACTTTGACAGTTAAGAAAACCCACAAAAAGCAATGAAAACACAAAGACACAAAGTTCCGCAGCAACCAAGAGAGGAAAAGGGACAATCCCGGAGAAACTGAGAATCTCAAAGAGAGGCCTTTGCTGTAGCTGCAGGGCTCTGTAATCTAGTACCGAGCAGCTGTCGATCTGCCTAATGAAATTGAAGCATATCAAGTACAGTTACTTTGGCCAAGAAAGACAAGCAAAAAGAGACACAGTGAGAGAGGGAAGAGAAAGGGAGAGCGTAGTAAAATGGGCTAGAAAGCGTTGCAGTTGCTGCATTTGATGCTGTAGGGCAAAAGGCCGTAACAATAAGTAGAACCTGAGAACGTAATAATAGCACAATTCTATTGTTGTTGTAGTGGCACAATTGTTGTTGTAGTTGTTGCTGCTGCAGTTGTTGCCATTTTCTTTGATCTCTTCGACACAGTGACGAGACAAACTTCCGCTGATTGACTTTGCTGACTTGCTTCAAGAACGAAATGCAATCTCTTGACTCACCTGACTGCCTGACTAGGTGCCACAGTGCCTCACTGACTCACTGTCTTGCTGTTGGAGGTAAACTGAGAAGAGGAAGCATAATTGATTTGAATGTGCCTCACTTTCAGCTCGTGTATGCAAATCTCTGGGCCCGTGGCAGTCTCTATACCAATTTGCTGGCAATTTTCGCACATTTGGCCAACTGCTGCTTTCACATTTGCAACACGGCATCTAACTGAATTTGGACTACACACAATAACACAAATACACACACACACATACAGTTAAACCCCCTTTTGGCTACTCTGCATATATATGTGTACAATTACGTCAGTTTAGTCAGAGCGCCTAATTAACTGGGCGATTGCTGAGCTCGTTGCCCGTTTTAAAATGTTAACCACTCTAATTAATTTTAATTAAGACTGAAGCAACCCAAATATGCACGAATATGTTAGGCCCCTATATACATTATTATATTATTTTGTAATCATTTCAGCACAATTTAACAAAAAAATAGAGAATGTGATGTGTTTTATGTTAACCCTTTGGTTGCCCCATTAATTTGTCATAATTTGCGTAAGGAATATTAATTGTAGTAAGCCAAAAGTGAGTAAGTATTTTTTAAAAACTTAACCATTTCAAAAAAAAAATGTAATTTCTACAATACTCTTATAAGGCAAAAACTAACTCTAGACCTTAAGAGCTTCATTCTATAAATCAGTTAACGTAGTTTATTATATTTAAGCCCTTACAGCCACAATTAAACCCTCACAAACGAGTTTATTAAACTTGTGTTATTGAGCTGACTTTATTGTTAAATTGTTTACATTTTAAGTCACTACTTCGGCCACTGATAAATGTAATGACTCTGGAGCACAACATAGTAGAGTAAACCTTTCATTGTTCTGCAATTAAAAGGCTGTAAAATGTGCGAAACTGGGTACGTGTTTCGTGTGTACATGTGTGCGTATGCGTAATGTGAAATATAAGCGAAAAACACCTTTTCTTTATTGCATTTTTATGGTTTTGCCTAGATTTATTTTTAGTGCGTTCGTGGCTTTTGTTTCATTCAACCCACGAACAACAGTAACAAAAGAGAGCCAATGATTCACATTGTTTCTCTTCTTGTGGTTTTCGCTTTTTTTTTCTTCGGTGGCTTTTTGTTGTCGTTTTTTGGTGTTCCGTGTCATGCAATTAATAAAAAAAATTGTTTGCACCTTGCGACGCAAGAACCTGCAGAGCAGACAAGCGCGGTCACGTATGGCACTACGCACTTCCGTTTCCGCTCCGTGTGGCTGCGGCCAAAGCTGTCATTTCCAGCACTGAGCCCTCCCCTGCCTTCTCCCTCTCCCGTTGGACTTTTTGTAATTTCCTTTGGCTCAAATAAAAAGATCCAAAATCAAAATCAAAAACTTTTTATTGCTCTTTGCTTTTGGACTCTTTTTTGTTGTTGTTTATTTGTGTTTCCCTTTCTTCTGCTTTTTATTAATTTTGCACGCGCAAAATTTTTGTGATTTATGAGGCGAAAAACCAACAGCAGCAATAACTTTAACAACAATAACAAAAACAATGACAAACAAAGCGACAAACTCGCATTTTTTGCAGACAACTCGGCGAGACACGTTGGCCACACACTCACACTCACACACATAATGTGTGTGTGTATTATTACTGGAGGGGAAATAGAAATTGTTGTAAAATATGTGAACTGAGTGAAGAGCTTGTTGGGTCTGAGGTGCTTAAGGCAAACTTTTAAAGAACTCAATGTTTACCAAACTGATGAGGTTGAAAGCAAAACTTTGCTTTGTTTACATAACTTGTACTATATATGTGTACATAGCGTAGGTAGACAACATAATTAACTAGGTATTATCATGTTTAATCAGGGCAGATAAATTGCTGACAGCAAACTTTATTTTATATAATTTAAACTTAAGCTATACATCAATTGACTCTTGTTTATTTTTTTCATGTTATTTATAATTGCACGTTGAAAGCTTCTCGCTCAAATTCATTGTGAATTTAAGCTTTATTTTCAAAAATTTGTTTACATTTTTTTCAATATACCTGCAAGCTGTCAATACCTTTGTCAATAACAATAAGTGTCAAGTCTGTCAAAATTTAACACGCCTAATGGCAGCACAATTTTCAGGAAGCAGTCGTTGTCCCTTCTCATACCTAAGCCCTTGGGGGAGTTTAACGGTTTCTGACCACCAGTTTCTACCACTACTGATACCACTCACTGTTAACTCATTTGCCTGACACTTAATTAATAATGTCCGTCGGTGACATTTTTTAAAAACTCTGTTAGCATTGGAATGGCAGAGGATACATGGACTTTTTGATGGATATATAAATACCTTGGACGTATTTTTAGGTTAAAGTCATTTCCATTACTTTTTACATAATTTATAGGCAAGAAAATGATTTTTAAAACTAGAATTTGTGTTCTGTTATATGTTTGTTATACTTTTCATACGACTTAAGAGTATAGTGTTAATCAACAATTTATTTTAAATGAATTTGCTTTTAACACAGAGAATTCCCTTGACACTCAACCATTTTTTAACCATTTTAGCACAATTTTTCGGACTCTTGCATAATTTAAGAAGCGTTGTCAACTGCAGTTCATGTTCATTTCCGGCCCTATTTGGCACGTGCCACATGCTGCAAGTGTTGACAGCTTTAAAAGTGACCTGTGGCAATTTTTTTCGTGTGTCAATAGTTAGTTTGCCATACGGCATATTGATTTTATTACTTTTATAAATTGATATGACATAAATTGTGTATATTTTTTATTTGTGAAGCCTTCGACATTAATTTGACACTTGATTTGCCCTTTGTATGTATTGTATTTGCAGCAAAATTACGGTAATAACTGAGGGAGTACAATATCGTACAATTGTGCCTTGCCCACTTGTCTGTCATTATGCTAATGTCAGAGCGCCGATTAGTCCAGGTGTTGAGCTGTCAACACAAGCCAACGCACAAACAAACAGCAAAAAAGAGTCTCAACTCACAAAATGAAATAAATGTGCGTTTGTTTCTCCTTTTTGGGGTTTTTTGTTTATCTTTTTATTACTTTTTTTTGGTGCTTTGTGTTTTTGTTTGCTTAGTCAGCAAGTGACATGCAATTATTTATACATTATTTTGGTAGCGTAAATATTGTCAAGAGACTTAGCTCTGCCAAGTAGGAAAAAGCCTGTCAAAAGCCTGAGCAAACAAAGCAATTCAGTGCGTACGCTGCGTATACGCAAAGTTAGAGAACCAGTTTAAATGCCGCATACGGAGCGTATACTTTACATATTAAAAGAAAGCTTTTTATACGAAATGATTTCAAATACAGCTATAACAAATTACTAACAATGCTCACCTTTTTTTTGCGTACCTTTTTCGTAGAAATCATAATCAAAATCAAAACCATATTCTTATGCAATCTGTCTACGTTGAATTGCTGAATAGATATCGAATCAAATTACCATCAGAATGCGTGTGATTTCATTGCCAAATTTTTGCGAGTCATTCAACTCACATAATAATTTATCAAAAGCAACGCAATCAATGTTTGGCTCCACTGCACACCACCTATAAGTATGCAATGCTTCAATTTCAATTGGTTTTTGGCAGCAGCCTCACCTGGAATCTCAGTTCATTTTAGTGCTCTATACCAAAAAAATAAAGAATCGACAATGTCAGTCAATCAAACAGTCTGTCAAGCATTCAATCAGTTCACCCATCAATTGGCAGTCCAAGCAACTCAACAGCCAACAGCCAACAGCCAACAGCCATCAGCTATCAGCTCATGGTGTCGTTGATAAGCCGCAAACAGCAAACCAAAGTGATGCCCATTTTATACCCAGTGTAAGACAACAACAAAAAAGGGTAGCTTAGAGATAAAATTGAACAAGTTTTTGAAATTTTCTATACGATTTCCATAAGGAATTGAATTAAAATTATTATAAAGCTGTAAATTCTAACAAATAATATTGGAATTATTTAACTATAGTTTACTTGTAGAGCGTAGCTTTGAGTTGAGCACATTTACAGAGTATCTTTAAGCACACCCCTTGTGTAGTCTACAAAATTCCGGCGTTTTCAGCAATCCCAGCAATCGTTTCCATCTACTTGTTGCTGATAAGCGCATTTCAGCACAAACACAAACACACACACAGACTGACAAACACCCACACACCTAGACACTTACAGGTAGAGGTAGAAACCTTTTAAAGCGTACAATTTGATGGTACGGCGCGTAATGCGTTACTGCAAATTTATGGCAAATTCCCACGAGACCACACGCATTTTAACGTTTGGTAGATTTGAAAACCATTTAAATGGCGCCATAAAATCACTTAAGTGTGTTTTTCTGTACACGTTTCCATTCATTTCCGATCCGATCCGTTCAGTTTTGTTTTTCTTTCATTTTTTGTAGCATATTTATGGGCGTTCACGCAACATTGAATACGCAAAATTTTTGACACGAGCAAAAACAGTAAGTACTGAGAATTCTGTGCAGCAAAAAGCGACGATATGGCAGCCACGCCCACAAACATACTGCACATTTGCATATTCACATAGAACTAAAGACAGACCGAAATGTGTTGTAGGCGTTATACGTGATACGCATCGTATTTGCCAAAATCCTGTGAGAATATGTCTCCAATTTGGTTGTCCTTTGGAGTTGGCAGCTCCTCCCAGTGGATACAACCATATAAATTTGTTATAAATTAAGATTGATACGTTGCGCCCAAGAGACGCGTTACACACACTCAGCTAAGTGTGTGTGTGTAGGAAAGGAAGGGAACTTACCTCACTCTCTCGGCCTCTCTCTGTTAGATATATATGTTTATGTATGTGTGTGGTTAATACGAAGAGCCACAGCTGCAAGAGACCAAAACGATGAATAAGCGTCATTAGAAATTTGCAGTAAAAATTGATTATACGAGTGTTTACGATTATGGCGTTTGCAGTAAAAATTAGTAACATTTATGAAAATGCGACAGACGTTAAATAATATTAGCTCATGGGATGTTTAAAAAGATTTCATATTAACTAAAAGGGAATGTCTAAATGCAGACGACTCTACTGTTTAATAAAATAATTTGCATTCATTTTTGATCTACTTAAACTAATTCTAACGAACTATTAGTCAATAGCAGAGATTTGACTAAGCTTTTTTTTGCAGCTTCATGATTAGTCAATTGACTAATTTTACTATATACATTTTATTAAATATTCTGGCTTATTTTAAATCGCTTACTTCAGTCATAAAATTCTTCATGTTTTGGCAATAAAATTCTTCAAAATCGAATAGCTTTAATTGAGTATACACTTTTACTAATTTACAGGAAATAATGAACAAATTAAGCCAAACAATTGTTTCAATAAACTTGAAACTTGCAATTGGAGCTGTGGTACAACAATATAAACTGTTAACGGGACCAGTGTTTAATCAAGTGTAAAATCTTTAATCAAGTCAATCGTTTCCCTCTCTCTTCCCTCTCCCCATTCGCTCTCTCTTTCAGTCTCACGACTGACTGAAAGCCAGGTTAACAGCTGGCTCCACAATTCCATTTTGAGTCAATGCAACGCAGCTGTCTCAAAGGCCTTTCAGTGATTCCACCGCTCGCTTGTCTTTGTCTTCGTGTTCTCCTGTTTTTTTACCTGGTCTCAGTCTGACCTTTTTTGTTCCCATCGCCCATGGAATGGAGCAGCCCTCCCACGCTTTAACTTAGCCCTGTCTCACTCACTCTCCTTTCATCTCTTCTCTCTCTCGCGCTCTTCCCCACAGAGATCTCAGGCTGTCAATTAAAAAGCCGTCGCTTCGAGTGGCCCAGGCCCTGAGTGCCACGATTTGTTGCCAGTTGGTTTTAAAATGTTGAGGAAAAAAAATGGTCAGAGAGAAAAGAAAACGGTTTTTCCTTTAGGCCACTTTCAAGTGCGAATTAACTGAATTAGCTGTAAATACAATTGCAATTAACGGTAAAAAACAAAAGAAGGCTTAGAGAAGCTGCCAAAGCGAAACAAGGCAACTGACATATGGCCAAAAGCAAAGTAAGCTAAAAACTATTGACCAAAAACTTTTAAAGAGAAATTTTCTGGCGAGCGTCAAAGTGGAGATTTAGTGGAATTTAAATTTTATAATAATATTTAAAATAAATTCTTAATTTTAATAATTTCTTGCTGCATAAAATATACTGGAAAACTATTGTTAAATTTTTATAGAACATAAATTTTTATCTTCTGTTAAGTTCTAACAAAATTCCACCATTTATTCATACTTAGCACAAAGCGATTATTTCCATATTTAAATTGATCAAAATATTTAAAAATTACCGTTTTCTTTGACTTGAGTTAGCGCTTTTCAGCGTGAATTAATCTCTTATCTGAAAGTCAACAGTCATCTTCCATTCTGAGCTCAACAATAGAAAGTAAATGTATTAATAACCATTGCAAATGGACAAGGGCAAAGTAATATATAAAGATAAAAAATAAATAAAAAAGAGTACGCTGAGTGAGGGAATGACTTTAAATATTTTTATTGACAAACACAGCAATTTAAATCTGCTAACCCGCTGGCTGTTTATTGGGCCATATTCCAGGCAAACAAAAGCTAAAAAGGAAATATATATATATATATATATATATATGTATATAGAAAAAAGAGATTTCTCTGACAGCTGAGCAAGAGCAAAACCAAAGACAATTAAAAAAGACACAAACTGAATAAACCAAATAAAAACAAACCAAACGCTTCGAGCGGTGCTAAAAAGCAAGCAAAGTTAAAGAGACGATTTGACAATACCCTGTAGAGCTGAAGGCTTTAATTTCAATTATTTAATAAGAGTAAGTATTCCTACTTATAAAGTAAATCAGTCCCCTTGATTAAATACATTTACTAAAAATTTGCTATCTCTTTATTTAAGCCAACCAATACACTCTTTTTACACAAATAAACAGGGTATAAAAATGCCAGAAAAGCCGGCGCAATATTTGAAATCGTGATCTGGGCAACGGTTATAAGTGGGTCAAATCTGTGCATGATGCCAGGGAATGAAAAATGGAAGGTGGCGAATGGAATTGAAAGCACACAGAATGTAACTAAAAGATATTACGGGCATTGTAATGGGCAGCAGCATCAACAGCAGCAGCAGCAGCAGCAGCGTCTGCGGCAGCAATGGAAAATTGTAAAATGGAAAATGTAGAATGTAAAATGGAAATGAAAATGCAAATGCCAATGTTAATGCAAAAGAAGGGGAAAAAGTTTTTTTTTTTTTTTACTTTCTGCGGCCAACTTTTAGAATGTGTAACCCGACGCATGCAAATGCAGCTAAGAGCAAAGTTTTAATCATATGCTTGGATAAAAAACTTCATTAATTTGCCGCCAACTTTCAGTACTCGACTTACAACTTTGCCACGGTGCAAATAAATGGCAGCAAAAGGGTTCAGACCATGGCCACAAAACGCTAAGAAAACAACAACAACAGCAACAAAAACAATGCCAAGTTAAACCATGAAAGCCAAACGAGGCGAGTGCATAAATATCAAGTAAGAATAATCCATAAGAAAGGTATGCACGACTTAAACATATGCTAGTTTTAAAACGCCTAGAATTATATGAAAGTTCTAAGATGAATTTGAGTCCCACAGAAGAATATAATTTTCAGTGATTAAAATTGTTGTAAAGTTAAATGAATTATTAGCCCAAAAGAGTAATTTGAACAGACTATTTGGTACCTTGATTAGTCTCTATACCAGTTACATATGCACCAAATGATTCTTCAACTTTAAGCCGCAAAAACTATAAATTCTAAAACCAAACTCCATATTGTTTATCACACATACGTACAGGGTGTTCCCTAGCCAGCGTCCAGCTAGAATCGGTTTTTTAGATATTTTTATGGGTAGCGGGTATAAAGAGCTTAAGAGAAGTCGTACTCGCAGTCGCAGCCGTTGCACATTTTATGCAAATGCTGAGCAAAAGATGTAGAAAAGAGGGCAAAGAGAAAGACAGAGGAAGAGAGGCAGAGAGCAAAGCAAAGGGATGGTGAGCTGCTGTACAGTGGAAAACTTGGCGCTCTAAGCGTTAATAGAGACATGTAGAAGAGGCGTGTCGACCCGACTATAGCCATATGGCATGACTGCCCCCGCAGACCCCTGCTTGCCCCACTCCTGGACCCCTCTCTGACTGCTACCGATTGCTCGGGGTCCATGTAAATGCATATGGAGAGCGCCCACCGACAATAAACTGTTATGTGGCCAGGGTTGCACTGCAATTGCATCCGCAAGTGCCCTCAGTGTATGCCCATGTGTGTGGGTATGTGAGTGTGTAGGTGTGTATGGTGTGTGTGGCTTCTGTGAGTGCTTGTGATTGCAACTGATGCTGCGGTTAGATGTTGTAAGGAATCTGAAATTGATTTTTCATATTTAATGCTCGCGTATAAAAAGCATGAGCTTTTCCCGGAAAATAAATGCACCACAAATTGAATATAAATGATTTAGATGCGAGGTGTATCCAAAAGGTTTCACTTTGAGTGCTATAAAAAAACCTTAAGCTAAAAGAAGCAAATGTAACTACATATACTATTCAAATCGGTTAAAAAAACTAGAATTTATACACAGAAAAATAAATTCTTTATTTGAAAAACCAAACACACTAAATGTATTGTATGAATCGAAGCTGAGTTCAAAAAGTATCTTCTATGAATGTATTAAATTTTGAATTTCCTTTGACAAAACAACTGCCAACACAACCTTCTTAAGCAGACTAATAACAACCGCCACGAGTTGTAGCAACAGCCTCAAGGTACAACGACTCAAAGAGATGCAGATCTGAAGTTCAAACACGAAATAGTCAAATGTTTAGCTACTGTGCAGCCTCATGCATGAATACAAAGGTATAAAGTATCTGGCAGATACATATGCAGATGCAGCTACAGATATAGACATAGCTGTGGTTAGTGCACCACAACAACTGTTGCACGTCTGCATCTACCTCTGTCTTCGTTTATGCAAATCCCTTACAAATATACCAACAAACTCCTTTTGTTTTATGCATTTATGCAGGGACCTCGTCTTAATCGAGCCAAGGGTACACACTTGTCCATAATTCTAGCTACACCACACACATATATGTGCATCACAGCAGCAGTTAGTCGAGTAGTCAATCAAATATGGCAAACATCAAGCACGCACACATGAACCAACAGCAAGAACAACAACTACAACGACATCATCATATTCGATTTTATTGAGACTGCATTGGTTGGCTTTGATGCTGTGTTGCAAGAGAGATAGAGAGCGAGAGAGAGAGGGGTGAGGCAAGTGTCATTTCATACGCCTCGCAAAACCGCAGAGTCAAGAATCGATGGTCAAGAATAACATCAGATCCAAAACCGTAACGGAAACCTCGAAATCCAATTCAATTGTTCGACTGACGCGCTCCGGGCATTAATGTCTATATATGTGGGACTATAAATGCTTCCTGCGAGAGTTGCTCCACAAAGAGCAGATATATGTTAAGTGATAAAATGTTTACCTATTGGCCAACTGAATATTGAAATATTCAAATGAATAAAATAAAATCATGCTCTTAGAACTTTCATTTAAAAACCAGCCGAATTTGAAATTTGTTAAGTCTCGTATTTAAGTTACATTCTCTTTTCTTAAGTGTGTATAAAAAGCAAACTAATACAGCACCTTAAACATATTAAAATAATTTTTAATGAATGCTGGTGATGTCAATCTCTTCAGGCCTTATAATCAATTGAAAATTCCCCCTAAATCGTTAGACAACTCTCGACAAATTCAGCAGCCTCGAGGCAACTGTTTGTGAGTGAACAGGGACAAGGGGTTGGAACAGGGGGAGAGGAGTTTCGAGCACGAGGACATGACTGTGAACGCATTTCAGTTGTAACAGCGCCACAGCTCATATCACAGTGAGCTCTCTTATTGTGCGACTCGTAAAAAGCTCATTAAACAAAATGTTGTTGTTGAATGGGGCAGGTGAGGGAACTGGTGATGGGGGGTTGCCTTAGGATCGACACATCATTATGCAAAAATATCAACGAAAATCTGATGAAAGTAACTGTAAGTGCTGCCAGTCTCCATCTCTTTCGCTCACTCTGTTTCTCTGTCTCGCTTTTGTTGATTTATGAAAACTGAAACAACAGAAAATTTGCTGTCAAAATAATTACAAAGCTGACAGTGCGGTGATGTGTAATTAACATAAAATGCATATATCTGTAAGATACACAAAGCAGATACAGCTACAGATATGGATACTGATATGAATACGTTTACAGATACAGATACAGATACAGATACATTTCACTGTGCTGCAACACTGGGCCAAGTGAACATTGCGTTGATAATGAGCATTACGCGCGACACATGCTAAATGTATCCACAAGATACAAGATACATGTAAGCACACAGGCACACAGGTGCTTAATGGATGGCCCCTCCCCCTGCTGCGCCCCTCCCATTACCGACTTGGACATGACATGAGTTTTATGACGCCGACTACCAAACAGCGGTGGCGACTAAATTTGATTAACCCAAATTCTCATAAGCTGGCCCCGAATTTTCAGCTGATGCCATTCACGTTTCCCGCTCACATTATGGCATTTTCATTCATCGTTTTATGGCTTTGTGTGTGTTTCTTTTTCTTGTTTTTTTTTTTGTAATTTTGTTGTGCACAACCCCCGCAGTTATTTAATTGAACGTCCAAGTTATTGGCTTTTCCAGTTGAGCCATCAAATGTCGCGATAAGGTTTATAATGTTGGCTTTAGAGCTCTTCAGTTTGTATCTTTATGTGTGCGCACTGGTAGCACAACTTGGCATAATAGAGCTATTGATTTTATGTTGTGGTTTGGTCTGCCTTTCTGGTCTCTGTCTCTCGTAAGACCTTGAACTTGATGGTGTTGTAAAAGATAAACTACTTGAATTGTGCTTTTTTGGTTGTTATTAATAAATCAACACTCGGCTTACCCTAATAAGCTCTGATTAGGCCATAATTGCGCAAGGTTTGGCCTTGCCCATGTTATAATAGATTAACAGATTAATTCCAAGTCTTTGTGCATTTAATTTGGTTATTATTATTTTTGTTTTCTTCTTCACTTCTTACGCTTACCTAATCTTATATCCAATTAAATTCTTCCACTTCTTTGCAGTGCTTAGTTTATTAATTACCTTTTGGTGCTTTCCTAACAATAACAAACTATTATTCGTATTTATTCTTAAAGGGGATGGCACTTATTTGGCAGGAAATGGATTGATACCTTTGAGTTTGAGCATTTAAACTCTCCTTTTATGAAAACAAGCGTTTAAAAAAATAAATATGGAAGCTTATATACAAATTTACACTAAACATTAAATAAAATAACTCATTTACTTCCTGTCCAATGAAAATACTGCACCTGTTTTCATACTAAATGTATCTAATTAAATTTTCTCCCTTATTTAAACAGCTGCTTTAACAAGAACTTTTCGTTCCTATTAAATATTTTCTGCACTATTTCATAAGCTAGGCTTTCACTCTGTAAAACTTCTACTTCAGCTGTTATCTATTGAATTTTGCCACCACTTTTAATGAACTATCTTAACTCTTTCCAAAACCAATTGCACTTTTAACTTGTCTAGAATGCTGAGTTCGAACTTTGCCTGCGGAAAATTGACTGTTCATCTTTGAGAAAGTTTCTCACAAGTTGCAAGTTTATTACACACACATACTTATTTGTGGGCTTAGCCTTAGTTTCTGCTTAATCATGCGTTGATTATGTGGTTATAGTTTCTATAACTTTTCAAAGCCAACATATGCATCAAATTGCCACTGAAACTTATGCATAAGTTTCAAAAGCACTTAGTTGAATATAAATATTAAATATGTTAACATAATACCATTCATTTCATCCAGTCAATTACTTGGTTTAATCATATTGGGATTCAGATTTTATTAAATATTTAGCACATAAAATGTGTGTGTGGATTTCTCGTTTATTGACAAAACTTGGAAAATTTACCAAATGTGGCATGAAAATAATTAAAACAATTCCTAAGGGTTGCCCATGGGTATATTAAGGGAAGGGGGCGTGCTTGCAGCTCCAGCCAAGCGCAAACAAAACATAATTAGAGCCATTGCCATATAGACACCAAAAGCTGCACAGTTGTAGATACTTTTGTATCTACAATATGCATGTGCCTGTCATTCGCAGTGGCAGCAACAAAAACGGCTCAAACAAAAAAAAAAAAAAAAACCAACAACTACAACAACAATTGTAACCAACATGTGTAGGCCATGTAGCCACGACAACCAACAACTCGGCATAATGCGACACAAAGTTCCGCTAGAGTGCCCAGATCCAGACCCAGACCTATACCCCTACCCAAGCCCATACCCATAGCTATAGCCAGTGCCAGATAGCAGATACCAGTCCCAAACTCAGTCCCAGGGCTCACAGGAGACGTGTGAGCTGCAATGGGCACGACTGCACTTTTATCTGTAGCCCATGGGCTACGGGAGAAAGGTTCTTGGCCAGAAAGCAGCAAACAGAAAACAAACAGTAAAAAAGAACAAAAAAAAAAAGAATTCCAACAACAATAGAAAACAATGTTTTGCAGTTGCTGTTTGAGTTTTGACTGTAGTTGCTGTTGCTGTTGTTGTTGTTGTTTCTGGGTAATTGTTTGGACGCTGCCAACAAGCGGCAGCAACAACAGCAACAGCAATCGCAAGTTTTGGCCAAATGAACTGCAAGTGGAAGCACTCAACTTTGTTAGCGTTGGCTCACGAGTTTCCACTGTACTCTATAAGAAAACAATTGACTGGAAAATCAGTATCTCAGCTAACAGGAGAAGCTAGGCAGCAGCAATAATTAAGCAAATATTTAAATTAATATTTAATAATTTAAATAAGTTTTGTGGTGTGCTTTTGTCACTAGTTTGCTTTCCTTTGTTTCCAAAACAAATTTTATAAAAACTTTTTACTAAAAAAAATAATAATAAAATTCAATAAAACTGCACACAAACTAATAATTACTAAAAATATTTTCACTTTAATAAACTTTGAAATTTGTGAACAAACTTTTGAATATTTAAACGTACTTTGCGTAGAGTATCTCATAGTTTTACAGCTACTTTAGCTGCCTGCCTATTGGCATGCAACTGTCAGGTGGCAGAGCTGAATTTCAAAATTGATAGATCGTCTGGGACTCTGAGCATCTTTAATGTGTGCACTGAGCTAGTCACAAATAGTGAGACACAATAGACAGACCGTCAGTCAGTCAGTCAGGTAATCAAAGCGTGACTGTTGCTCGCTATGAGAACTTTGGCTGACCCCCACGGCCCTCTGACAATAAAAAGGCCCATGTTCCATGTTGAAAAGAAAGAGCAAAAGAGGCAGAGAAAGAGCTGGGGAAAGAGAAGGCACTGTAAAAACGACACGTACATAAATATCCTTTTCACTGGCGCACATTTGATAAATTTTTAAAGAGCTTAGTGCAAAGTTAACAGTGTTTGCTTTTAGACAACGACGCGTCGTTTAAACCGACACATTTCATTCATTTTACAACTGCAATAAGTTGAGCCAAATGACAGGCAACGGATTCGAGTGTTTGAGCCCAGTTAGCCCAACAGTAATTTGTTATTAAAAGGGCTGCAACGAAAACGCCAGCTAAATTATTAAACAGGCAACTTATTATTTTTAACACATGTCAATAATGATTTACTTTATATTTAACTGAGATTTAAGAAATGAGTTTCACACTCGCAATTAAAATTTATATTATATTCTTCTGGTGGTAATTATTTAATAGCGGAAAGAAGTTTATTTGTTAATATAAAAAAGGTTTTAACGTTGTTATGCAATAGTTTCCGTCTTTAAACTTTTTCTAGGAGTTGTTTGTTTAATTTAATACTTTATTTATTATTTCTTATTCTTAAATCAGTACGTAATAAGTTTTCTAGTTAAATATCTTATGAAAAAATGTGTTTTTTTTTAATTTACCTTTAAGTGTTGTAATTTAAATTAAAAAATTATTTATATTTTACTACAGTCAATTTTGTTCAAAGTAATAGTATTTAAAGAGTTTTATTATTTATATATACGTACATATTTTCTACAGTTATCACGTAATAATACTGGTTGTGTTTTTTACATAAATTAAATTTAAATTACATTTTTTTATTGTACCCAATTTTCAGTCTGGCATATAAAATTATGCACTGAGTTTTTTTTAATCACAAAACATTTCCACACTTATTTTTATGACCACTGTATGTAATTGAGTTTGCCAAATTTCTACAGCTGTAAATTAACAAAAACTTGGCAAAAACAAATAAGCTTTGGGCCTAGTTTATTGACTGTTTCCTGAATATTTTGTTGGCTATGTGGAAGCACTACTAAATCTGTCTGTTCTTGAGTCCATAGTCATTACAGCTCTGCCCTGTAATACAAACAAAAAGCTGGAGAAAAGTCTTGAATTATGGCTGAAATTGAATGTGCAAACTTTGGATTAGCATAAGCGTGCCGTGCTGTGTCCCAAAAGTTCTTTTGTTTGCCAAAAGAAGGAAAAACAAAATGGAAACCAAATTAAATTAATGAAGCATAACAAGAAATTGTACAAGGAAGCGTACAACAACTTTTGGTAGCATTTTCTTTGAGTTACGATTGAGCTCCGGCCAGCAACAGATACTGATACAATTTTCAGATAAAGATACAGCCAGGGATAGGCAGGAAAAAAGGTGGACTCGAAGGAGGGCGTGGCGGGATGTGTTGTGTCCAGCAAAGAGCGAGCCCTTTTATGTGGCTTGAAGACAGAGCAACTGTTGCTTCAGACACAACGAATATTTATGGCTTATCAATTTGTGGGCGATGTGCAAAAAGGGCAGCGACCGTCAAAAACAGATGGGCAATGCCGCAAGCCCTTGCCACATGCCCCTCGCCCCTTGTCACATGCCACAACCATAGCCATAGCCATTTGGCACATGGTGCAGTTTCCCCAAGGGCATAAGGCGTAACAGATTCAATTAGCAGCTACTTGGAGTCTTTTGGCAAATGAACACAGCTCAACCCTCGTGTTAATTGCCATCGATAGCACAAAAATTGCGCATACGCAGCGTGTGCTGAGGCATCAGTTTAATATTTTGTTTTATCGCATCGACTATTAAACGATTTTTGAACTCAAACTGCCTGCGGCCAACTATAAACGATATCAATTTTAATTAAATTCCATGCCTGGCGTTTATTTTAATAATTTTGTTACGTTTCACCACCTCCTGCGGCTGTCCGTTCGTTCGTCCAGCCAGCAAAAATTTTGTCACGCTCTTTCTCTTCTGACTCCGCTTCTTGCTGATGTCCAGCTGTGTAACTGCGGGGCCAGAGCTATAAATTGGGTGAGTAAAAGGCGGGTGGGGTCATGAGGTAGGTTAACTGTTTGTCTTTCCAATTAAAGTTGCGTTAAAAGCAGAGCTTTTGTATTTGTATCTGGCAGATACTTTGTGCAAATCAAAGCGCCCAGCAGGTGTAGACCAGGGGTGGCAACAGAGAAAACCATGGAATGAACTGAATAGCAGGACAATTTGTTATGCTTTAATAATGTTAATTGCTTGTTTGGTCGACAACTTTCGGGTCTTGCCTCGTTTTGGCCACTAATTGGCGCAACTAATTGATGCTTCAGTCCGTTTTCAAACTAATTTGCTAATGCCAAGCAAATGCTTATGCAAAATTCACTATATAAATCTTGATCTAATAGAGTGCACTAGTTTATCCAGTTCGCCTGCCTAATTTAGCTCTAACACATTTTGCCAACAATGAATTTAGAAACCTTACATTAGTTTCACATTTTTATTAAAACAATTCCCACCGAATGGGAATTCCCACCGAATTTTTTATATCTGATTGGCTTGAAACTCACTACAGTCTGTTTTTAATCTGATAACTATTAAAGTTGTAGCTATATTTTTTTACAAAAACTAAATTTCACACATGGTAACTTTAGATTTATTAATAAATACACTTAGAGAAACAACACTAACAAATTTTAACTTAACAATATTTAAAACAAAAATTCGAATTATGTTTTAATTTTTTTCATTTGGCCCTTACAGTTTAACTAAAAAATTTTAAATAATTTTAATTTTTAATGCTCTTAACTATCATTTAACTATATCAATTTTATTTTGAATCTGACGGTTAAGTTGACTCAAACAGATTTTTGTGCAAGCCTATAGAATATTATTTTATACCAATTTTAGAAGGTATTTTTTATCTTCTGTATAAACTAATCGAAATAAAAGTAGACTCTGTAAAAAATTTGCCTAAACTATGTTTGACACAAAATCCTTCTCATACACATACACAACTTATTAGCACACATACACAAATATACGTAATAAAGAAAATTAAAAAAAAAATTTAACATTTAAAAACTTAAAAAATAAATAAAGTTTGAATTGAACTGCAATGGATGAAGAGTTAGCTTTAGAGTGCATGGCCCCGCCCTGCATAAACACCTTTAGTATACCTAATGAGCCCGAACTGTTGCTGGAATATGACCTATACAAGGCCTCGATTAACACCAAGCGACTGCCGAGTGAATGCCACAGAGATGTCTTCACGGAGGAATTCATCGAGAATGAAAAACGAGGAACGCTGGCGGATCTGTGTGTTCGTGCACTGGCCAAACTGGGTACCAAGAACATTGCAGCACCTGTAAAAGATGATCCGCTGAAGCTACGCATACACTACGACAGCCTAGACGTGAATCTTCCGCTGAAGGATTGTTATTTTGTGGAGGACATGCGCTTCTGGCGTCGAGTAGTGCTCGCCAAGAGTTCAGACAAATCACTGCCCTTTAAGAGAATCGATGAATACGACTGGAGGGGTGTGGGCATAAGCCTTAAGTATGTGGAACTAGTTGAGGCCTGTCCTGCGGCCTACTGGCCAGAGGAGCAGATGGCTGAGCTCGGAAAACTGGTGTCCAAATATGTGCGAACACTACATATAAAGCATTTGCAGTCACTGACTGACAACTCGTTCTCGCACTACGTGAACAGCGAACCAGAACTGGATGTAACATCGGAAGAATCTGAAGAACTAACTATATCCAGTGATGAAAGGTAAGTCAATTGATAGCTTAGAGCAACCAAATCGTAATCCAATTGAGTGATACCTAGTGACACCACTTCGGAGAATGCGCGAAGTCAAATGGAAGAAAGGGAAAGCGCTTCCGATATTGAAGCAAGTCCTGTGCGAAAAGATTCCTTTGTACGCATATCGGCAAAAGGACACGAAATTTTTGAAATCGATTTGAATTCAAGCATCTCCGACATGAGGAGAGCAACCGAAATGGCGATGAAACGACGTGAGGCACGAACGGCACGGAACGAAGCACGTCAACAGCTGCGCGACATGCAATTAGAGAAGCGACTCGAACACGACAGACGCCGACAGAGTCGTGCCGTGGTGAGGAAACTACCTGAACCTGCAACAGTGCTCAAAAAGCAGAGAAACAAAAAGATCGTGGATGTGTTTAGCATTGTAGTGCCTCCCGAACCCGAGGACGGAGAAGATGAAATTCCTGACAAACGAAACAAGGACAAGCTCATGCGTCGCATTAAACGCTACGATTATCCTGATAGGCATTGCCATCATATTGATCTAAGTTTTGTGCGCTATTTCGATACGCTTAACTCACTGACATTGGAATTTCTGGGACCCGAAATGAATCGGGAATATCACAAGCGTCACATGAACTTCTCCTTTGATGACATGGTGCACCTGGCCATGGGTGTTTCATATCTGAAACAGCTTAAAATCTTTCGTTTGCGCAACAGTCGCATGGATCACATGAAACTGTTAATTCTGACGAGATCTTTGAAGCATATGGACTCACTGGAAGTTGTGGATTTTGGCTATGATCAGCTCTACGACGACTGCAGTGTGGCACTGGAAACGCTCCTAGAGCGAAAGATTATGCTCAAGAGACTGGAGCTGGAGTATAACAAACTGGGTAGAGCATCGGTGGAATCTATTGGATACGCGCTCAGGTGTCATGCCGATAACGATCCCAATGCCAGTCCTCTGGAGTACCTGGGTCTGGCCCACAATCGGATTGGGGATTATTTCATAAACAGTTTGTTGGTAAGCATTATTGGTACTCAGCATGTGCAGGAACTGAATGTGAATGGCGTGCAAGTTGACTCGGATATGGTGGTGAGGGATGTGTCTTTGATTCTACGTAGTCATCCCCCCTTACGATCGCTGAGTATAGCGGCTATACCTCTGGATCCACTGGAGTGCAGGGAACTTCTATGTAGTCTCGAATCCAATCACAATATTACACACTTTGATTGTCGTGGCTGTGATCTGGATGAGGATTATGAATATGAGGCGGACGTTATTGTGCGTCGCAATGTATACGAAAAAGCAATTAAATCTTTTTCGGATTCTTTGCTAGGTGAGGGAAATATAGATGAGTATCTTGCTCATAAAAGGCATCCGGTCGTAAAGAAAATCGATCTTGATTATAGTCGTTTAGCTGAATGCAAAAGAAATAGAATATCCGTAGTAACGTCCTGTGAGTCTAGCGTAGTGGAAGAACAACAAGAGGAGGTTCAGGAGCAGGAATTCGATATTTGGAAAGCTCTGGGCGTACAGACTTCCCTGCACCAGCAGGAAATGGAACATGAATCCACTGACATCTCAAAGACGTCCACTGAAGATTCATTCATTTACGAACCCAATTCGTTTAATTTGGATCAGGTTCGTGAACACATGCAACGGCCGGGACCAGGTGATCGCTACTATTTCTTCCAGCGGCAATCGGGTTTCCTGCTTGAGGAGGAGGACTAACAGTTTAGCAAAGAGAGTGTTTAAATTGTTATTGTCGAGTGTCAGAGCAAAGAATAAAGCGTTAGCCTAGCAAACAAAAAATTAAATCGTTAATTTTTCGCTTTCCAACACTGTAATTCTGAGATTTCATTCTTTAGTTTATGAAATATTACGAAATTCTGTTGGAAGCAGATTATAGGGTGTCCTTATCCATTTTATAGCGGCTGAACGGACTGACAAGGTTAGAGTGACCATCACTCGTAAAATTTAAAGAATTCACTTAATTGTGTTTAATTAAAATATGCCATTAGTTTTACCAGTGTGACCATATATACTTTAAATATATTAAACAGGAATGCAAGGTTTTCTAGGGTAACCATAATCCATAATAAATGTATGCTTAAAATTAGTTTGAATATTTTTTTAAGTAACGAATACACATAAGTAACTTTTAAAGTTAGAGTGACCATCTATTTTTTTTAAATCAAATAGAATTAAACTACAACTGCATAAATTTAACTTCTTAGTTCATTCATAGAATTGAATTTTTAGAGTGCCCACACAATTGGAAAACTTTTAATAAAAATGCGTTCTTATATTGTCCAACTGCCCTAGGGAAAAGCAAAGCTGAGAGAAGCAGACAGACACACGCTTATGTAATTGAAATTGTCGCCAACTATGAAAGTCATAAAATGTTGAAGCAATGAAATGACATTTTGTAAAGTTGCAGCTGCCACAACTACAGCTACTGCTGCTGCTGCTGCTGCTAGCGGTGGTGTAGCTTCTGCTGTAGTCGCAGCTGAAAGATATTAAAATTGAATGAGCCAACATGTAACTGAAGACAACAATTGAGTTGAGCGACAGTTGAGCAGTAGCGGCAACAGCAACAGCAGCGGCATCGAATTGGAAGCGATACGGAAGCGAAAGCAAAAGTAAAATCAAACGAATCGACTCAAGTCAAATTCAATCGCATCGAATCGAACTTTGTGGTACTCAGATATCAATGAACAACACACTGCGTATACGTAATTTTTTCGTGTGTGTGTTGACAATCGTTTGACATTTGTTTCCTGGCCCGTGCCACAAAGTCTGCTTTTACTGTATTTATAGCGCACAGTTGCGTCTGACTTGCTGTCTGATATGTTCATATATATTTTTTGTCGATTTGTTTATTTATTTATTATATGTATATGTTGTTAGTTTTGCTTTTATTGTCAGTCAACAATTTGTTGGCATTATTTAAGCGTAAAGTTTGTGTATGGGTGTGTGTGGGCGCAGTCTTTGCTCTGTGTTCTATACTCAGCCCACTGGGCTTTAAAGGGTTAACTTGCAAATTTCAACCCAACCAAGTTCCAAGTTCCATACTCCAAACTCCTTCTTATCTGCCGCGCCCATCTGTGCCTGCCAAGCTGTCGACTGAAGGAAGTCTGAGCCAGAGACAGAGACAGAGTCAGGGTTCTGGGTATGAGTCTGGGACTGGACTTAGTGCGTGTCTGCAACTTTGGCTCGCCAAGTGATAAACTTGTCGCTTGTCGTCATCCTCGTCTATGTCTCAGACTGCGTGTTGTGGGTTTAAGTCCTTGTCCATTTTAATTTTAGAGCTAAGCAGATTGCAACCATGTCTGAAGGGGGAGCGATGTGGAGCAGAGGGTGTTCAGTCTCTAAACGCCTTTGCAGAATCAGCTAAGAGCACTCTTGGCCACTTGTGGCTACATTGCAGCAATGTGGCAAATAGTTAAATACAAATTGCATGGCTAATTTGAGCTGTTGCACAGTTGACAACCGTTGACCGCAAAGCGTTTGCTGTAGAGGTGTGAAAAGTACACTCTTCTTTACCTCTCTTCCACCCTCTTTCCCCATTTCCCCCGATCACCTACTCGTGTCTTAACGATGCTCCATAAAGTTGAGCATTTTATGGCACAACAACAGGTAATAACTTTGCATGAATGATGTTGGAGACCGAGAACAGATGCAAATGCAATAGACAAAAGTTTACAAAAAATAAACAAATATCTAATTATAAACAAAAGAGTATCTTTCTCTAGATAATGCCAACAGCCCACAGTAAACCCACATTTATTCAAATATTCAAGGCTTCTTACTGCTTAC
Source organism: Drosophila parthenogenetica (assembly GCA_035047505.1). Classification (NCBI taxonomy): domain Eukaryota; kingdom Metazoa; phylum Arthropoda; class Insecta; order Diptera; family Drosophilidae; genus Drosophila; species Drosophila parthenogenetica. The sequence goes on from JAWNPM010000241.1 coordinate 6,327,208, forward strand.
TAACATTTTTCAACGTTTAGTTACTCACAAAAAAAAATCTTCTGACAAATACACAAAGGCACAAATATCAGATATCAAAGTGCTCAGGATGCTTACAACAGACCTTGAAAAAACACACACAAAAGAGAGTTAAAGTAGCTACAGAATACACAAATTGAAACTTTTTAGCTACAGTTACAGAATTTACTAAATTATGTCTTTGTGATACAGTAAACTGATCAGCCAAATAATTTTAAAAATAACCTTTACTTAAAAGGAATATTTTATAAAATGTTATAAACTGTTTTGAGCATTTTCCTCCTGGTTACCCTCATAACTTTGTTGTTCTTATCGAGTGAACACTGTAGTCCATGCACAGCTATAAACAGTTGCACAGTGAATCTCGAAAAATGTGAAATATAAACAAAAATCGTAAACTTTTAAGTGTTTACTTAAGGCGTTGTTAAGTTGGGAAAATTTAAAACTTGGGAAAAAAAGATAAAATAAATAAATAGAAAATGAAAATTCTCGGCATTTTGACCCACTTGTGGTTAATGAGCAGCTACTAATTTGTAGCTGCACAAATATTTACACAACAAATTGTGCATATGATAACACTCAAACAAAATTATATATGTCCGTAAATATCTAAACTTATTTATAAATACATTTTAATTCGTTTCACATACTTTGTGTTTGGTTGGTTTACTTTGAAGAACTTCTAGATATTCATTAGCATGCGATTGAGCAGCTTTAACTTCATGATGATGATGATGTTAATGATAATGCACAATGCCAATTAATTGTAACTGTTAACAACGTTGTTTCGCACGTTCTATAAACGATTTAGAGCGCTAAGCGCACCGCACTGCACAACAACTGCACCACCGCACCACACTTTGGATTCATACTTCATTTATTTAAAGAAAAATTACCGTAACACCAGAAGCAGAAATTAATCACTTTATGAACTGCACAGATACTTGTGAAAATATTCAAATAAAGTATCTTTTTTATTTTATTTTCAATTTGCAACTCTATGTAATTAACAGTTGTTTAATGAAGCACACAAATTCGAAACAATTGCAATTAGTTAACCAAAAATTGGTGTTGGCTCACAACTCAGTTTAGGCCGAGGTAATAACCTGCGTTCAAATGCGATGCGATGCGTGTACCGCACGCGACGAGACTCGTTTGTTGACTGAACTGCGATGCGAACTTGCTCGAAGTCAGCTGGTCGCACAAAACGGCTCGGCAAACGAGTTAACAAACCCCAGCTGCTGCTACCGCTGCCACTGCTGCTACTGCTGCTACTCTCGGCTAAAATGGTAGAAGCGTAGCGGGGTGGTGGAAGGGTAGCAGTTGTTACCGTTCAGCTTTCGTACAGACGTTGAAAGTAATTTCAAATGTTGCAGAACACTTGAGATTTAATGCAGTATTTGCCTACAACTCTGTTCACTTTAAATAAACAGAGTTTTTCTTGAAGTCACACTACGAGAACTGGCAACAAATTTAAGGAATATTTATAAGGAAAAAGAAATAAATAAAACATAATTAAAATATACTCAAGTTTCAATTGTTAAATCAACTAACTATGAGCTAAAAAGGAAATAAATACAATAATATACATAAAATTACACATAAAATAATTTTACACAGTACAATTAAGGCTTCAGTAAGATAAATAAATAAAATAGTTGCAATCATAAAAAAAAATAATAAATTATTATTTAAAAACAACTGTGCAGGTAAAAAAATTGTTCTACATTTTTAAAAATTTAGTATTGTTAATACGTTTAAATAATAAATTTAAATAAATAAATTATATAAAATTAAGCATAAACATAAAACAAAATAAGTGATTTAACTTTACATATATTGTTTTATGTGTGAAGAATAAATTATGTATGTTTATAGCGAATAAATTTAAATGACAATTTAATATTAAAATATAATTAACTTATTTTAAGATTTATTTGCATTTAAAAACCAGCCAACAGCTTTCAAATCAAAACTAAGCGAGTTCTTAGCGTAACTAAGGAAATGCAGCATGCGCTGTTAGCGTAACAGCGACTGCCTATGTTAACAGCAACAGGCGCTGTTGTTGCGCTGTTGTGCCTCGAACATGTTGCGTTGGTGAATTGTTGAATGTTTGAATGACGGCTGCTGGCAACAGATTTGTTTTCATAACAATCGTTTGGAAAAAATACAATTATAGCTTTTTATTTAAATACACAAACAATGTGTGAATTTTGAGCAACTTTGACTGCGCAAAATATGAAATTTGTGCAAAATGGCAACATGTTTATGGGCGCCGTGTGGGTGGCAAGTATTTTTTACCTGTTGTAGTTGTTGTTGTTGCTATTGCATGTGCCTCATATTAATTGCAGTGCTTACGAGCGGCATCGCCCACGCTGCCACATAAAACAAACAGCAAAAAGTTGCATCAGTTGGCGACCCAATTGGAGTTTAGAGTCTCTGATGGGGTCTTGAAGTCGTAGAACGCCTACCTGGAAAAGCGCAGCCAACAGCAAACAGCACACGACACAGTGTCCAGTTAGAGACGCATACGCCTTGTTAGAAGAGCCCTGAACCTCAGCACTCAGCCACTACTTTACAGTTTTCACTGTACCTCTTCTAACTTGGGCATTGCGAATTTGCATTTATTTGCATTGCGACGATGAAGCCAAAAAGGCGCATGATTAAGCAATAAATTCACACGATCTTCAAGCATATGTGTGTGTGTGTGAGTGGGAGTGTGTTTGTTATTTCCGTTAGCTGTGCAACGGTGCAACATACCTTTTTCTGCTTCTTCTACTATTATAACTATTTTTATTTTGTTTGAATTTATTTGGATTTTCGTTTTTGCTTCCCTCTAATGACTCTCGAGAGCGGAAGCTGTTTGAAAATAGTGTGACAAACAAGTGAAAATGTTACAGCTGAGCTTGCTGGTAGCAAATATACCCTGTACTTTAGGCCACAGAACAGGCACAAAGAAAACAATGTTTAGGAATGAAATTTCTTAAAACCTTTAAATATAGTTTTTTTTGGTATGTTGTCCTTAACGCCATTTTTATAAGTTTTTAACATGCGTATTTTTTTTTTTGGTAAATTGCAATATGTGGATTGGTATGTAACATGGACTTACACAAAATATCTCGTACATAATGCGACTTCTGATATAAATCGTACGAAAAAATATTCTTATAAAATACATCCGAACCATCAGCCTCACTTAAAAGTCGAAACTCCCTAAATTTTAAAGTTCAGCGCATACAAATAATATTTTTGAATACATTGGGTCATTGTACGATCGGCGTTTGAGACTGCGACAGGTGCACTTGGGGGAAAAAGCTTAGTCATGTGCTTGAATCCAGTTGAAATTGGATTACAAGCAGCAATGCAAGTGCACACAACTAATAATAATCTTAATGGAATTTTACCAAAATCTATGTAAAACTCGACTTATTGGTTAATTTTCCAGCTGTCGCTGAAAATAGTAGTGACGATTTGTGGGTCCCGGCATGTGCAAATGTTCACGGATCTCGTCTACATTGAATGCATTTGAATGGTAGTTGAATGATCCTCCTCCATGAGTGGCTGTGGACCAAACAGTTTGTGCGCTGATTCGTTCTTTAGATGGCGGCCTTTTTACCCCAAATGATTGCCAAATATCGAATTCCTGTTCGAGTTGCTTCTCCTCCGGCTGCTCATCTGCGAGTAGACTACTGTCGGAGGAAACAAGAGTTGGTCTGAAAAAAATGCACTCGGTTCGTCGGGCATTCTCCTGCTCTATTTTGGCCACAATAGGATGCCGCAGGCTGGAAAGGTACGCCAGAAGACTTGCTTCAGTTTGTTTACTGTCCCCCAGGTAGGGATGGTGCAGGGAATAATTGTTGCGACGCACTATTAGATCTGCTTCGTATTCCTGATCCGCTGTCAGATCACAGCCACGGCACTCGAAGTGAATCACCTTGTGATTGGTCTCCAGTCCGCGAATGAGCACCCTGCCCGTATTGGCATTCAGCTTAACGGCTGCCATGTCCAGACGACGCAGTGGAGGATGATTCCTCAATAGATTACTTATATCCCGTGCCACCGTTATAGCCTCGGCTTCAATCCCATTAACGTTAAGTTCCGTGACATGATTAGTGCCAATAATTTTACAAACCAGAGCATTTAGGCTGTCCTGACCCAATGGATTATGGGAGAGGCCCAAATACTCAATGCACACACCCTTGGGATGCAGTTCCGAGTAACAATTGAGAGCGTAGCCAATGGACTCCAGTGACTCCCTTCCTAGCTTATTGTACTCCAGCTCCAGGCTCTTCAGCATAACAGGACGTTCCAAAAGCATTTCCAATGCCACATTGCAGTCATCCTGCAGCTGATCGTAGCCAAAGTCCACAACCTCTAGTTTATTCAGCACTTTGAGGGCTTGAACTATAATCAGTAGTTTCATGTGATCCATGCGACTGTTGCGTAAACGGAAGACTTGGAGCTGCTTCAAGGTGCGTACACCTGAAGCCAGGTGCACCATGTCGTTGTAGGAGAAGTTCATGTGTCGAATGTGATAGTTGCGTTCCATTTCAGGTCCCAGAAACTCAATGATCAGTGTATTTAGCAGGTCGAAGTAACGGACGAAGCTCAGATCAATGTGGTTACAGTGCTTTGCAGGATAATCATAGCGCTTGATACGACTAATCATTTTATCCTTGTTTCGGGTATCGGCAATTTTAGCCTCTCCATCATCGGGTTCAGGTTCCACGGCTACATCGAAGGCGCCCTCTATTTTCTCTGCTGCTTTCTTTTTTCTCTTCTTCTTTGGCTTGGGCTCCGGGGGAGGTCGAGTTTTTAATTGTATACGCTTCTGTTTGCGCTTCTCACGCGCCTCCTTCTTCTCCTGCTCAAGATCCCGCAATTGCTGCCGTGCTGCATTCCGTGCATGACGAGCTTCTCGTCGCTTTTGCCCTTCCATGGTTGCGACCATAACTGATCCTTTTGTGGTTCTTGATAGAACCAGATTCAAATTGTCCGCTTTGATTTTGGATGGTGTTTTAGTTGGTTTTTGTTTGGGCTCGATGTCCACAATATGCACAGATTCCCTTGCTTGTTTGCCCATTTTCACTGGTATCACAACAACTTCCTCCTCCTCCTCCTCTTCGCACTCCTCCTCAATAGGTGTATCACTTTCATCACTAGACACCGGCTGATCAGCCGATTCCGCCGAGGAGGCTTCCAGTTCCGGTTCACTTACCACATAGTGAGTAAAAAAATTATCGGTCAGAGATTGCAAATGCCTAATGTGAAGTGACTTTACATATTTGCGCACCAGGCTACCAAGCTGAGCCATCTGCGCCTCTGGCCAATACGCTGCAGGACAGGCCTCCACCAGTTCCACAAACTTTAGGCTTATGCCTATGCCCTGCCAATCGTATTCATCGATCTTCTTGAACTGCAGCGATCTGTCCGAACTCTTGGCGAGTACAACTCGACGCCAAAAGCGCACATCTTTCACAAAGTAGCACTCGCTTAAAGGAAGATTCACATCCAGGCTGTCGTAGTGTATGCGTAGCTTCAACGGATCATGTCGCACAATTGGTGCAATGTATCTGGTACCAAGTTTGGCCAGTGCACGAACACATAGATCGGCAAGACTTCCCATTCGCTCGTTCTCAAAGAACGCCTCCGTGTAGACCTCACGATTACGTTCGCTGTAGAGGCGCCTGGTGCCCATGGAAGTACGATAGAGCTCATATTCCACCTTAAGCTCAGGCTCATTGGGTACGCTAAAGTTGAACACATCCGGCGGTGGCAGAAAGTCCTCATCGTCCTCATCATCCATTTTATTTGATGTAGAAAATTATGCAAAAATTAAAAATTTTAAAAAATCGGTGCCGTAGTTTAGTTAGTGTTTAAAATCGGTAGTTGTAATCAAAGTGACTTAAATATTTTGAAGCACAATTCAAACCGTTTTGACAAATGAAACATTGTTCCTTGAACAAATGACTTTATTGGTAGGTTGAGTCGATAATATCTCTATGGGATTTTAAATGAGATTCTCCCCTCGGCGCTTCGGTGGCGTCAGACACCGTTGAACCCAGGTCCAAATCCAAGACTTAAACCTGACCTCGAGGCAACTTTTTGGGCTCGACAACAACTAAAGAAACAACAACAACAACAACAACAGCGACAACGACGCATTGTTTCCATCTCGTGGCTCGTGGCCAAGTCTAGACGTCTCTTTTACACACACACAATTGAAACGCATATCTTTGCCTCTGTCTTGGCTGCAGCTGATGATGATGACTTAATCGCTGATCTGAGTTCGCATAGGTGGGCGTTATTGTGATTTATTATGCCAGTTGGACACGCACTATAAAAACGGACTGGCTAAACCATAAAACAAGCATTTATGAACGATCTAAAATATTTACAACGACTTTGAAATACACTCCATCTAAATTTATTATAAGTCTTTACTTAATTTATTATAGCTAAAGAACATACAATTAAAAAACAAAATAAAGAGCAAATTTGCTGTCTGCATAATCTATTAAAAATTTACATTAAGGGTATTGCTGCTCTTAGTGTATGCTAGTCATATAATGACTATAAAATTGTATGAGGTCTGGTGCTGTATAAAAACCTGTTAACTGTCTCTACCTTTAAAATGCTTTGCCGTACTTAAAAGTAACTCCACTTTGCTTTACTTAACTCAACACTGTCCTACTGCTTTAATTTCTCGCTCGGTTTGTTGCCTTTTGATTGCTACTGGGTGGGCGACAAGGCGACAAAGCGGCAACGACGAATACCTCAATTTTGTGTTGCCTCCCAAACACTTGACTTTTCCCCTCTTTACCTACTCCACCTCTTTGGGCATACACTCTAAAAAAAATTCAATTTAGAAAATGAAACGTGTTGAGTTCCTTTTGGCCATTTAGCTGCAGTTTAATTTCTTGTATTTAAGACTTTAGCGAAATTACGGCTTATAATATTTTCAAAAAATTTTATATTAAATAGCATGATTTTTAGAGATCGCCTTAGGTTTAAGCGGAAATTAATTAAAATAATGAAAATCGTTCAATTTTCTAGCTAATCAAACTAGAGTATCCTCAATAAATAAGTTTAGGTTGTGATTTTAATCAAAAGTTCTTTGCTTCACATTAAATAATAGTTTGGCTCAGTGTCTCTAAGCGTTCGCTCAGTGTCTCTGCTCGGTTGGAGCTGGAAACCTCGAATGATATATCACGGATGGAGGTCGCAGCTGTGCGCCAGTTTTCAGCCGCTTAACGCTGCAATGCCATAATCATCATCTTCCTTCTCAAGAGGTGGCGACGGTGTAAAGGGAAAGCCAGAGAGAGAGAGAGGAGTAACCAGTCAGCCCGCCCGCCAGAGAGAGGCAACCATTTATTTATGCACTTGACTTGCGAAGCAGAGCTGTAGGCCAATTGGGGGGTAAACGACACAGTCAGATAGGGACAAGGGCTGAAGGGAACAGGCAACAGAGGGTAAGGGGGCAGAACCTTAATGAGAATATCATATTTCATACACGTCTGCGACGAGTATCTGCTTAAGCTGTCAACACCTTTGCCCACTTTCCCCCAACACCTCATTCTCGACTTTTGAGATTCAAGTGCAATTTGAAATTGTTTTTGAGTGCACTCAGAGATAGTTGAGAATGCAAGCAGGAAATACTAGACTGCAGTCGGTAAATGAGCCATCCCCGAGTCACAAACAAAGTGGGTTAAATAAAGTTTTACATGCAAGAACAATAACACCAGGTAAATATTACATAAATAAATTCTAAACAAAAGTTTTCAACTGCTAAAAATCTTCTTGTTAAGTTTAACAAGTGTTTAAGTTCTTTGGCAACAACTTTTTTATTTATAACTTGTAGAACTTTTAAATCAAATACAAAACACGTTGAGAAAATAAAAGTGAAAAAGTTTTTATTATTTATTTACGATTTAAGAACAAATTTAAAATATAATCAGCATTAGTTGTTGCTAATATTTAGACAATATTTATAGCGTTGCTTATTTTACCAGTGAAATATAGTTTTGCAATAGTTTTACCAAAAAGTATCTTCTATAAGTAAAAAATAAATTTTTGGTTAAGCAACTAAGAATCAGATGAAATCTCATAAAGTTTGAGTGACATTAAAAAGTTAACCCAGGAGAATGCTAAACAGCTCATATTCATGTCAAGTTGTTAGCAGAGATTATGATAAAAGTCTTCAACAGTTACTCTGTGAAAGTTATTAACTTATTCTGAGTTGGCCATGAAACGTAGTCATAACTTACTGCCAAGTTTCGCTCTTACTACTATAACTAATGTAATGAAATGGAGTCTATTTTGGAAAGTGTATCCTTGGGTAAATTGAACAGCTTTAAACAGAAAACTATAACCTGAGTTATGGCCAAGTCAACAGGTCAGCGGAAATCAGGCAGCACATGGCCCGTTAATTGTTGAAAAGGTGAGGTCTTAAGTCTTAACGATGCAAGTAGACAACTCAAATTGTAATGTTGAAAAGCGAAAAGCAAAACGAAAGCCCACGCGCAACATGTTGACAGCAAGCCAAGAGAATAGACCTGGTCAGAAGGCAGTCAAGGCAGGAGCAGCATCAAAGAGCTCTTGGCCAAAAGACACGCACATTAATTATGTTAATTGAACTGTAGCACATTCCCAGGCGGAACAGGAGAGAGACAAAGTAAAAGAGAGAGCAGGAGAGAGAGTGAAAGAGAGAGAGAGAGAGAGAGAGCAGCAGCAGTCGCATAACTCATAATGCCATTTCCTCATGAAATCCGCCAGACATAACTCAGCTCTAGAGAGAACTTTAGGCAAGACTTCATTAAAACTTGTGCAACGTTTTGTCTTGGCTCAGACAGTGCTGTGGCCAAGGAAACAGGACAAAGCCAAAAGCAGCCTGACAGTCATGCCAGTCCCAATAGTCCCCAACCCACCCCACTCCAGTCCAGTCCAGACTCCCAATTCTCAATTCCCAATTCCAGCAACAACTGCGAAAACAGAGGGAAAACAGACAAACTGCAGCCGTACCTAATGACCACAAAAATAGCCAAATGCAGTTTAATTTATGACCCAACGCCAACTGAGAATGTGTGCACCATGCAACGTTCCACGCTCAGCATTCAAACGTCGAGGGTCGTTCCAACAGTCAGTGGGAGTACATAAAACCAAACCACAAGAATTTTACAAAACTTGTTGAAAACTAGCTTTACATATTTGAAGTGCAATCAATTTGGTTTAATGTATTGAACAGAAATTTATAAAATTCTTTAAAAATTCAGCACTAAAACTATTTGAAGTGCTTTTAACAATATTAGGTATTTTTAAAGATTTTAATTTGTTTTAAATAAAAATAATTTGTTTCTAAAATGCAACTATAAACATACTTATGCTTCTTACTAAATATTTTAATTGATTATTGCACTTAATTAGTTCAAGAATTACTCTAAAAATTGTCTACAAGAATTACCAAATTTAGCAATTTACTTTTCCCAATTAAAGCTTCAAATTCCCATGCTGATTGCAAAAACTAAATAGTTTTATTTATTTTGAACAAGAGTTCATACAAAAATTAATTGAAATACCTTTTCGCATTTCTCTGTCTCTCCCCTTTTTCTTGCTTTCACTGTTTTTGTTGTTTTTGTAACTTTTTACCATTTAATTATGTTGTTTCACCTTCAGTTCTGAGTTGCCGTCTCTCTGATAAAAATGATTAAATCGCAGCACAAGGAGCATTTTATGTACTTTTAAAATTGCATTTTATCCACTTACTTTTGTTGGCTGTTTCCTTAATAAGGATGATATTTCAATAAACTGCAGCAAGAACCTTGGCTAAGATACTTTCATATTGTCGCTTAGGCAATTGCTTACTTGGGAGAGGGTACAGGGGGAGGATAAGAGTGATTTATGTATGACTAACTTAGCTTAGCTTCACTATAGTTTCAGTTTCAATGCTAAAGACAGCAGCAATTTATGCAATAGTGCACTGAAACACTTGAGTTATATTGCAGGTACTGTACTCACCTGGAATAAGTTGTGTCTATTAATACCTGAAGATCGAAAGGAAGAGTGGGAGTGAGAGTGCAGTTCAAGGCCAACTGTAATCAACCAATCAATCAAAAAAGCGCGCACAAAACCAGACAAGGATGGGCTTGAACCCATCAACAACAAACTCGTCCAAGTCCATGACGTTGACCAGCTGGATTCTAAGGGCGACTCAGGAACTCAGCGAGAACAATGCATAATTACTGATAATGATTTGTGCATTGTTATCGTCGGAATAGGCCATCTATTGTTCTGCCCAGCGATGGCTAAAAAGAGAGAGAATGGTTGAGAATGAGAACTGCGTTTGGCATCATTCATTGCCTCGTCAGTGGTTTTAGTTATGAGTTAGATTGGATGCGATGGAATTTCAAGAAACACTTGTAACTATTTTAAGCGGCTTTCGTTGGCCAAGCCAAGACTATAAAATAATAAAAATTGATTTGAGCGTCAGGGTTTTGGCGTTGCCGATAAAATTTAACAACAGAACCCGTCGTGTGAAAATTATTATTATCCACTAGCTCAGCGGACGCATGTTAACTTCCATCCACAGAGTCCTGCAGACCAGCCCTCCCCCTTTCTTTATGCCGCAACCTGTGTGCCACCCGGTGTACCAGGAGCAGCGTGAAAATCTCCTTGTCTTTGGAACAGATTACAAATCATAGTTAACGACTCTTTCAACTGGACGCTGTTAAGCTCACGATGTCGAGATGCCAAATCACAGATGAGGCATGTGTGTGCTGCAAGCTGAGAGCATCGGCGATGAAAGATGAAGATGAAGGCAAATGTGGCAGCTACGATTTTCAATTAAACTCTTTGATGTTATTTTTCACACCTTGGCATAATTGAACATGCTGTTGTCTTGCCTGTTTCTGTGCGCGCGGTTCAAACTGACTAATTGAGCAGTCAAATTACTTATAGCGCATAAATACACCTTTGGCTATGCAATTAAAAAGATAATCAGAGTGTCTAAAAAGTTGAGGCAAATTGAAAAACACGTGTAAGTTTAGATATTTTATAAAGCAATTTCTTAAAGAAAGTTAAAGCACCAAAGCTTTTTAGTTTAGCCAATCTGTTACTAGTGCTGAAGATAATCTAAGGTATAAGAAACATTTACCAGACTATAAATTCAGGCGAATCTGACATTCGTAACATCTCCAATTGTATTTTTAAGAAAACAATCACATTTTATTTATAAATATTACATTCTTCAAGCTTTATGAACGCACGCAGAAAATTCAAACAAACTTGAAGTTGGCTGCGACTACAAAGAGCTGCCAACGCGTTGTGCGAATGCACATGAACAGCTGTTTTGCGCAGCAAGCAGCTTTTTTTGATAGAACAACCAGTCGGTCGAAAGCTAAATGCTACAAACATGCACATATGAAAGGGAAATTAATTTTTAACGGCTAACCAAAGGATTTTTTCTTTGGTATTGTTTTTATGAGTTCAAAAAGTAAAAAGAAACTTATTTTGTTTACGTGTTGCCCACATGCTCTGAATCTGATAGCAAATACTTCTCGTTTAATACAGTTCAAGGCTGTCTGCTACATTATCCGTTAGACATTGATAGGGAAATTTTTGTATAAATGTCCAATGAAATAAATAAATTTTCAAATTTGTTTTAATACAGTGCGTTGTTGTTCTTGTTTTATTTGTTTTTATATTTTAAATATACATAGTTTAATATATGCAGCTATAATAGTTATTTAAAATTTGAATACTACATTGTTTAGTTATTATTTTCTTTGATATTTAAACTAAATAAATTTTTAGACTACTTTTATTTTTTTTGTGTTTGCTCTGCTTCCATCTTTCTGTTTGTCCATCTCTCTCTTTAGTTTGCTCTTCGCTTTTCAATTCTCTTTTCATTTGTTTATTGTTTGCTACTCTAAGGTGCTAGATACGTATAATAATAATTATTTATAGGGTATTAATTGCTAATTTACAATACATTAATTATAAGTATATATGTATAATTAAACAAATTCTTAATGTTTTTGCAGCGGTCGTGTTGTTAATGAATGTTATAAACTATATAATACAATAAAAGTCTTGGCATTAAAGAATAAATTTGTTTAGAAACAAAATAATTAAATTATTTTGCGCTGGTTTACAGTTTTGTCTCACACACACACACGTATCCACTCACACACTCACTCACACCCACATGCATAAATAAATTATTGATAATTTATGTAGTTAATTTTCATTTTGATAAAGGTTTCGATAGTTTTTCATTTTTCATTTCTTATTTTTTTTGTTGTTTTCTTGCTTTTGTACTCAAAACTGTACGAAAAACGCGCGTGAAACGCTAGCGTTTTTAGCCGCCGTAGGCCTTTCATAAGAAGCCCATGTCGAGGGCGGTATAAAGCGCGCGTATGTCGCTGTGAGCGGAAATGCGCCAAAATGGAAAGTTCATGGCCTTGGCAGCTGACTCCTCCTCGGCTCCATCCCCAATGACGACATAGGTGCTCTTGCGCCCAAAGCGCGTCACGATGCGTTCATAGCAGGTTTCCTGACCTGAAGGAAATAGGAGGAAACATGGAATTAGTTAAGAATTGTAAAGGATTTGAAAGTGTTTCAATGACTTACCGATCTTGTGGGCACTGTAGATGTTCTCTATGTTGAAGATGCTGCCCAGACCAAAGAGCAGGACCTTAGCCAAAGCTGGAGCCAGCTGCGTGGAGGTGACCAGCACATTAATGCAGTTCTCCCGCTGCGCAATCATGCTGAGACACTTGAGCGCCAAGGTGGCCCAATTATCAGTGGCCACCTCGATTTCGGAGCGTATCTGCAGCCAGGCATCACGTTTGCCCGGTCCCAACAAAGTGCCCACACTAAATAAAGCAAAGAAAATAAAGATTAGTAAAAGATTGAAATAGAGAAGAGGTTTGCGTTGGGGATCGGGCCTGGGATTGGGCCTAGGATTGAGCCTAGGATTGAGCCTAGGATTGGTCCTAGGATTGGACCTAGGATTGGGCCTAGGAATGGCCTAGGATTAGGCCTAGGATTGGGCCTTAAATTGGGTCTAGGATTGGGCCTAGAATTAGGCCTATGATTGGGCCTAGGATTGGGCCTTAAATTGGGTCTAGGATTGGGCCTAGGATTCTGTCTAGGGTTGGGTTTGAGAATCGGATTTTTTGGTCTATATGCCACTGTACTTACTTGCCCCTGTAGCTGTTGTAGATGTCCTTGATCTTGCGATAGCGAAACGCCAGTTTGCGCATCCAATCGACGCCTCCGCGCACGCCTGTGGGCAGACAGAGATTGGGCGGGGCACCAGGCGGCGTGCCGGTGTGAAAGCCATCGGTAGCAAAGTTATATGCGCTCAGATCCTGGCCATTATCATCGGAACTCACATCATCGATGTGCACCTGATCGCACTCTTCGATCTCGTTGAAGAAAAAATGAGTATCCGCCATGTTGAAAACCATCTCCTCCATGCGGAAGGCAATGGTCATCAGTGTGCTGTGATCTTTGGTATAGCGATTGGCATAGCTGCCCGAGAGCAGTGTATGGAAGATAATCAGGGTCTCGTCCAGGTCCCAGATGAACACACGTTCCGGTGGCTTCACGGACTCCCCATTGCCCGTATCCGAGGCGGTGCTACGCGTAGGACTCGGCTGCTGATGCCGACGACCTCGAGCACGCCCCGTCTTGCCCGTGGGCGTGGCCTTGCTGGCCAAAACCGAACCGGCTGTGCCTACGCTGCTGCCACCGCTCGAATTGAGGGCACTCGAGGCCGTAGCCGTGGCTGTAGCCGCATTGGTGACATTCAGGGATGCATTCAGGGATGCATTGGGGGACATAGAGATCGGCAGCGGCGAGTGCGGCGAGTGGGTGGCCGGATGTACAGGCGTAGTCGAGTGCGTGTCCGTGGGACTCTCGGAGAGATTCGACGATGCAGTCGCCACATGAAACCCGTGACTGGCACTCGAGCTGGGCGAGCTTACGGCATACGGCGAATAGTTTGCCGGATTGTAGTAATTACCGTACTGCTCGTTGTAGTAACCGCCGTAATCCTGTTGCCCAAAGTTGTTGTAACCCGCATACGGATTGCTGTACAGCTGCGAGTTGTTGTTGCCGCCACTGGCGTAGCTCGGCGTCAGATACGCAGCCGCCGCTGCTGCAGCCGCACCCACGCCAACGCCCACTCCCGGCTCCATTTTGGCGCCACGTGCTGCTGCCGCCGCTGAGCTGGCCGCCGCATAGGGCGCCCCGTAGCCGGAGTAGAAGGGCGGGGGCGTGTACTGCTGCATGCTGTTGTAGTAGTAGTAATCGTGTTTGCCGTCGTACACCGCTGCCGCTGCTGCAGCTGCTGCCGCCGAGCTGGCTGCGCTGCTCTCCGCACAGCCGTACAGATTTGCACTGCCGCTGGCTGCCACTGCCACGCCCCCATTGTCGAGGGAGGCGTGCACTTGGCCAGGACTGCGTGACTCCGACTTAACCGCTGCTGCAATGCTGCTGCTGTCGTGCGTCCAGTGGGACATGCTCGACGGATGACCAACACCGACACCAACGTTTACGCCCACACCGCCCAGGCCCACGCCCACCTCGTCGCTGGTCTGCTGATATGTGGTAAAGCTGCTGCCCGCGGATTGCTGGAAACTTGTGGCAGCTGCGGCCAAACTGCAGCTGCTAGGATTCGGGTTGTTGTTGTTGTTGCTGATGCTGCCGGTGTTTGTGTTGTTGTTGTTGCTGCTGCTGTTATTGTTGCTGCCACTGTTGCCGCTGCTGCTGTTGGCATAGTGTCCACTCAACGAGCCAATTGTCGGCTGCAGCGGCTGTATCTGCGGCGGCAAACCAAGTGGACTGCAGTGGCCCGCCACGCCCACACCACCAACACCCACACCGCCTACGCCCACACCAATGCCCACGCCCACGCTGGCGCCGGCACTGCTGGGCCCATTGCTGGTGGCCAACACGGCGCTGGAGTGTGATTGTTGCTGTTGTTGTTGCTGTTGCTGTTGCTGCTGTTGTTGCTGCTGTTGTTGTTGCTGTTGCTGCTGGCTCTGGCAGAGACTGCAAGATAGAGAGAATAAAGGTGAGCATTTGTGGATTACATCGCTTTAAAAGTAGTGCTTAAAGAGGACAACTAATTAATGTTATTTTATAGCTAAAATATTAGCTAAATTTCTTTATATTTTTTTTATTAGACCCCGTACTCTAAAAAAGAGTAGAGGGGTGTATTAAGTTTGTCAGAAGCGAAGAAGAAGAAGCTTTTCCGACCCTATAAAGTACACATGTTCTTGACGAGCATCAACCGCCAAGACGAAATATGTAGCAATGTTCTTCTGTCCGTCTGTCCGTCTGTCCGTCTGTCAGTCCGTCCGTATAAAATCGTAGATCTAAGAGACTATAAGAGCTAGAGACATCAAATTAGGAATGTAAGTCCGTCTACTTGAAAGGCAGGTTTAATATATTTGAAATTTATGTCATGCCCCCGACCGCCCTCCCAAATTGTAAAAAACTATTTTCATTACACTACAATTTCGAAACTATCTCAAGTCTGATAGCGATCAAGCGGTTTTTAATAAGTCAAAAGTAAAGATATAATAAAAATAACATTCAATACAAAATATGTGAGCTGTGTTAAAAGATATTTTTATAAATTTCGAAATTGTTGACCTACATATATATTTTAATTGTCAAGTATATATAATGTATTACAGCTGGATTCTTGCCAAATTTAGCAAGAGAACCCAAGATGATACTGTACTAAAATCTTCATATTGTTAGGCCACGCCTCTACCTATATTAATTGTAATCAAACTTTGCATAAATATATTCATCTTTTTGACAGAATTGCCTTTTAAATTATCAATCTAATTTACTACAAATTCGCATCGTATATTTAAGGAAAACATTCAACAATTCTACGATTTCATGTACACATTTTAATACATTTTTTATAGTACAGTGAAAGCTTGCGGGGACGGACAGCAACGGTTTCAATAGTTTTGTCCGCCTGCAGAAAATGTCCGCTTGCTGGAACGGATTTTGTACGAAAATCATGATTTTAGCACCTTAAAATTCGTTCAGCTATGAGAGAAGTCCGCCTGCGGGAGCTGTTCGCGAATAGAGCTTTTACTGTATTTGTTTTTAAGCATAGCACATCAAAAGCTTGACCGATATTTAAGTGTTTCTTTTAAATGTAAAGCGCTTGGACTTCAATAGACCAAGTCTGTACTTGTTAATAAGCATAATTCACAGCGTAATCTTAAACATAGGAAGAACACAAGGAACAGAGAGAAAGAGAGAGAGGGGGCAGAGGGCAGAGTGTTGGAGTAGGATAGGCAGAGGGAGCAACATAAACGTTTTGCTCGTTAAGCAGACTCATAAAATAATTTCCAATAATCTTTAAACAGCCATAAAATTAACGGCACGTCGTCGTCGTCTTTTGGTACAAAAAAAAGTCAAGTGTGTCGCAGTCGTTTTTGAAAATCTTGTCAAGTGTTATAAATATTTTTCAACGCTCTTTTTGGGCTCGTCTACAGAAAAAAGGAACACAAGTCAAAACTCAAAAAGGAAAAACGTTTGAAATGCCTTTTTAAAAACCACTTGAGGGACTCATTTCAGTTCCCATTCCCATTCCTCGTTCCCTATTCCCCGTCCCCATGCCCGTGCCCTTTACCAATTCCAATCCTAATTCCTTCCCGCCCTCAAACTGGACATGTGTGCAGCAAATGTTAAATGTTTTTTTTTACTTAAGTGGCAGCAACAATTTTTAATTATTTGTTGTTGCTTTTAACTAGCAACAAATTGCCAAACAAATTAAGTAAACTAATTTCGTAGAGCTGCATAAAAATCAATGTTCAATAAGAAAACAAATAAATCACTAAGAGAAAAATCAAAATAAAAAATCAAAACAATTAAATTAAGAAAAATCTTAAACTTTGAGTCTTTTGGTAATTCAATCCTTTGGCTTTGGCAATTAAATGAAGTTGTTTTGAATATGAAGAGGGGGTTTGAGAGGAGTAGGCAGTGAGGAGAGAAGACAGAGGCAGAGACGAGAGAATAAATGACTGGCAAGAGTATTTTAAAATGTTTAATTTTAAGCAGTAGATTTTTAAAGACAATTTTAACTTGATTTTTCATTCACAAAAAATATTTAAAATTATTTATAAAATTTATAGCGTAAATTTATCATTAACTGAATAAATTTTAGACGAATTCAAACTTAAATTTTGATTGAATTATGTATATAACTATTTATTTTTGAACTTTTGTAAAGGAAACCATATAATTTTAATTTTAAAAAATTATTATGCTTTTGAGACACACTGAAATAGATACAAACTAAAAGATAATTGATGCCCTTTCGTGTGGGAAAGAGTTTTTCTATACCACTTCTCCTACTTTTCCCTTTTATTACTTCCAACACAAAAATTATAGTAATTTTTCATAATTTATTATACACTATTTGACAACGAGGCGGGTAGCGGAATAGGTAAATGAAGAGCCCAATTTCCTAAGGAATTTGACACCCAAAGTCTGGGGACATTTCTCAAACCAAACGGGGGTCGCACGGTGTTGGGTATGACAGGGAGAGGGGGAATAAAGGGGACACGAAGTGTGTGAAAAACGACGCGTGCGCTGCAGACAAATCATTTAATATTTTTTGTATTATTTTTGGGGTTTTATTTCTCCAATCAAGTCGGTTCAAAATATTATTAAACATTTGAGGATTAAGTTGGTAGAGAAAAAAACTAAACAAAAGTGTCTGCATTTAAAAAGGAATTCCAATTGTTGCTCTTTCGTTTCGTTAAGCCGAACTAAGCCCCTTATAAGTAGTTTGGACCTGGCACTCGCCCACTAAACGTTTGTGGCATGCAACGTGCAGCGTGGCAAGTGTTAAGTGCTCTCTCACACACTTTACGCTTCTTTTTAGAAGTACTACTTATATTTTTCGGAATGGGAATTCCATGAATTCCTTCCTTTTCTTTTCAAATTTTTAAATTTCGTTTACTTCATTCAGCATGTGTTAAGCCTCAAAAACATATGCAAAATTCAAGACAAGTTGCACCCAAAATTTGTCAAAACTCGAGGACACTTGTTGCAGCGGCAAGTGTGAAGAATTGAAGAGCCAAAGAATCGTGCCGAGCGACAGATCTAAGAACTAGACATTCGTTATAGTACACAGCAAAAAATCTCTAGGATTTTTTCAATTAAACGGAATAGGGTGCATTAATGTAGATTTATTTATAAAGAATTTATTAAACATAGTGTAAATAATACCCGTTTAAAGTACAGATATTTTAGTGAATGTTAATGTTAATTTTTCTTACACTTATATTGATTTAAGGGTGATTTTCTTAAACAAATTTTTTAAAATTTCATTTATTTTTTGATAAATTTTTTAAAACAAGTTATTAAGTATTGATTTTTTGTACAATTCTTTTAAGATCTTTGATTAAAGTATAAATTTGTTAAGCAATTTGGTCCAATATGTCCCATAAAAATATATACAGTTGAAAAAATTGTACTTAAGTCAAATAAATCATATTTGTTATTAGATTTTGCAGTTAATATATAAATTTAAAATTTTTTTATATACATTTTTTTAATAATTATTTTTGTTATTTTACCATTTAATCTATACCTTTAAAATGACTTAATTCAAGAAAAACTAAAATCAAAACCTTTTAGCTATTGATTTAGGATTATTTTTTGGTATACAGTGAAAGCTCGCTTAGCCGGACAGCCACTGCTCCAGAATTTTGGGAGCAGTCCGCCTTAGGGAACGGATTTTGTATGAAAATCATGCAACTTGGAACTTTAAATTTAGTGCAGCTAAGGAAGCTGTCCGCCTGAGCGAGCTGTCCGCGAGTCGAGCTTTCACTGTATGTAGTAATTTATATAATATTTAATTTTATAGCTCAGTTTACTTACCGATTGCGCTCATGTGTATCCGTATGCTCTGTTTTGGGACGTTTAACCTGTAAAAAAAAGAGAGCAAATTTAATTTTATATTTAAATTACATTTTACAGGGTATCTAAGACACAGTCAATCACATTATGCAAAAGTTTGTGCGCAGAAACCGAATTTGTTTATAAACAATAACCGTCATTTGGCGTCGTTCCAAACACCTCAGCGGCTGCGCTGTCTACGCCTTTAAGTTCCGCTGAGGTAAGCAATTTTGAAACCGCTCTCCCTTGGCACCTCTCCCCTTCAGCCCCTGTCCTTCGCCCTTCTGCGAGTGTCTGCAATTCTATTTGGGGTTTTATGCGACGCAATGCAACAGAAATTATTAAATAAAATGAAAATAAAAACAAAATCAACAAATCAACAAAATAAACAGCGCATTTTACATAATTTGCATTTGGCAAATGCTGTGAAAGCGTTTTCAACGTGCGTGGGAAAAACTTTTGACTGGGTTGATGGGTTGACGGTCTAGATAACGGCGCCATAACCCAAAACAGTGTGGAAAGAAGGGAGGGAAGAGTGAAACGGGTAGACACTTGGACAAATTGACGCTGCCTCAGCGCCTCCAGAGGGTGCACACAGCAGGTGGGCTACAAAACGAGGGGGAAGCGAAGGGGAAGAGGGAACAAACGATAGAATCACAGCGAAGTGAAGTCAAGCCAAGTTGTTGAAGGAAGCCCTAAGCTAATTGAGACAGGGTCCAATCGGCATAAACTATTCGATTTTAATGCCTCAAAGAAACTGATTGAAAGTGACAAGAGTCAAGTTAGCAAGAAAAGAAACACATAGGTATTTGGGATAGATAGAAGTTGGCTTAAAGCACATAAGTGTTATCTTTTTAAAAGCTAAGTTATATTGATTAAAATGTACGTCTGTCCGTCTGCCTGTCCGTCCGTTCGTATGAACACCTAGAGCTCAGAGACTATAAGAACTAGAGCCACCAAATTTGGAATGAAAGTCCGTCAACTTCGCGAGCAGATCAAATTTATTTCAAATTGTTGCCACGCCCACTAACGCCTACGCAAATGGAACAACTATTTTCATACACTACTATTTGGAAAATATCAGAGCTATCGTGAACAAATTCACACAGTACGCAGCTGGAACCATTAGAACTATCCTCACTCAGTTTAATCCGTATCAGACAACTATAGCCCATAGCTCTTATAGGAAAAATCGGACGAAAATTATAGTTTAGTTACATAAAAGATAAACTAATTAACTAAGCACCAGTGTTACTATGTAACTGAGGAAGTGCACGCGGAAGAGTAACGGAAGCCACAAGTTTAGAAAGAGAAAGAGCATGCACTGATGGGTAACCTACAGCAGGCAAAAGCTGCTGGAATTTATATACCTGACGTTGACACGGCATTCGTGATGCGCATTTGGGGAGCAGCTACAGTTGGCCACACAACACGCACGCCGACACTGACTACCAAACGTACACGCACAAGCACAGCCAAACGCACAGTGTCCATCATAATTTTGGACTTAAAATTTCCTTTGTTTATTTTTGTATTGACTGCTTTTTGGCAAACTTTCAACGGTAGCGTTAAACGAAGTGGTGGGGAGTACAGCTGGGGTAGAGGGGTAAAGGTAGGCACTGTAGGTAAGCACTGCGCTTTGCGTGTTGCACGTAGCGACTGTGCTTGCAACTGAATCTGATACACGAATGCAAAACGCAATGCAACGCAACCTTTTACTAAACTAATTTATGGCACAAGTTGACAACGTAAACATTAACACACAAGAAACAAGGAGAAGAATGAGGAGATGGAGTAGCAGAGATAGGAGCAGGAGGAGGAGGCCCAAGAGAGAGAGAGAGAGAGAGAGAGATATGCCATATAAAGACCTGTTTTGAGCATCTTTAACCAAATTCCTGTGATCGTAATCTTTTGTCTCTCTTTAGAAGAAGATTAAAACACACACACACAAAGAAAAGACAACTCGAAGACGGCGACAAATTTTTTATTAACTTGGTCCAGAGAGCTATATACCCATGACTCCGACTGGACCCTCCTAAGCCCCTGATGATAAGCATCGAAATAAACAACAAAAATTTGTAGCTCCCTCGCGTTCTTGTCATTTGTTGCTTGTCTTTTGTTGTTTCTGTTGTTTTTTTTTAAGGCAGACCTAGGGGCGGGGTAGAGTAGGGGGTAGGGGGGCCTAGGGCCTTAACACTTTGGCACGTTAATTACACGGGACAATCGACAATCGAGCATTCGGGAATCGGGAATTGGGAATCGGACAATCGCCAAGTGTCAATCGCTGTGGCCATAATCAATATTTTGACTGCTGTGCGGGGGTGTGACAGAGACAGGCATAGCCCATTGAGGGGAGAGGGGAATAGCTAAAGGTCGTCTTATTTCTTTCTTGCTGTCGTTCAGTGATTTCTTTCTTTCTTTTAGCCAAGTGGCACATAAATTACATGCAGCGCATTGTCGCAGTTGAATTATGGCGTGTTAATTTTTACGATTACGGCTTAAACTTAATTAAAATGTGATTAATGCCGCCAGCTTAAACTTGGCCACGGGCTCCTTAAATTGTCATAAAACTGAGTACCGCTGCAGTCCCTCTTTCCATAGGGAACCACTAACCAAACTGCCTGTAATTTATGCTCTATTAATATTTCGCCTTAAAACCAATTGCCCTCATGTGTTTTAGCCGGGACTAAAGTTCGTGACGGTTTTACAAAACTTCCTCCTCACTCGTCCCTCGACTCTGGACCTTGTTATAGTGCAGTTCAGCGATGCATAAAACTTTTGCTTTTGCCTGTGGCATCATTAATTGCCACAAGTTGCACTTTTCAGCGACTCTTCACACCAGAAAACGAAATAAAACTCAATAAATAAATTAATCAAATCAAATTAAATTAGATTTATAGTTTTGCTATTAAACAAATAAATAAAAATAGTTTCAGTTGAATCGAATTTCATTGATTTCCATAAAACATTTATGTAAATTCGGTAAACACAAGTTTTGCCAAATAAATTCAGTTTTCGCTGATTATAATGATTTAGTAGTTTAAAATAATGTTAAATTGTGGCTTTAAGTGAACTGAAAGTTTATAAAATAGCACACATATTTAAGTAGAGTTGCGCAGTTTAATTTGTTAATGAAGATACTAGTTTTTGTTAAATAAATTAAGTATTTATGATTAAAAATAGCTTAAGATATGTCATATTTTTTAATTTATTCATTGTTGGGCTATGATAATTTTTTAACTGAATTAACTAAAATGTTTTTAACAAAAGTAATGGTCTATGTAAATAATTTCTTTTATTTATGAAACGAAACATAATTTTATTCAATAATATGCTCAGATATTTACTATGAATTTTTAAGTGGGTTTATTTTTTAGCTAATGTAATTAACTATACAAATTATTTTAAACGCTTGTTGATTTAAATTTAAGCGCTACGCTTATTTATTAGCCAATATATCTGCGAATCTTGCGAAGCCAGAAAAACAAACCACCGCAAAAACAGCAATAACAACAACAACAACAACCGACGGCAAAAACCACAGACAAATTGACGAAAATTTGTATAGACTCCACAAAGGGTTCAGTCTTCGCAGAGAAGCAAGTCAACAAACCGCATCACTTCTAAAGCTTCGCTTAGGCCAAGAGACACACACATTGTTATAAACAATTGTCTATTAGTTATTGTTTTAGTTAACAATTTATTACCTTTGGTTCGATCATTTTATCAATTAATCCGCAACGCGGCGCTGCATAGTTATATGGCATTAGGGTGACCATTTTGTGTGTAGATTATATATTTATTTAACAGCTTAATATCACTTGATGTCTAAAGATGTTTTGAAATTTAATGCGTTGTCATTTGATTAACATAGCAATACACCAAACGCACACACACGCACGCAAAACACACCGACGCACGCACACACACACACAGTCACGTTGTAAGTAAAGCAAAAGAATTTTTTCTTAGGTTTGAAACGAGCTCCGTTCGTTGTAGCGGCCGCTTTGAGTAGCTCGAGTGGACTGAAACATGTGTCTCGTGTGGCTAACGAGTGAACTGAATTCGGTTGTTCGTATTCTGAGTGAAAATCTCGGCATTGGATGAGCGCAGCGACTGCGCTGCCTCAAACCTGTATTTGAGTGTGTTGAGTGAGTGCGAACAGTGCAGCAGGCGTGTGTGCTCTGTTTACTTCGCTCACACTTACTTGCGCTCGCACTCATACTCTCATTCGCACTGACAATGGTGTGTGTCTTGGCTCCGCCCTGTTGTACAGGGTTGGTTTTCACTCCTAGCATTCCAGGCGACAAACAAAGGCGAATGTCAATCAAAAACACACCAGTACATGCATATATAACAATTATTAAATTAATAAAACTTTAATCTCTTGCATTTTAATTAGTGCGATTATCAAAAAAATCAATACGAAAATGCCGACGCTTGAAATTTAAAACGCTTTAAATTTAAGCCCAGCGAAAAGACACCCGGATATCTATAGATCTTATCTGTCAGTTGATAGCATTTAATCATTATCTCAAAATATCTTTCGCTTTCCCCAACCACAACATAAACAAGATGTTAAGAAAGCCATAAAAGCATAAATCCACTTATATAACTAGATCTAACCAATTTATTATTCACAAATGCATCTAAATTGTTCGTTTACTCTCAATAAATTAATTGGAAAACGGTTTTTTTTCTTGTTTCTTGTATGCGGGTGCTTTTAAATTCTGTCCAAAAATTACATGCCACAAATTGATGAGATTCGCTCAGTTTGGAAGCCATCTGACACGTGATTCAAATAATTTTGATGGTAATTCAAATGGTTTCGAATTAATCAACGAAATTTAATTGACTTGTATAAAATATATATTAATTATTTCATGGGTCTAAAATTCCACTCAAGAGAGGTAAAAACTTTCCAAATTTCATTAAAGTTTATGATAAAGTAGTTTAAAGTTTTGCTTAAAATATTTTATAATCTGTATATAAACTAAAACAATTTGAATATTTATTACTAAAGGAAAAAATAATAAAAAAAAATAAATAAATAAAGAAAACTATTTGATAGGCATATGATTACTTTTATTTTATTTTTCGTTAATAATAACAAATAAAATTAAGTATTTTATTTTATATATTTTTTTGTAGAATTTTTATTATAATGTTAAAAAAAAAAATTATTTTGATTTAGTTTAAAGACTTTTTCTTCATTTTAAACAATAAATTCCTTTAAAAATATGTAATTTAAGTAGTTCTTAAAGCTTTACAACAACTACCATTTACAGCTACTTCTTTAAGGCACTTAAACCTTCCAGGTGTTGTAATATTACACCCGTTTTTCCTATTAATTAACTAAATTCCTTCACCCCGTAGGCATACTTATTTGTGTGAGTGTTTAATAACACATAGGCAAGTGCCACAAATAGTACACCTTAAAAGTATACAGTCATATGCAATTTGTAAAGCATTTTTATTTATTTAAAGCTTAATTTTGTGAAAACGTTTAAATAAACTTTCAGTCAGTACTTTGCTCCGACTTATCGGCCATCTTAAATTACACATAAACAAAGCCAAGTAATAACAGTTAGTGTGTGAGTATGAGTGTGTGTGTGTAGACAATAAATAAATCATCGATTCATATGCACTGGAATTCCAACTAATAAACTTTATAACTGCTGCACTTTCAGACGCCAGTCGACAATCGACAGTCGCCACCTGCCAAAACAAAAGGCGACGCATTCAGATTGATGGAGCCAAAAGGGGGAGTGGCACACACACAGAGGGGCCGCCGTGGTTGTAAGTTAACTTTAAGGCCGATAAAAGTAATCCAATCAGAGTACACAAAACATACGTACAATCAGTAAGTTTTGTGTCTAAAAACTAGTCAAAAATATTTTATTCAATTTATTAAACGATTTAAAGGTTCACAAAAATTAAACTGTATTTTATGTAGCTATTAAAATGTTTAAGTTGCATAAAATATATATAAAATAAATATTATTACTGGCTAAATTAGCCAATTGGAAATGTCAAGTTATAAGTGATTATCTGAAGTTACAAAACAGCTTAAGAAGTCTGGCTTGATTCTGGCTAAATTATTCACAAAGCTTAAATAATTACTCTTTACATACAGGGTAGTCTTAATTAAGCACATTTATCAACAAAGTTTTGCTAAAAAGGAAATACATGGAATGCTCTACTCGCGGACAGTTCCCTCAAGCAAAAAGTTCCATTAGCCGGACGAATTTTATAGTCCCAATTTGCATGATTTTCATACAAAATCCGTTTCCATAGACGGACAGTAATACTGAAACCGTGGCGGTTGGGCCAAAAGAGATCTTTCACTGTATATTTTAAATATTAAAACTGTATCTGAAAATTTTTTAAAAATAAATTTCTAAAATATTTTGTATACTTTATTTATACTATAAACTAATCGACCGAATTTAATAAACATTTTACGTGCATTCAGATCTACAATAAATTCCAAATTTAATTAAAATAAATGTTTAAAAGTTCAGAGAATTTTCTGTAAAACATTTTTAGTAATACGCAGAAAATTCTGATCTGAAAAGTAATAAATAAATAATTTTTAATTAAAAAATTTCTTCAAAATTTTCTATTACGGAACACACAGTAGTTTATTAGAAAACAAATTAAAATTTTCTTTGTTTTGTTTTTACCCGAATAAATCGGAGAATTTCACACAATTACACAATTTTTGGTTGGCCAAATGCAATTAACAAATGCGATTTACATGTGAAATTGGGCAAGCAATTCCGCAATTTGCTAAGCGGAAGTGCATGACACACTTAGCGTAAGCTAGAGGGTGATGGGGAGTGGGTAGAGGGGCAGAGTGAGTGGCCAAATGTTAACCCATTGATGACCCAGGGCAGTTAAATCGCTGACGCAAAGCAAAATGCAGCTGATTGTGCATTTTGAGGGGCATTAAATATGCCTTTAATCGCTTTAGCACGATCGTGAGACAACATGTCGTCAATTATATCTACGCGCGATCAGCAGCCGGTCCAAAGCGCGATCTTTCTACTGTCTGCTCAGCGTACTCCCCTGCTCCTTCCCTTACTCCCCCCTTTACTCCCTTTCGCCCTCTTTGTTTTTGCCATTCCAAGTGCTCGACTGTCTGTAAACAAATCTGCACACAATTTGCTGCATTTGCAGATATTTTTGTTAAAGCCTGGACCCGCTTGTTGTTCTCCTTGTACACCCCTCTCAACCCCCCTCTCAGATGCCTCTGCTGGTTGCTGAGTCTCTCATTTATTTGCAGTCGGAATCAGTGTTGGAGTTGGAGTTGGTCTCGGAGTTGGAGCGAACGTCCTCTGTGAACGTGCTGATCGTGAGCTGGAGAAGTGTTTAAGATTTACGTTCAGTTTTGATCGGACTGGACCTCCCCAGTGCTGTGTATTAATTTAATGCTGAAAGAGGTGCACAAAAAAACTCGCAAATAGTTTTGTTCAGACTTGGGCGCCATTTTTATTTGTTTATTTGTTTATTTTTTGCTTTTGCCCCTGGGATCAACACCTGAGCTGCCCACACTTGATGCTCCATCTCACTCGCACTTAAGCTTTGTTTAGTTTTCATGCGTGTTCAACGTTAATCGCGCACATTTTTACAACTTGATCTGAAGTTGGCTTTTAACCAGCATCTAGATAAGGTTCTTAGCTCTGAGCCAGACGAGACGACAACAGCAACCAATTGCTGTTGTTCTTGTTATTGTTGTTGTCGTTGTCATTTGTTGCCGCTTGTTGGTTGTCTTGTAAGCCCAACACCAAGAAGAAGCACAAGTAGAAGAATTCACAACCCTTTTTTTTTTGTGTTTTTGGATGCGTCATGCAACACAAGTTGGCCTACAATTGGGTCAAGTCACAGTCGCAATCGCATGATTCTACAAATATATAAATATACGTTTATATATCTGCCGATGTCAGCGCATGCCAAAGGTCTGATTCGATTGTCCATAAAGGCATTTTCAAGCGGATACTCATCGCTACACGAGCCACTAAAAAAGCACTTGAGGCAAACACACACACAGATACACTCGATTTATATAAAAATTCTATGCTAATTTCCCGAACTACTAGAAACCGCTGAGCGAGGCAAGAAAATACAAATTGCACTGACCACAAGATATTATAAAAATTTGTAGCAAGAAGCACGAGCTGAAACCGAAAGGAACTCAACTTAAATATTCAAACAAACTGGGATCTTATGTTAGACCTATTTAAGTGAGGAATAAATTACGAAACACTCAGGAATGCCAGACAAGCGAATATATAGACATATATACATTTATATGGCTATATGGCTATATACTCGCTTCATTCATTACACTCGCTGTTGTTGACTTGCAGAAATGTTACAAAAAGTAAAATGATATAAGCCTTGTGTTGACATTCTTTCTAGGAATGTATACACTGAATTAATAAATAATTATGTAATACACAAACAAAATAAATCTAATAATATATAACATCCAATTATTATTTCATTAAATTACAACATACTTTATGTGTGAGAAATAATAAATTATGTTAGAAAAAAAGGTTGAAAATATTTTGTATATGACTCAATAAATAATTCTTTAACATTTGACCCTTTTGACCCTTTAGCTTCTTAATCTGCACTAACCAAATTTTTTCCAGAACAAACATTTTTTTTAAGCCATTACTTATACAAAAATAGTTTTTTCTCAAAAAAAAAAAAAAAAAAAAAAAAACGGGGCAGTAGAGGGCTAAATAATTATAATTGTTTTAAAATTCTCATTACTTTTAGTATGAGGAAAAGAAAAGACCTGTTGAACAACCATAAAAATTCTTTAAAATTATTATTTTTATGGTAAATATTATAGTTACATAGTATAATTAATATTTTACAATTAAGCGAACTTTATATATGTCATTTTAAGTATTAATAAAAAATATTTATAATCAAATTACTTCAAATTTTTTCTGTTTATTACAAAAAATTCTTTTAAAACTATTAATTTTAACAATTAAATTCACAGCCATTACTGAAAATATTTCCATATTTATGGCATTAAAAACACCATAAAAAACCTATGTTTTTGTAAAATACTACAAAACATTTTTAAACAAATTTTTAGAGCAGTTTTCTTTCTGAACTGTAATAAACAAATAAAATAGAAATATTCAAAAAAAAACTGACGGTTCATCGACTTTTTCTTTTATGACTAGAGGGCGCATTAAAAGTCGGCTAACCTAATATGCCATAAAAAGTAAAATGCTGATACCCACTACTGTATGTGGCACCAGAGACTCCATTAAATCGAGTTTTTTTATGAATCAAAAAAATGTAAAAATATAGAAACCAAGAGGAAAACAAAGACTACGACTTGTGTAGACGAACCGAAAATAAACCAAGCCAGAAATTGCATTTGCGCTCAATCAAAATCAACATCAAGCGGGGAGAATTCAGCACTTGTCGAATCGGGAATGAATCTACAGGGTCTTTGGGAGAGTCTTTCGGTTCGTTGTCGCTGGCTGACCACCCGGGGTACATTCGGAACGCCTCGTTTATGCTTTCATTCTGCTGAAAATTATGCGGAACCCGTGTTTGTGCTTCAGGCACGCGCCAAATGCTGCTGCAATTGGGCTTTTGTGGGGTATACAGGGGTTCAGGGGATTCAACGGACTAGTGAGAGCTACAACAGCGTTTGCATTGCCATGGTGACCTCAGCAAAAGCAAACATTGAACAGGAATTTTCATTAAAAATGCCGGCTATTAAGGATTGTAGTAAACCAACACGGACGTGGACACGGCACGCCACCCGCAACCGTTGCCCCGGACAACTGTACAATCTGCCCACCCACGTTGAGCCTGATGCAGCACCACAACGAGAGCTAGTACCAGCAACAGTGCCAGTTCCAGTTCCAGAATCGGCAGCGAAGTGTGTCAGCTGTCACTTGATGTAAGCATCAAAAAGCGATGAGTACTTTTATTTCTGGAATGAGCTGATATGCACGGCCTAAGCAGGTTGATATACCCTGTAATTGAAGCTGAAAGGCAGTGTGCTGAATAAAAGGACGTGCAGCAGAGGGGAAGTAAGTGTATTTGTAGTTAAAAAGATACATTATCTGTAGAAAATTGAAACGAATCTTAAGATTGCAACATGACTTTTTAACTACGAACAGCTAAGAATAAATTTTTATGTATAGTATTAAGGGGAACATGAGATTAATTCAGCGATTAGATGAAAAGATTGATTTTTGCTGGGAATTTATTTAGTTCAATTTAGAAGCAACTTTAGAGATCATTATGTGGTCGTTTTTATTATAAAGTATATATTTCGAAGAAATCTTTTTATGTACCTTGAAGAAGAGTTTATAAACCAATCCAGATACATTTTAACGTTTAAACATTTGTAGATTTTGTACATATTAGTGTACACTAAGATACTTCTCTAATAAATGCCAAGGGTTCCCTATATAATTAATAATTAAGTGAATTTGTTGCCCAATTTTAAGCTAAATACATTTTTTAACACCTTTCATGTATGACAGTTGACATTTCTATGTTAGCAGTTCAATAACAGGGTATTTAATGGGCCAATATATGCATATCTATGACATTATCAACGAGTGACTTGTTTTACCTGTGGGAACGACTCTTTAATTAATTTAATTATGCGCTCTCGACTTGCGCGTGTCAAGCGTGCAACAACAGCAACAACAACAATAACAACAATATAATCCACAAGAACAACAAATTAAATAGTCACGCCTGGGCGCACACTAATCAAATACATACACCCCTTACACCCAACCACCCACCAACCCGGTTGTGACGCCCATAAGTATGCAGCATATGTTTCTACTGTTGCTTGGCGTTGCCAGGCCTATGAAATTTAATTTGAACAAAAGCCAAAGACGTAGAGGAACAACAACCCTTCGAACGTAGCTGATTCCTGGCATCGCTGACAAATTGAATTTGTAAACTTGTAAAGTTACAACAACAAATCATTGAAGCACGACAAACCCGCCCCCTGCTACCTCCCCAGAGGGAGTATAGAGACTGTTGCGGATGCGAATGCGACTACGTATGCGGATGCTGTGCGGTAACATTAGACTCTAACCATGTTACGCTCGTCTGGTCGGCCTTTCCAACTGCCAACAGCCAACTTACCACTTGGCCCTCAACACACACTTTCGCGAAAGTGAAGTGAAATTGTAGACCAACATTGAAGCGGCTCTATGGGCGGTTGGGCGTAACTGGCTCACACACACACACAAAAACACAATTATTAACACTTATTAATGTTGAGGTTTTTATAGATGGCACCCTTGGGCTTAAATTAAAGTCCAAGTGCCAACAGCTGCCTCAAGTGGCTCTCTGGCAACCTCCCCCTTTTCCTCTCTCTCTCTCTCTCTCTCGCTCTCCCCCTGGGGTTAGCACCACTCGTGTCGCTTTAAGTAGTCATTAAGATCGTCTGAGATATGATTTTTTATATCGGAACGCTTTATTATATAGTATTATTCACAGCTGGTGCTAGATTGAAATCTTCCCCAGATTCACATTCAACCCCCAGCCACTCCCCCTTCGCTACTGCCTTCCCACCCTGTTCTTTGACTTCTCGAGTCCCCGATCAAGCACTCGACAAGCTATTGACAGCTATTGTCCTCTAATTAAACAACAATGTTGACCTATTCTCAAGACAGCACGGTCAAGGTTCACCTATTTCCACTAACGACTTCTTGATTATTTCTTTTTGGGCCAAAAA
Source organism: Drosophila parthenogenetica (assembly GCA_035047505.1). NCBI lineage: Eukaryota > Metazoa > Arthropoda > Insecta > Diptera > Drosophilidae > Drosophila > Drosophila parthenogenetica. Next base: position 6,357,929 of record JAWNPM010000241.1, read on the forward strand.
TAAGATGTCAAGAATTATGCCAAGAAATCGGATTCTTTGTTTGCTAATTAAAAATGTTAGTTAGTTTCAAAAAAAAAAAAAAAAAACAACCCTGTGCAATTTTTTAACCCTTTCAATGTAACCCCTTTGGCCTAATCAGCTGTGGAAATCAAGGTTGTAAAATTTAGAACATTTTCTGGGAAATTTATGAGACAAATAGGTAGAAAATTAATAAGAATGTGGAATTTGTGTAATTTATGGCTTAAGGCTGAGTGATTCATTCTTTCATAATTTTGAGTCTTAGATTATTCAATTAACTTAATAAAAATAATTTATTTAAATATATAAAAACAATAAAAACATTTCTAAGACAAATGTACATATTTTTAAAATTACTGGAATTAAGTTATTAATTTTAGTAATTAAATTAATACATTTAAGTACTAAATAATACTATAAATCACAATATTTATATTTAGTAGTAAAAAATCACTTTTTTACTAAAGAAAGAGTTAATAGAAAATTTGTTTCTATTCATTGAAAATAAATAATTAATTTTTTTTTTGAAGATCTGATAGTTTTTATATTTTTATTAAAAAATCATTGACAAAACTTAAAATAATTCAATTAAATATATTAATAAGAATAAAAAATATGAATAATATTAATAAATAAGCATTTAAAGCAAATTTAAAAAGGTTTTACTTCAGTTCCAACTTTGTCAATTGCATTTAAATAATACAAAAAAATTTCACTCGCATAAAAATATTTTTTTAAAAGAAAATTTCGATCTTAAAAATATAAGTTAAACTTCTAATTGATTTTTATGTTTTTTTTATTGCCTTATTTATGTTAAGCACTGTATCTTAAATTTGTCTATGCATTAAAAATTAAAGTTATAAAGTGAAAGAAAAGTGAAGCGAATCAAATTATAGTCTTTATATAATTTAAACTAGAACATTGAGTGCAGCACAAACTGTGCCAAATGGAGAGTAGTTTGAGAGAAGAGTAGAGAATAGAAGAGAAGCAAGGGAAGCGGGAGAGAGGAGGAGGCAATCCAATACCACAATGGCGGCTATCAATTACACGAGGTAGCCCAAACGCTCTACGGATCGGTTTCAGCACAGACCTTGGCCACATTACACATTAACTCTGGCTATGCTACTCTTTCAATGATTGCCACAATAACTAACACACACACATAGAGCTGTATATAAAATAAAAATACAAATAGCATTAAAAATAGAAATAGAAATAGTTGATTATTTCCGTTAGACTTAATTACTAACATTGCAAGGCCGTTGACGAGTTTAAGTAGAGGATATCTCATTACAAATATACCCAAAAAAAAACAAAGAGCCAGCTTGGACTCGAACTGGAACAGGTGAGCTCTTAAGCCAGCGCTACTGGTACCGTACGTAGGGTCTTGACTATCGAATTTCCAAATTGCCGCATCGCCAATCAATGGGCAAAATGTGAATGATTTGTTGTTGGCATTTTGGCTGCCAATTGTGCGATGCAGTTAGATTTTCGCTTGTCGTTTTTCAGTTTTCCTCATTCTGGTTTCCCAAGCGAAAAGCCTAAGGAAAATGTGCAGCACGAAATATGATATTTTATGTGCAATGCAATGTTTCGGGGCACAGACACAGGCAGACATTTCGTGGTAAAAATTATGAAAAAAAAAACGCCACCAAAAGAAAATAGAAAAATCTACCCAAAATAAAAAAAAAACATTTAAGAAAAACTGTCACGACTGCTAACGAGCAATGGAATCTGTGGCAAGTCAAAGGTCGCACGCTGATTGCCGACAAATTTGTCTAGGAAACTTGCGAGCCGCTTAATTGCAGCGCAAAGGAAGAGAAGGAGGAAACGGGTTGGAGAGAGAGGGGTTAGGGGCAAGCAACGGGTTGCAGCCGCATCTGTCCTGTCTGCGCCTTTGACTGACAACAGCCACACCTAAGTAAACCCGCCGAGGGGCAAGAGAAAGAGGCAAGCAAACTTGCCCCACTTGATTGAACCGGAAATGAGGCACAACCCCGAAGATCGTTTTGTTTTCACAGGCTGCGCGCCACTTGACCCCCGTCAACCCGAGGCAGCGACACTGCGAAATCAAAGTGCCGAGCCCCCACCCATCGCTAACCCCCTTTTTGGGGCATGCAACAAAATGTTTTACATCAATTTCAGGCCAAAGTGCCGCGCATCTATTCCAAGAACGAACAGGACTCATAGCCATGCCCTCCCTCTGTCTCAACCCCTTCAGCTACCCGCTCACCCACCCAACGCCATCTTCTGCTTGCTCATCATCGTCTTTATCGTGATCATCGTCACACTTATCCCAACTGTCAAATAATTATGACAAGTTCATTTCGTCGTACTTTCGCTTATTTGTTAGCTCACGACTTTCCCATTATTTTTGTTTTTCCGCTTTAAGCAGAATTACTGTAAATGGAGGAGGCCTCCCCCCCTCACCCGAAAAAGAAGAAAAACTTCCCAAGTTTCCAGCACCAATTATCGGGGCGTTGTAAATGTGCGCGCTTTTGATGTGACAGTTGCCTGAGGTTGCATGTCGCTGCGTGTCGTTGCGTGTCGAGGCGTGTAAAGTCTATAGCTGCGCTTTACAGATATCTATAGGTTTTTAAGTATATATAGACAATAGACATATTTGATCGACAGTTCACTAACATAAACTAAGTTTCAAGGAGCAAAAAGATCTGATTACATTTATTTGATTACATTTTAAGAAACTTGTCAGATCCCTAAAAAAATGTTGATTTTAAATAAAGTACTAATGTATAAAATGTATTTTTAATAAAAAAAAATTAAAATATTTCCAAACTAAAAGAAAATATAAAGTTCAAAAGCCAAAAAATAAAATTTAGAAAAATTTTAGAAAATATAATGATAAATTACAGAGTTCCGTAGAGGTTTCTTCAGAAGTTTTTTAATTTGATAAAATTAATTATACCAAGAAAGTAATAAATTCAATTCCAGACTGATTATAGGGTATAAAGTACGTTTAGTATAGCTGAAAAGGGTTTTAATTTATATATTAAAATATAATTTTTTTTATTATAATTTTCTCTTTGTAATTGACATAATCTTAAAATATGCTCTAAGACTTGAGCAAAATGAAACACTTTGTTCTTTAATATTTTATGGAGTGAGTTATTATTAAATCTTTATTAAATATTATTTTAATTAAGTTTATTGTGAAACTTGTATTCATGGGAATAGTTTTTTAATTTTTTTCTAAACGTTATAGATCATGCCATTAGTGCCTTGTCCAGGTCTTGCGTCATCTAACACATTAACCCGATCGCTTCCTCTCCCACTCTGTATTGGAAAATGATTTTAATAATTTTTTTAGCTTTAAAAATAGCCATACCCCGGCTATCTATAGCCATAGATATAGCTCAAAATATGCTGTCGAATGTGACAATTGATTGTGTGCAGACCTTAGACCTGTCTAATGTCTTTGCTTTTGCAGCTATTTCTGGCAAGGCTTTTAAATTTAGACAATTGCCGATGACTCAGTGAACTCAGGCAGACACACGGCAAATTATTCACCAAAATGGTCACAAAAGCAGAGCAAATATTTGGTGTCATTAGTGGGCATTAGGCGTAAAATCCAAGGAAAACAAACAAGGAAACAGAAACGGATCAAGCTGAATCTGGACAATATACAATATATCCTTTTGTCAGCCAGGCAGAAAGCAGGTTGCTCTAATTTGTCCTTAGGGCTGACAGAATAAATGGGCTAGACTCCGACGACACTTGAGCGGATTATGAGCTAAGGGAACTCTGGAAATCCGAGCAAAACAAGTGTCCTGTAGGTCTTAGTTCATAATACTACTTTTCATTATTATGTAATCCTGGAAACGTGTATGCTAATTTCATGCATACATTTTGTGGTTTTCAGCAAATTGAATGACGTCAGCATTCGACGGATAGGCTCGGTTATGTCACTAGCAAGCCACGCAAGGGCTTCAGAAACACGCAAGACTTGTTTTGAATATTATTAAGTAAATGCTTTATTGCTTAATTAAAGGATAACATTTTAAGGGGAGAAATAACAAAAGAAACGAAAGTCTAAAAAATTAATGTTGATTGAAAAGAATAATTTAAGCCTAGTTAATAAAAAAAAATGTGTGATATCTTTTCTCGCGGACAGCTCCCTTAGATGGACAGCTGCGCGGACAGCCATCAACCGGACGAATTTTTCCCAGGTTGTATGATTTTCATTCAAAATCAGTTCCCTTAGACGGACAAAAATACTGGATCCCTGGCTGTTCGGCCCAGGAAGCTTTCACTGTATATTATTTTGCACAAAAATCAGGTTATTTATCTTCAGCACCTAATAAACATAAAATAAATATATATTTTTATAGTATTACTGAAGCTTTTGCCTTACAAATTTATTATAAGCATTCGACCATTTTCCTTTATGGATTAAAGTCGCTTATTAAAATTTTCAAACCCGTTGTAACATCGTTTATATGTAGATTTGTTTATAAACAATTAAAACAATTTCTAAATAATTTGCGAGCTTCAAACAAACCACTCGTCCTTCAAATGACATTGAGAATCAACCTGATCCTCAGTGAATTTCTGAGCTAGCCCGTGCCTGTTGCTGTTGCTATTGAAACCGCTTCAATCTAAAGTTTACCCAACGAAAACAAATGTTTATTGAATTTACTCGACAGTGGCAAAAAATGGTTGTTATTGCTACTGTGCAACAACAAGAAGTGAGAAAACTTAGAGCTTGATAAAAATAAACAAACAAGTTTATTCTACAAATAATCACCTCGATTCTCTTTCTTGTCTTTTTGTCATTATTTCTTGATCTTTTTTTTGGCGTTTTTGAGTATTTGTGTATGGAAACAGGTAGTGCACGCTGGAGATGGCATCTTCAGCTACTGGCTGCACTTCCTGTGCCACGCCCAGCAAACAAAAAAGGTAAAAACATTTGGCATTTAAGCCGGAGGCTGCAATGATTTGACCCAAGTGACAAAGTAGAAAGAGAATTTGGGAAAGAGCGGAAAAGAAGCGGATTAAGAGTGCAAAGATTGCAGATTATGTTGTAAAACTGTCGCAGGACATTAGGTCTGAGTACTGCGTATACATATATAATTGTGCATTTGCCTTTGGTTGGTGTGGGCGTGGCTGTAATGGAGAGTGCGCCCAGAACCAAAAAAACTTAAAATGAGCAAAACGACCGCAGTTAAAATTATATGAAAACCCGCAGCGTTCAAGTCCTGCGTGGGCAACAACACATCGTTTGCTGTACATGATATAGCGCCCCCCGCTACCGCTGCTGTGACTATCACAGCCCCTGCTCCTACCCCTACTCCGGGCACTGCCCCTTCCCCCACCCCTAGTGCTGTCTGCATTGTTTGTTGTTATAATGGCGCGCCCGTAGCGCAGAACAACCAAAAGCGCAAGGCATCTGCACGACGTCCTTTTTGTGCTGCTCCTTTTGACGACTCAAATTTCAATGAAATTATCCTGACGGCATTTGTCTGTGTATGTGTGTGTAGCTGTGTGTGTGTGTGTGTGTGTGTGAGCACAACAATGCTAAATAAAAATTTCGCTGAAATTATTTGCTAATGGCCTCAACATCAGAACCCGCAGCTCTACTCCTCTCTTCTATCTTCTCCTCTCCTCTTGTCTCGTCCCGTTGCTGTGGCATTTGCATTTATGAGATTGACAAATAGTAGAAAACAAAATGGCGACAACGAAACGGCATACAGCGTTGCCAACACGGCTCCACAATAACAAGCGCACCACACACTGGGCGCCATTTTGCAGAGTTGCCCGCGAGTAAAATGTGCTTTCGCCTGGCAACGACAACAACAGCAAAAACAGCTCCAAATTGCTTTGCTCACAAAGCTCCACTCAAATTACGGCACAACAAAAAAAGAGAGAGAAGAAGAAGAAAAGCAAAACGGGAGTAAGAACAGACATAACTGTAATGAGACTGGCTGCCCAGGCAACGAGCGACAGCAGCGAGGCAGCGAGTGACGGAAAGAGCGCAGGAGAGTGAAAGAGCGGAAGGTAGCGGGAGTCAGCGCACTCATAATAACTGTCAATCAAAGACTTCAACAACTCGTAGGATTTGAAAAAGATTCAACAGATCTACGATAGTTAACTGACCTACTGCCTTCTGGTATTCGTTATTCCTTATTCAGGATTCCATATCTTGAGTTGCCCTTTTGTGGTTTTATTTCTGGTCAAATGATTCAGTCGATCGACAGGATCAGTTCTTTGCCCTTTTGTCCTTTTCTCTTCTTTTACTTTATTTAGGCTGAAAATTCCCTATCTACTGACGACTACTGTCTTTTGGCCATTGTTCAAAACATTTAAAGGCTCAGCACTTCCTACTCTTAGTTTTTTGGATTTTAGGCCTAGCTGAAATGCGCAGCAGCCAACATTTTTGCATTCCTTTCATTTGGAGTTTTTGATTTCTTACGGATCAGTGGTATAAGCATCTTGGCTCTCTAGGGCTTAGACAGCGCATTAAAGGCTTGTAATTACACTCAGTTCATGTGGAAAATTACAAAAAATTGTATACCCAAACAAAAATCAGAGTCAAGATTTGTGTTTTAGGCGTTGTGGAAGTTGAAAAGTTGAGTTTTTAAGAAGCTAAAGAATTAAAGATCTTGTGTTTGGGCAGTGATTAGCTTGTGGGTATTGTGCAATGCGTGTGTGGTCAGTAAGAGTAGGGAAAAGATGCAGTTGATATGAGCTATCGAACTATAGAAATGAACTAGAAATAAATCAATAAATCATTTACTAAATTTTAAATATTTTAATACCGATCTCTACAAATGTAGCAATTTTTTAGGCTTTTTAGCTTTTACTCACCTTGTAGTAATCCAGTGTTGAAAAGTTTTGATAGCACTGTACATTATACAACATATTCCAGGCGTTGTTGTTGTTGTTGTTGCTGTCGTTGCCAATCAAACGAGCGTCCACTGCGTGTGCATTGCAATCGTTAATTAACACTTTAGGTAAATACGCCAATTGTTGTTGTTGTTGTTGTTGTTGTTATTTCACACACCAATCAAAAATGAGCCAAGAGATTTGCTCAGAGCTCTAAACAAATTTTTGTTGTTAATTATTTTGATGTTATTTATTATTGCACGCGCGTCGTTTGTGCGAATTGTGCTAATTGAGCAGTTCCGTTACGCAAATTAATTTGTGTCAAATTAATTGTTAGCTTGTGTTTTTTTTTATTTATGCAGATAAATTAACGTTTAGTTTGTAAAGCCGACGGAACGCAAAGCTTTTACCGTTTTACTTGTTGTTGTTGTTGTTGTTGCTTCGTCTTCTGCTTTGTGCTCGCAGCTTGTTTGTCCGCTCTCGCGACGAATGTCACTTAAAGCTGAGTGTCAACTGAATTTGCCCATTTGCTGCCCATTGAAAGCGTTGGCGACTCAACGAACGAGCGACCGAAAAGCAGCAACAACAAAAAGAATAACAACAACAACGTCTCACACATGCACACACACACACACACACACGTATGCCGAAGCTTCATTCCACTCAACGCGTTTGTTGTCTCGCTTGCTTGCCCTTTTGGATGCGCACATTCTCTTTGTCTCTCTTTGGCTGATGCGCTGAGCGCTTGAGTGGAATTCGTAGTCGTGTAAGTTGAGTGGAATTAAATTGAGTGTTTTTGTTTGTATTTTCATTGTGGTTGGTTTTAGGGCGGTGCCAGGACAGCTGCATGTATTTTAACGGCATTTACAATTGAGCAGCAAGTGGACAGCACTCAAAAGTTCCTGGAAGCGCTTTCGTTTCCACGAACGCTCTTTTCATTTCTTTTTTCAGTTTTTTTTTTTTTTGTATTTTGGGTCCTTTTTGGTAGTACTCGCTTAACCCAATTTGAAAACACTTGATTGGGCGCCAGGCAAGCTGTCCATACGCATTAGACACTGATGACTGTGCCTGTACCCCAAAACATAGCCTTAGGGCATGGACAGCTACCAAGCCGCTGGTCTTTAGCTACAGCTACAGCTACATCTCCAGACTAGAGTCCCAGTATTCTGAATCGGAACCAGGGCAGCAGACTGTGCAATATCTTTTGGCTGGCGTCTGGCGGCCGGCGACGATCCCCAAATGGCAAGTTATCCCTGCACGCTTCATCGCATCGCGACAGTTGTTAACGTGTTTAATTAGCCCTGCAAATTCAATGAATTGCGACAGTAACAGTTAGCCTTATGGCTAACAACAACAGCACAAGCACCAGCAACAACAACAACGAGAGCAGCGCCAATTCCCCAGACGATAAATAAATATTTGCGCAGCCATTTTGAAATACAGCTCCTGCAACCCTCGCTAACTACTTAGGCGCATGCGTGGGACACCCCCAAAAATAGAAAAAGCACTCAATTTTTTCCATAGGGTGGGGAGTGAGGGCGTGCCCAACTCCTTGGCAACAGCTACACTACGTTCATTGAATCGATTGCAATATTAAAATCACTTTAAATTGGGATTTGCAGCGCTTTCAAAACTGCTTTAAGTTTGTACTTGATTTCATTACAAACTATTAAAGTTCACCAAGTTTGAGTTTGATTTAAATGTGACTTAGATACTTTTTGGAAAAAGATCTGGCACAACAGATTTAAGCTTAGAATACGTACTTAAAAATTGAAGATAATATATATTAAATTAAGATATTGTCATTTAGGGAGCAATTATGAGACACTTTAATGAAAATAAGCCTATTAAATTTAAATTTTTGCTCGTTATCTCATTTAATAAATAAAACTAAAAACATTTGTTCTATGGTTTGATTCTTAATATTTTTTTTCTAAATGAATAATAAAACTTAATTTAATAGAAATGGTCTAGGTAAAGTCATTACTACGTGATTCGACATTTTCCGAAAGAGAATCTGGACCTGGACAATATATAGTGAAAGCTCTCTTGACCGGAAAGCCACGGTTATATCATTTTTATCAGTCCAAATAAATGTCCGCTCCCTTGCCCGTTCAGCCACGGTTCCAGCATTTTTCTTCGCCCAAGCAAAATGTTCGCCTAAGGGATCATATGCTTGAGACTGTAAAATTCGGAAAATAGGGAGCTGTCCGCCTGAGGGAGCTGTCCGCGATATGTATAGATATTTTTAACGTTTTATAAAAAACAAAAGCAACAAACAAAGTACTTTATACATTAATTTATTCATCTTACTTGACGGCCTGTATCAGTAAATGCAGTATTATTATTTATTATTCAAACAATTATAAATGAATAAAATTTTCTAGCTAATTACTTTCAGAACAAAACAATAAATTAACGTAGACAATGTTATTTTCATTCATAAATAATTTGCATAAACGTTTGAAAAGTGGCTTGCAAGTCGTATACTGCTGGCAAGCACTATGTATTATATATATACATGTATATTCATTCACAAAACGGCCAAACTCGCAGCGACTTTTATGCAATCGACAACTGCTCTCGAGGTAATAGGATTATGAGACACACGTGCTCAATGTCAGGCCTCCAAGGCAGAATCAATGCAACTGCTGTGGAGCATAGAGGAGAGACAGAGGGGAGGCAGAGACAGGGGCTTGCAGGAGAGTATGAGAGTGAGCTGTGAGTGAACGTCGAACTGTACTGAACTGAACTGAACGCTGACGTCTCAAATGCTCGTTGCCTTTTATAGCCTTGGCTTTTATTATTAGTGACGGATTTCCGAGTCATTAGACAAAGTTATGCCTCAGACCACCGCGTCTGTTTAAGCTACTTAAACGCACCGCCCGCCCACGCCCACGCCCCCAAAAAAAAGAGCAGAAAAAAACCTGAATTTCTGTTGGATTTCAAAGGGTGTTGGGCGGGGTGTACGTGACTTGATCATGTCGCAATTGACAGGCGTCAGCTTAAGGCCTCTAAACAGCTCAGCATTTAATAAAACAAATAAACAGATAAATGCGACGAGATTGCCACAAAATGTGGCACATTAATTTACCTTTTCTTACCTTTCTACCCCGTAGTTGGGGGACCCACAGCATTGTGGCGTGCGTGGCGTTTCACCCACGCCACTTAAACACAAATCAATAACTTTATTATCCAAAACAATAACCAAAAAAGAGACCCTTTCCCTAACCCAAACCCTATCCTAACCCCTGAGCCGTGTTTTACGAGCTGAAAAGCGTCTTGTTTAACTGCCTCGCACAATGAGCACCCGCTGAGCGTGTTAAAAATCGCTTGGAGTTGCGACCAAGGCGGGAGTCGATCTTGCAGCTGGACCAGAAGATGCATAAACAAAAGCACAGGCTCCGACTACGTCTTCGACTTCAATTTTGAGTCCTACACTACAAAAAATACACAAAAATATGGATTTAAGTTTTGTAAATTACTAATATTTATATTAAAATAAGAACAACAATAAATGAATTCAATAGATTGCTTATATTACAAATAAAATAAACAAAATATTGATTTTTTTTTTTAAATATGTTTAAATTTACAATATTATATAACTATTTAAAAAATTGAAATATATCCTTTGTAAATTTTGTATCTGATCTCTCAGTTAAAGAACTTCTTCATACTAAGTAACAATAAAATTTCTTTTTATGGATATTACCGTAATTAAACTAAATCTGGTTTAGTGGTAAATTTATGCCAGACCATTTTTTTTCTGTGTACTTCGCTTACATCGAGTTAAGCCGACTCAAGCGCCGTGCGTTTATAATTTATGTCAACGATTTTCTGTAGCGCCAGTTCACAAAAGTGTAAGAAATTGAAGGAAAATGAAAAGGGTTGGAGTAGTAAGGGGAAGAAGCCAGGGGCAGGGAAAACACAGCTGGCAATGGATCATATGCAGTAAATACAGCAATGAGTCAGTTTTTGACATGGTCAAGCAAAGGGTTTTCCAAGCAAGGATTGAAGGTATAGAAGGAGAGAAAGAGGCACAAGAGGAGCACAGAAACTCACCCTTTAGAAGCCTTGAGTTAAGGAAAATTAATTTTTAGAACAATAGTGGAATGAAACGGGTTATACTAAAGTTAACCAAAAATATACTTAAAACGTTGAAACCGTTATGGTATAAATATCATAAAATATAGTATATCTCAATCAACAGCTGAAGATTAAAGTAGATAGTAAACCATATAATATATAGTTAACTAAACAGGAGTCTTAGTTCCTTAAAGTTGACAGAGTTTTCTATGAATCTAAATTTTCCATTGAGGTTTTTAAAGCAACTTTATATATATTTCATATTTATTAGCTTAGTAATATTTTACTCCATTTAATACCTACTCATTTTCTTTATCCTAACACTCTCGTACTTTAAAATTTCGATTCATCTCTTTGCCCTAAGGAAACCCCATTTAATCCACTAGTAATACCGCCCGCTGTCAACTTATCACTTTCAAGTTTATTGACTTTTGTAAATGTATTTGGCTGACGTTTCTTTTTTATTTTTGTTGGTTGTTGTTGGATTTGTTATTGGTTTTGTTGTTGTTTAGCTGCTGGCATTGTAAACGGCGCCAGATTTCGAGACAGTCACCAATTCCAAGCCTGTCCAGTCATGTACACAAGTCGTTATTATTTGATAGGGTCAAGTGTCGGGCAGTAGAAAAGCAACAACCGCAGAAACAACAACAACAGCATTTGGGAAAATAGCAAATTACACACACGAATATAAATAAATATGTCTGAGACGTCAAAAACAAAGAAAACAATGACAAATCGTAGGGTCAAGGCATTTGTTAAATGCTATAGAACCTTTTAATTAATGGCATCTGTCCAAAATTAGTTGCTATCAAAATGGCTAAAACGCTGCTAATATGTCAAGCAGAAGGTCACAACTGGCAGTTGTTTATGTATCTAAATTAATTTATTATATTTTTTAAAATGAAAAGCTTTGAGTTTTTTTAAATAAATAAAAAAATTAGACATTTTAAAAACTAAAATCTTTTGTTTTGGAAAGTAAAATAAATTATTAAGTTTAAAAATACAATAAAACTTTTTTTAAAATACAAAAAAATTAGTTTAAATTTGTTTTTAAAAACTATAATCAATACAAAATTTAAAAAGAAATATTCAGTCTTCAATTCTTATCCTAAAAAATATTGTTTTTTAATAAAAAAAATGGTAGCTGGTATTAACAAAAAACTAACAAAATTTTAGGTGAAAAATTTAATGATAATTAATTTTTGCAATCTGAAAAAATTCAACAATTTTAATTTAATAAATATTTTTTATATATTTTTATGCCAAATAATATTATTTTTATAAATAAATTATTTAAATAAAACATTTTTATGAAGCATACTGAACTTAAATAAAATAAATAAACTTGAACTATTTGTGAATAAAAAAATAAGTTTTTTTTTTTCTATTCCCAAAACTATATATATAAATATATATGTATACATTATATTATATATTTCTTACTGGACCCTATTCTAAATCTATTTTCTTAAATAAATTCCAAGCGCTTCAATTTGTCAGAGAAAGTACCCACATAGTTCAAACCTCAAATTCCTCAAATTTTAGCCATAAAATGAAGCTTGAAATGCCGTTAGAAGTTTTGGACAGCAAATGCCACTGTTATTAGCATTTGGGCTGCCTAGTCCCACACCAAGTGATCGTTTAGATTTAGCGATTACACTTGCTTTTTAATGAGCTTGCTCCCTTTAAGCAGACGTTGATCTCAACGAGATACAACAGCTCATCACGCTGAATGCTGATCAGGCTGCGAGACAGTGTCTTGGCACGTGTAAACGACACCCAAATTAGAGACAGATTATTTTATTATACCCAAAGTCCGTCTGGCTGTCTGTTTGGGGCATGGGCAAAAGTGTTTCTAGCTCAGATGACTGAGGTGTTCCAAGAAATGAGTTAAGCTTCGGAGAGTTGGTGTGTATGGAGTGTTGGCTACCTTCTCGGTTGGCTGGTCATTTGATAAGCGGACGCGCTCTTATCACAGTTAAATCGCAAAGAAGTTGCGGGAGGAGCAGTCAGAGGGGGGGTAGGAGGAGTGCGGGAACCCAACATTGTCATGTAAATGTCGCGCTGCTAGCCAAAATCAATTTGAAACTTGGCGCCAGTTTAATGAGGCACAAGCCAAAAGCGCAGCATGCGCCACAGTCTCCGATCACAGTTTTGTCCCCAGAGAGCTCGCTTAATTAAGTTATAAAAATTATATTTTATGCATATGATTTGCATTTTTATTAATGTCAAATGTAACATGCGGTGCATTGATTTATTGCCCACTTATTTCACCCCACTCCCCTCTGTATTCTCTGTAGGCGTGACCAAGCCCCGGTCAACTCTGATCTAGTGTGACTAATGACTGGCTTAAAACACGTCGATTCCGTGTTTAATTGTATTTTTGGAAAACATCTCACACATCTACAATTTCAATCAAATTTTCCTATTCTTTTTGCTTTTTTCATCACAATTTCTGCTTGATGCGCAGCAAAACCATAAAAACCGCAAGATCAGCAAAGTATCAACCTGGAGACAACTACTACAGCAGCTATAGAAATCATTATTTTTATATAGAAAACAGCATAAATTTCAGAGGGTTACAGAAAGACTTTAAGAAGATACTCTGCACTTGAGCTGGACTTTACGGAGTTATAAACAAAATGGTGCATACAAATTTAAGTTTATGTTAGTGATTAATTAAAAAACTTTATAAAATTAAATTTAAAGTTAATTTAATAGAATTATTTCAATGGGATACAGGTTTGAGTATTGTCATATATTAAAACTTAGACAGTAAATTGCTATAAGTAGTTTAGAAAGTTGCCTTCACTTTCAGTAGAACATAATAATAGTTGCAAAAAATCCTTAAATCTACAATCTTGAAATTAGTACAGAGAAGGCGAATTTTGTAGTAACAAGATGCATGGCTTTCGTAGGAAACCCGTTCCCTGAGGCGGACAACTCCCTTTGGCGGACAAAAGTACTGTAACCGTGGCTGTCTGGCCAAGAGATCTTTTCATGTATGTCATTCTTTGGTAAAAAAAAAAACAGCACAAAACTAAGAACTTGGCTGAGAAAATTTACTTGAAATATTTGATTTAACTACAAAAACCGTATCTAGATCCCAATCGTTACAATCAAGTATGTGGTAACCTCCACAATAATAATCGTCATTAAATAGACTTACACTTCTATAAACTATGAAATTATAAACTTTTTGATTAAATAAAATTTGTAGAATTTTGAAATTTAACAAATAACTGTATCAAAAATTAATAGACTTATAAATATAATCATATGAAAAAGATAAATCAGTATAATTAAAAAATTAATTGTAATAAACATATTTAAATATATATTTATTAATATTATACATAATTTATTATGTTTAAAAAATCCGTATAATCTATTGCTATTTACACCTTTCTCAGGTAAATTGTAAACTCAGTGGCATAGTCTGAGTGCCCCAAACTGAGGCAGAGTCTAAAAACAAGAACTTAGTTGTCGACTGCTACGAGCGCGTCACAAAGCGTCACAAAAGCATTTTTTTATTCAACATTTTAATATAGAATATCTTTTGTAGCTGCTCTCGCTTAGATTTCTTTATAATTTTGCTTTATTTGTTGCATGTTTTGACATTTTTATAGCTTCAGCAGCGAACGTTGATTAAATTGCGCATTTCTGCTTTAATGCGCTGCTGCACAGCACTAGAAAGAGGCAGATAGAAAGAGTATGAAAGAGTGAGATGGGTGTAGTTGGCTTTCAAAATGGCGTCACGCTTTTGACATGCATATGTCAAAATTGATGGCACAACACGAACTTGGATTGCTTGTGCTCGTGCCTTGCGTGCTTATCGCCCCAACACGTTTTGTATTTAAACGTTTTGCAGCTTCCCATTTTGGCCAGATCCTGCTGCTGCTCCTGCTGCTGTTGCCTGGTTTGGAACACCCATTTAACAAGTCAGTTGCAACGGCCAAAACCATAAATATTGACAATTTAACAGAGTCAACAGTATGGCACTCGATGGCAAACAGCAACAGCGAAGCTAACTGCGACGGCGACGCCGACTGCAACTGCGAACTGGGTCCATAATACACCTTGTCGTACACGATGCTTATCTCTTGGAATTTCTTGTGCGTGTCGCCGTGCCAAAAAACAAAAGCAACACCAAAACAGCACAAAACTGCAAAAGTATTGAACTGAAGAATACCCTAAGTGAAAGAGTTTTGCAAGGAGTTGAATTAATTAGAACTAAAATAAATTTTGTTTTGCTTGAATAAATAAAAAGAAATAATATTAAAATTTATTTAACTATTTTAAAAAATTGTGTGATTAAATAAATGTTATAAAAACAACATAAAACTATTTTGCTAAAACTAAAAATGAAGAATAATATTTATTAAAGAATTAAGCTAGTGAAAATGGTTAGTAGAGCTGTATATGTGTAAGAATAATTGTTTTAAGAAAAGTTCTCTATAACCAAAGCCCACTGGGCCAATTATGTCTAGTACGAAAAATATTTATTACTAGGAAGAAGAGTTCTAAGCATACTTGATTTTAATTATTTATTTTATTAAATAACATTTAATTTAAGCGCCTTTTAAGTGTGACTTCAACAACTCTTAGAACTACAATTTACAATAATTTATTTCCAAGTTAAAAGTTAAAATTTATTTTATATTACGAATTTTGTACAATATACTTATATATATATTTTTTTATTATTCAAAATTCATTTACTTTAAATCATTTATGGTATAAAATCTAATTTAATTAGCAAACTGCCTTATTATTTATTTAATGTACAATTTTATATACAGAACACATTAATTTTTAATAAGAAAAAATATTTATAAATAAATATTTATCTATGTATTCTTTAGAGTTTTCTTTAGCTTAAGATTTTATAAAGTAAAACCAGTCAAAACTTATCAACTGGTATACACCCTGCAGTCAGTAACAAGAATTCTTTGCTACACAAAGTTTGATTATTTCTGACTGTCCTTAATACACCCCTTAAAGCATTTGCGTTTACAGGGTATGCAAAAAGCTGAAGCCTGGTCAGGAGCTGTCGCTCGCTGTCGGTTGTTCCCTGGCAACGCAGCGGGAAAAGAGGGTTGGGAACGTGCGTGAAAAATGAGCCGTGGAAATGCATGTTGTGCTTGTTGTTGTTTGTTAGCTGTTGTTGTTGTTGTTGCTGTTGGCCTGTCGCCATTTCTCGTGCTGCAGCTAATAAGCGCAACAAGCTCATAAAATTTCGAAAGCTGCCACAGTCTGATTTTATTTCATTTTAAATTGTACACGCGCTTTAAAATATTTTCATTTTGGTCATTTTGACGGCAACAACTCAACATTAAAATAAACTACAACAATAACAATAAAAAATAAACCAAAAATCAAACATCAACAACGAGTTGTGGCTTCAACTTTAGTTCAGTTTTGGCCTCAACATTTAAACCTGATGTTGCTCTTGTTGCACACTTTGCATTTACATGCATCATTAGAGCTTGTTGTACAACGCGACCTTATGACAAATTATCAACAATGAAAAGAGCACATAAAACAACAAAAACAACAAAAAGAAACAAGCTTTCTATTTCAATAATGGCATCCCAAAAACTTCCCAGTGCCATGAAACACCAACAACAAAATCAACGAACGATTCGTGCTGGAAAGAGACACGGGTCAATCGGTTAGCCTTAACCCTTAGGTGTGTTTCAGATGGGAGCATAGCTGAGGGATTATTTTACTACAGACAAAATTAACTTATTTTTATGCTACTACAAAATTAAGTTTAATTTTAGCGTGTAATATTTATATGTTATTTATTTTATTTATTACTATTCTATTTATTATATTACTTATTTATTTCCAAGCTATGTGAACAGAATTTATAAATTTTCTACATTTTTCTAGGCTATTTGTATAAAGTTTTATTGAATACTTTTCTTCTAGCTTTTTAAAACTATTATCCTTTTCTGTACATGATTTTTCTATTTGTTAAAGTGCTAAATTTATTTATTAGTATCTGTCAAATTTATTAAAGAGCTAATTGATATGAGAAAATTTTGAACAGAGATTATTTAATCAATATTTTCTAGTAACTTAAAACAAACTTGTAGTTGCTGTTAGCGACTTGATAAAATTTTTAAATTAACAAAAGAATAGTGAAAACTCTAGTAGCGGACAGTTCCTGCTGTTAAAAATATTGGAACTGTAGCTGTCCGTCCAACTATGACTATATTTAACATCGAATTTTGTTTGTCTCTTAAAAAAGTCATTTTCCGCTTTCAAAGCATGTATTTAAATATTTAATTCCTGTAATATTTCTTAGCTTAAACCTCTAACTTTACTTACATCAAGGCATAAGTACCATTTGAGCCCACTGCACACACAAGGGTTAACTGATATCTCTTGGCTGCTAATACTCAAACTTTAAACCTTTTACCTGTTAATTGATTGTTACATTCTTTATACTCTCGTGTGTATAAGTGTATTCGTCTGTGTGTGTATTAAGCTATCTCTTTCGCTCCTGGTGTTCGCTTGCCGTGAGATGCAGACGTGTGTTTTTTTATGTTATGTCCATTTTTGACAATGAAAATTATTGTGATGTCGCACGTTTTGGTCGTGTAATTTAATTAAAATGATGTCGCCAGAGACCCGCATCAAAAGCGACCACCTCCAACGGCACGCTTTCCCTATGGGGTTTTCCCGGAATTTTCCGAACAGGTGACAAATGTGCGATGTTTTCTGGCATTAACTGTATAAATTAAGCGGCGTAGGAGGAGGGGAAAAGAGGACATAAATTTTGATTGAAAAGAACAATCACAGCTGCTAAAAGGATGCTACTAAAAGTCAAACAAACCTCTTGACTTTTGATGATATTTGCAAAGGAAAAAAGGACAAAACAGGACGAAAGAGGACGCAAGAGAAATTTAGAGGGCGGAAGTGCAACGGGGAACAGGAACAACAAACACAGCTGTTGTTGGTTTTGGACTGGAAAATTGATCGACGATTGAGTTTCTCTATATACTTTTCTCCATTTCTCTTAGTTCTCCCAGTTCTCGACTCTGTTTGAAGTGCAAGAAACGGCATACAAATTGGGAGTGGGGTTGGCGGAGAGTCCGTAGAAGTTGGGGGCAACAGAAAAAAAGGCTAAACTTGTGCGGCTTCTGTTGAGCCTGTGAACCTGTTTGGCTTACAGAAACCATGAATGAACCAACAACATGAACGACTTGAACATTGTCACTGCCAATATAGAAATGCACTCAAGGTAACTTCCTACTTGCCTCAGATCGTATTTCAACATAACCTCTTTTACTTTTTTACTTGCAGATTAATGCCCCCCACACACAAGCACACACAGACATGCACCCATACGACACTCACACATACACTCTTAGTGCCCCATACCTAGCGACTTTTAGCGGTCAACAGCGCAAACAAAATGGCGACAGCTGTCAGAGGCAAACAAACGATTGTGGGAATTTTCAATATTGATTGATTGACCAGAGTCAGCAAAGCGAGCAAGAGATGTAGTGAGTGTGTGAGGGGGACAAAGTGAGGGAAAGCAAGACATTTGTTAAGTTGTTCTTGGAGAGTTTAAAAGTTTGTGAACCATTTTTCTTTAAACTAATGCCGAAAAAACTGAATTTATAATAAAACTAATTTTATTTCTAACTAAAATTAGGCACAAGTCTCTATACTCAAAACATATGAAAGAAATTATTACCGAAAACAAAAATGTTTAAAAATATTACCCCAAAATTAACCAACAACTTGTTTACTTTATCATGAACGTAGATTTATACCCATCATTTAAAAATAAACTTAAAATCTCTGATATTAAAAGTGGCAGAGTATTTTAAATTTATTTAATAAAATATATAAAAAGGCTTCTCTGATCTTTTAGTTATACGCATAGTAAGTTCTAAATCACAGTCAAGAGACAAGTAAGTAAAGCCTGTCTTCTTAAAAATCAAAAATTCACAATAAAGCAATAGTTATGGGTATCTTTAAAACGAACACAGATCAAGAACACATCACAGCGAAGGAAGCCACCAAAATCTTTTAGCATTTATCATAGATTACATGTGTAGTTTTAATTTCCACATCCAATTCAAAGCTTTATTAAGTTTTCTTGTATTAAAAATTTTAAATTAGTTTCAGTTTTTAAATTTTTAGAATAATATATAATATTTTATATAAATTATATTAAAATTCTCTTTTCATAAATATTATTAAACACAAGCAAACAGTTCCTATTTATGTTTGTTTATAAATTTCTTTGTAAATAGAATCTGAAAAAAAAACTATATTAATAAATTTAATTTAAATATATTTCTATAATTTTACGTTTTACCTTTGAAAAAAAAATACAGTTTTTTAAGGACCCTTCTACAGCTGCCTCGTAAGCTCCAGAGAATTCTGCTTTAATATCCTCTTGGTTCCAGCTACTTCTCGCCTTTGCAATTAAATTAGGAACAAATTTACTGGCGTCAGTTGTTTTATCTTGTTTTTTTCAACAGGATACCCGGAACACATTTTTTGTTTCCCCCTGGGGTATCGGGCAGCGATTGATGACAGCATTTGTTGTGACAAGCATTAACTAGCGGTTTCACACTCCACTCCGCTCCACCCCTCGGTATTGTTAGCTCCCCTCCCCTGGTTACACTCGGTGCCCACAAGCCCAATTAGTAGCCCCTAAAATTGGGAACAAATTGACGACACCCAAAACTGTGCATCCCCTAGGCCCTAGGGAGATAAATGCCTCTGCCTCTACCTCTCCTGGCCCCCAAAATATGTATTATTATAACAAAATAATTATGTGAAATGCATTTAAAAATCAACAATTTTAAACTATAAATTTTCGTATGCAATATAGCTTTACTTCCCACAGGTTTTGTGTTACCAACAACATTTTATGCACCTTCTGTGTAATTGAAGTAAAGTTTTTAACAATTTCCAGTGTCGACGGCAACAGGGAGCAGAGAGTGTGTAGGGAGCAGGGAGCAGGGAGCAGAGGGAGCCGGGAGTATGGAATCGGGAATCGGTAGAATGCCGGCCATGTTTGAATACGAGTCGGCAACATGTTTACATAAAACGGACTTGGTTTACAATTAGCTCAAAAAACCAGCTAAATTTTGCTGATTTAGCCAAAAAAAAAAAGAGCTATGAAAATAAATTAAAGTTTACTGCAGCAGACGAAGATTTTATACACTTACTTTCGTAAAGATAAAAAAATTGTATTAAATTGAAATAGTAATAAATGTTTGATATTTTAATCGTAGTAAGAAACAATATCCGTAATTAATGATAAGGACAAATAAGCCTGAAGTAAAGGAACACCAACCAGCAACCAAACAGCAACCGGTCGTAGATGACTGCTACGGTCTAAAGTCCTGTAGAATCTGGGCGCGCTTCGCAAACGGTAGCAGGTCCTTCGTAGTTTTGATAGAGGCAGCTTTTATCGCGGAGAGTGTTGGTGTTGTTTTGAATCTCGATCTTATCGATCTCGATTTCTTATCGCTCAAATAAAAATGAAATAAAATATCATATAAAATCATATAAACTTTATTTTTAATTAAATGAAATATTTATTTTAAAGATATCTGCCTAAATCAAGCATTCCTTACTCGCCTTAAAAATATAACTGACTGTTTCCATATCATAAAATATTAAACCCACATATGTTACTTTGATATCCTGTAGGAAATCTTCTACATATTTTAGCTCAGCATCCCAAAGTTTTACTGATTTAAGTTCAATGTTTCCTATTTGCAATAAATCTAAACCACCCCCTTTCACCCCCATCTAGTCCTCGGCATAGGGCGTATAGCTGCTTATCTGTCGCGCCAAAATATTGAGTATTTCCCGTGCTGGCAGATCTTGTTGTTCCCTCACAATAGCCGTTATGCGTGCACACTCCTTCACAAAGTTCTCCAACTCTCGCTGGTTGAGACCACGTCGAGCTGGTTCCTTGGACTGCATGGCCTGCAGGCACTGGCCAGTAATGTGGGCCAGCTGCGAACGAGCCGGACTGAAGGTCTCGTCCAGATCGTACAGCTCTAGGGGCGGTGCCGGTGGCTCGCTGAAAATGGGTGGAAACGTAGCCAATTGCAGTGGTGGCAAGGGAATCTCAAACTGCGGCTTAATGATTCGCAATGGCTCGTAGTTGACGTGCAACTGTTCGTAGGTATCGATCACGTCCTTTAGCAATCGGTTGCTCAAGGAACACAGGGACATGTCGAACATTTCCTTGAAATCCGAAGGCATTTCGCTGCCAATGGAGTCCACCAAGCAGGCCTTGGGCATGTCGGCCAGAAATGCCAGATCCGTAAAGTGTTTGTTGTCGTTAAGCTGTTGAAATGGAAAATTAGTTAACAGACTGGAGATTAATATACCTCAAATTTATTCTAATGAAAGTCAAAAAATTCTGTTATTATTTTTACCTCCACGTCATTAAAGTCCAAGTGGGAGTAGCTAATCTCGCTAGTGCCCAGCAACTGCAGCATATACTCCAGCATGGCATCGTTAGTTTTATCCTGCAGATACTTATCATGCCAGATATAGCCAGATCCTATAGCTAGAATCTTGCCACCCTTGACATTGCTATAGTAACCGGCTAGTGGTCGGTTAAAAGGGTAGACCACGGGACCGGTTGTGAGCAGTACATTAGCCGGCTCAGAGACATTTAGCGTGGCACCATATGGGTATTGAAAGTGAATCTTGTATTTCTCATCACTGAAATCGTAGTCAACCTTTTCAATGTCCAGTTTGAGCAAGTGACGCCACATAGATTCACAGACCACACCACCGCCCACAATGCATTCCTTGGGATGCAGATTTTTGTAGTAATGTGGTCGCACCACATTATCGCTATTTATATAGATGCCATATTGTTCCAGAAAGAAATTTACATTGGTATTGAACTCCTGCTCGCCGCCTTCACCCAACAAAACCAACAAACTGCCACCCCATTGATCCACGTAGTCCTTAAGCACATCAAACTCCTCCTCGGTGAAACGGTCTTGGGGTCCTGCTAGCACAAAGATTTTGGTGCGTGTCAGGCTCGCTTGGGTGAGCTCACAGTCGCTTCTAGAAAATATAAATCAGCTACACTTAGTCGTCTTTACCCATAGTGATTACACCCTCGACACAGGGTAACACTTACTGCTCCACAGTCCAGTTCGGCTTCAGCTTGCGATGCAGCATCTTGTAGTTGTCCGTAATTTGAAAACGTTCATTTTTGGATACATCAAAGCAAATAATAGGCTTATTGCTCATGCTTAAACTTTGCTTTTATTTCACTTTTTATTTATTGTGCGGTGCCGCTTGTTTGTTGCCTGGGCAACAATAACCAAAACATTGTAGAGCTGCATAGTCCATTATCTGAATTAATTATGCATAGCTGACATCAATTTAACATTAATTTATTTATTGATTGGCCAAGTGTTTAATATTTATTTAAGAACACAATTAAATTTAATGTGCTACCTTGAAAACAATTTAAATGTCGATAGTAAGCTCGGCTTGAAACCGATAACACTATTCGATAAGTAGAGCGACAATAAATATTTCTAAGACTACAACAAATAATAAATATTTAACAATTTATAATGTTTATAATAATTTATGTACATTTAACAATTTTTACATGCTCCACACATTTGGTATTTAAATATCGATGTTGTCTTTGCCGACACTAATAAATACCAAACGCACCTGTCGCCGCTATCGATATATCGATGTACAAACTCGACTCACACAGATTCATTTGCATTTACATAGTATGTTTATTTTTTTTATTGCAAAACGGATTAATAACAAGTAGGCAACGAACACGGACAGATGTTCGCATAAATAATTCGCACGAAATGACGATAAGTTGCCGTTATCACTAAATGGTTGTTTGTGATTGCGACTACACAGCGAACGAAGAGCACAACAAAAAACCATTTTTTTTCTTTTGGTATTGAACTTCGACTTCGAGCCTCGAGTATTTGATTCAGAACTCGAACTTTGTCATCTCTCGCTCCGCTCTCTTGTTCGTAAAGACAACGCATGTTATGTGTGAGTGTGTTTGCATTGGACAGCCACACACAGTGTATGTAAATCAATAACAAATAAAAAGTCCAAGAGCAACAAACACAACAACAAAATCGACAACAACAACACTGCCAGAAAAAAAGTTACAGCGTCATTTTTGAGCGTCTGCCGTCTGCTGCCTGCACTTGCACAAGATAATTAGGTAATTTGTAAACTGCTTGCGACAGCATCAACGACATTCACCACATAAAATGAGCCCATGAGTTGGCGTTGATTGCCGTTGATGAGGAGTGGGTGGGGAAGAGGGAGGGACACAATGGATTATTAAAAATGCCAGCGATAATCACTGGACCTTAGACGTCGTATCTAATCAAAAGTTAATGATCAACAAAATTCCGCTTGTATTTACAGCACTTAACACTAAGAAGCAATAATATGGCCGGCATTGAGGAACGTTTCCAGGCCGCCGTCAACGTGATCAAGGGATTGCCCAAAAATGGTCCCTATCAGCCCAGCACGAGCATGATGCTCAAGTTCTACGGGCTCTTCAAGCAGGCCTCGGAGGGCAGTTGTACGCCCAAGAAGCCGCCCTTTTGGGATGTCGTAGGTCGCGCCAAATGGGATGCCTGGAATAGTAATCGACACCTGAGTAAGGAGCAGGCTATGCAGCGGTATGTGGAGAGTCTGCGTGAAATCATTGAGACCATGTCGTTTACGGAGAATGTGCAGAATTTTGTGGGCAGCCTCGATGGACTGGGTAACATCAATTTGGATGAGCTGGAGCTGGTCTCACCGGGTATGAGAGAGTTGGCTGAATCGCATCCTAATTCACCATTTCACTCGCGCACCAACAGTCCACAGCATGGCACCAGTTCCAACAATGTAGCCACAGATACACCAGTAGCTTCAACTGAAGGGCTCACCAATGGTCACACAACAACGCCACTAACCAATGGCTATGCGTCCAAGACTACTAATGGCTACGGCGATCTTGATGCCAGCATGAACAATCACAACTACACAAACAACAGCAGCGTGGCTATTGTGGAACCCTCCGACGATGAGTATGATGATCCCTATGACACAATGCTGCCCCAGGAACTCACACAGGCAATCACACACAATACGGATCTGTTGCGGCAGATTCAGACCACAATTGCCAGCATGAATAATGACATGGCTGCAGTGCAGCAGCGTGTACGTAGCGTGGAGCAGTCGCTGCTGGAGCTGCGCAATGCACAAAAAACGAAGACGGCGAGCGGAGCACGACAGAGGCCTGTATGGTGGCCATTTAAGGATATATCACCGCTGTGGTTCGCTGTGCTGGTGCTGTGGCCTTTCCTAGTGCGACGAGTGGCCCGAATGGTTGAGAGCAAACGCCGCTGACGGTGCACAGAGCTTTAGTTTAGCTTAATTGGTATGGTAGTTAAATTGTAAGTATTTCAAACTGTTTTTTTTTTCATTAATTTGACAATGAAAAACAAGATTAATGTAAGCGCTAAACTTAATTTACACTTGAAGCGGAAAATTTTTGCTTAATGGCATCATTAGACAGTCGGAGAGCGGAGACCAGAGTTTATTTCTCACATTTTATTTGATTTATTGCTTTAAGCTTTTTTTAAGTCCATAACTTGCTTTAATCGACACTTGCACTTTTAGTGTCACATTAAGCTACTGTTTTTTTAGTAACTCGTTCAATCTTTTTCCGCTTTTTCAGATACTCTTGGTTATGGTTTTGAGCTTTGTCTGGCTTGCTTCTATCCTCGAAAGCGTTTTACATCTTGTACAGAGTTGGGCCTTACTATATTTATATATTTCTTTACGTTTATATACAGTTGCAATATGTATCGTTTATATGTATATGGTTTTTATATGTATGTGCATACTTTCGTCACTAGCATGGACGGTGTTGTATATTTATGTTATTGTAACGAACAAATCACACATAAGCTAATTATTACCAACACATTCCTCCTCTCTTATCCCCATTTACATTTTTAGTGCGTAAGTCGAAAAGTGTTTAACATATTCTTTTTGCATATTCGCCTGATCTGCGTGCGCTTTTGCTTGGATCGAAAGCGTCATCGAATCGTCTAGCGAATGACGCAAACGGTTGTAAAACAAATTTATTTGTTGTTAATTATAATTTTTGTAATAAAAAATTGTGTAAAATGAATACAAAATCACAAGTCGGTTGTTCTTGAATCGGAATCACCCACACAATTAGTCTCGGGGTTGTGCTGTTAAACGCAAATAGCCCTTGCCAGACGGCACTTGAACCGTCTCAATGCCCTCGGGGAAAAGCTTAGGCACATCCGCTGCTTGCACTGTGGGCAGCACCATGCACTGGCCGCCCTGTTTCCAGTCAGCAGGCGTGGCCACGCTCTTCGTCTGCGTCAGCTGCAGCGAGTCAATTACACGCAATATTTCACTGCAACGAAAGCAAAGCGGTTAAATAAGTTAAGTACTATAATTATTACAATTTATGCAGTTTTGAATCAGAGCTTACTCGAAATTGCGGCCCGTTGTGGCTGGATATAAAATGGATAGACGCAGCTTCTTTTTATTATCCACGACAAAGACGGCACGACAGGTTAATGGAATGCCCTCAGTGGTTAGTTCGTCCTTGTCTAGCATGTTGAGCTTAAGGGCCAACTCGCGCTTGTTATCCGCAATGATCGGATAATCGAAGCTTGGAAGCTCTGAAAGGTTAAGCAAATATTATGAATGAAAGAAAGCTCATATAGCCGCTAAGATCTTCAAAGCATAGCTGAAGAATTTATATATGGTATACTCTACCACACTAGCCCACAATCCCAATGGAAGCCGGGTATATAAAACGTTATAAGCAACAGTTAGTTACCGCATACTTACTGGCATAACTCTTGATGTCCTCAATCCAACCCTTGTGCGATTCCACAGTGTCGCAAGACAGTGCAATTGGCTTCACGCCACGCTTATCAAATTCCGGCAACAATTGTGCAACACGGGAAAGCTCCGTTGTGCAAACAGGAGTGTAATCTGCCGGGTGCGAGAAAAGTATAGCCCACTTGTCGCCCATCCAGTCATAGAAATCTATTTTGCCCTCATTGGTCTGAGCCTCAAAGTTGGGAAATTGATCACCAATGTTTAATGCTTTGCCCGACATTTCGAAACAATTTAATGACGAAACCTTTGAACGTGAATAAAATTCAATTATCAAAAAACTGCCGACAGTAAGCTGTCAAACTATTAAAAGAGGCAGCACAATTTATCGATGTTAAGTACGCAAAAATACTATCGTTGCAGATGTCAATCGATAAGCAATTATTGTATATCGGTAGGAACAAGTACACAACAAGTAAACACTATCTGAGAAGTTGAGCAAAACAAAAAAATTAAAAGTTGGAACGTGCAATGTCAGAACTAAGTATAAGCGGTACACAAGTGCTGCCAACGCCCCCGCCACCACCACCTGCAACGGAACCATTTAGAATAACCACAAATGCGCCTCAAATGATCGATGCCAACTTGACGCCAGGACGTCGGAAGCTTCAGAAGTGGTTGGGTCGCGTTTTACGAATTGTTATAACTGATGGACGCGTTCTAGTAGGTTTCTTCAACTGCACGGATCGCGATGCGAATATTGTGCTATCCATGTGCGCCGAGTATCTCGTTGAGGGGCAAGAGCCTCGACTACTGGGTAACGTAATGGTGGCCAAAAAACACATTGTATCGCTCAATATCGACGAGCCCAGACCAACATCAAATCAACTAACGGATCTAATAAAAGATTCATTAAGTCCACAAGTTTGATCATGAACTACAAACAGTTAAGATATTGTTTAGTCCAAGCTTATTTATAAAATCCCGAGCAGAAATTTTATGTTAATCATACTTTCTTTTTATAAATAAAAATTATGCCAAATGTTTTATTTACAAAACGAGTTTTAACTCAAATATTACAAAGCTGTAACGAAGCAGGTGTGATAAGAAAGTGGAGAAAGAGCCGAGAAAAAGAGAAAAGAAAATAATTTAATTTATTCCATTAAAGTGCAAGTTTTTTGTCTTACAGCTGTCTAACAGCTGTTATAAATAACAGACCGAAGAACGGTCATCGATTTTAATTTTTAGAGTTGCATTTAAGGCGTTGGAGATTTATCGATAAATTCATATACCACAGTTTACTTAGTAAAGAAGTCTTAAAATACGCAGGTGTTTAGACTTTTGTAGAATCAGTGAATAAAACAAACAGTTTATAGTTAAGATAAATAACAGTCGGGAAATACACACACAAAATGGCACAAATGGATATGGAGTTGAAAAAGGTAAGCGTCCAAACGGATGCATCGAGATGAATCAGCTGCCGGCTGGCAGCGCGTGGTGTGCTGCTCCCAAGACAAAAAAAACACTCAACTGACCAACATATTTTGTAATTCAATCCAATAGGCCTTTGCCGAGATGCAGACCAACAAATTGGCCACTACGAAAAAGATAAATATGATTGACATGAAGTGCGATATGGTAAAAACTGGTAAACATAAATATTTACTAACTGAAAAGGGCACCAGCAATTTAACTGACGACACAAGGTTAGTTCAACGATTGGCATTTGTTTAAATAAAACTAAGTTATATTTCTTTTTAGAGTATATTTATCTGTTGGTCGCATGTTTCTGCTGAGTGACGTGCAGAATATGCGCGATGTGCTGAAGACAAAGCAGGAAAAATGTGATAAGGCCATTGAGCTGCTCGAGAAGAAGAAGGAATTCCTGCAAAAGTCGCTCAAGGATCAGGAGGCGGGCCTACGTGAACTTGTACAGCAACGCAAGGAGGCGGATGCACCAGCAAAATAAACATTAAATCCATTCACTTCAAGCAATTCACTAACTCAACTCCAAGTCTACAGTCAAAAATACGTTATTTATTTTCAATATATTGATCAAAATTAAAGTTCGCATAACTAACAAACTCGTTGCCTAAATTACGATCGTGTTCGGGTCGAAAACTGCATTTATGCACGGGCAAACAGGCTGTTAGCCAAGGTTCTACAACTTCACCGGAACAGAAAACAATTTTTGAGTCTTTACTGCGTTGTAAGTTAGTTATTATCTTTGACATCTTGGTCATGCACTCCTCGGACAGAAATGGAGGATCGGCAATTATCAAGTCGTAGCTGTTGTGATGTTCCTTCAAATAATCCGCTGTGGTGTCTACGCAATTGAAATCATAGTGCACAAAATCAGTGCCGTAGGCTGCGAATCGCTGGTCAAACTCAAAGATGTTGACTGAAAGTTTGAGTAGAAGTTTATCTTAAAGCCCTAAACACACTTCACGTACGCTTACCTTGGTCATGAACATCCTTAATTGTGGCATAGAGCGAGGGGCAGGAGAGTAAAGCTATTCTAAAGTCTGGTCTAACGTCTTCTTTTACAATTTTGGCTACTGCCTTGCCTATAGTACTCTTTGTTTCTTCACTGTACCAGAATTGGCTGAGTTGCTGCAAAGATATAAATGTATTATAAACAACTTTAACGAATTTGGTTAAAAGTCGTACCCAATCCTCCTCGAAATGTGCTTCCTTGCCGGTCTGGTTAATCATGCGCTGCTCCTCATCATGCTCGCGTTGGGTACGCTCCGCCAGAAACTGATTAAGTATAGCTAAAGTATCTGCAGGTAGTGCTATATCCTCGTTATCGTTATCCATGGTTAGGATTTAATTAAACTAATGTGCTGGGCCGGTTGCTCCAGCAATGTGTTTTGATTGGTGTGTACACACTGGCAGCGTACTGCACACACGAGTTATCGATACGGTGCCACCATTAATACTGACGGCTAGTATTTTTTCACATTGGTCACACTTGTTTATCGATACACTCAGTTAATCTCAACTGCGTGTGGACACTTTTATTTAATTTAATTTTGAACAGTTAAAGAACGCTGTGCGTTTAGCTCATTGTGCGGGTAAGTTTAATCAGTTGCCCAGTAAACGTACTACAAAAGTATTTAAGTGTTGTGCTTTGAGTGAATGAAGCAGCAGCTGCACTGTTCACACGCTTCTGCTGCCGACTTTCTTCATATGAGATTGTGTACGTGAGAAGGGAGCTCCAAATCAAAAAAAAAAAAAGAGAAAAAGTGCGGCCTCAATGGTTAATAACCTAATTTGCCTGGTGTTATTGCAGTGTCTGCGTCTGCATACCGATGTTTATGTTAATAAATAGAATATGCAGGTCGCTAGCCCCGCCAACAGAATTTTGCTGTGTGCCGGTTCTTTCGCCAGTTGTGCTACGTGTTGCCCAAAAACGGAAGTCCCCAATACGAGGCCGTAGATATATATTTTTTTTGTCATACATTCATGCAAAGCCTGCAAATGAAATGAAAGTGCACTTTGAAACGCGCTCTCTGCTTTCTGCTGTGTCATTAAACCTGGTCATTTTATATCCGCACACATGCACATAAAGCATACAAAAGGTGCGTGTGTGTAAGTGCTTTAAGTAACAAAAGTTCAACAATGCCAATCAGCACAATCAGATGTCAGGCACTGTAAATGCGCGTACCTTGTTCTCTCTTAAAATTTTGTGTGTCTCTGCTCTACACTGACGTGTTCCTCGTGGCATGCACGTGACGTCATTTGTTTATGAATATTTAGCCAAATTTTATCATGTTGGGCTTGATTAGGCCATCAAAACCAACAATACTTAGTTTGTAACAAAATTTCCACTTTATTTGAGTTCAACAAGCTGTGTAATTATACAGCACAGTGAAGCTAAAAAGTATGTGCACATCTACAATCAATCAAATTTATTATTTATACCGGCATAAATATTTTGTTGAGTATTTGAGCGTAATTAAAATTACTTAACTGTTGTCATACTTTTCTGCTGCACTGTTTTAATTAGTCTAAAACTTGACCCAGTTTCCCATAAAGGACATCGATAAGTGAAATCAATATTCCTTTGTAGTTCCAATATGCATACTAAATTACTTGTCCTTCTCTTTATGACCAACTGTTCGTTTCTCTAACTGAATAATTATCTTAATGGTTTTCCGCCAGTTTCGAGTTGATTTTACAGCCCACGCTGCGCCGTCGCAGTTTTCATTATGTACGCGCTCTCTCACTCTCTTTGTAACGCCCCCCTCTCTCACCACCCGCCTGCCACCTGTTTGGGCATTGTTACGTGTCTCTTTGTGGTTGTTGTTTTGTTGTTTTGTCGTGTATGTCGTAACAACATGCACACATTGTGGTTTTACACTGACTGACCCACCAAGTCTGACGTCTCGATAGCTTCTCAGTCTGCTGGAAAAGTCGCTGTAGTTAAGCTGCTTGGTAACTCGCACAATTGCAGCTACTGTAATTACTAAAATAAAAGCGCACATTTGTGAAGTTTTTCGGGAAAATCTGTTTATAATTGCTTTGCATCGTTAACTACGTTTTATTTAATTATTTTCCACATTTAAGAACAGTTTTGGACTCGCAGATCGTTAGAAAGTTGGAATCATTAGCGAAGATCTTACAAGTGGAAACAATTGCGCGTCCAATTGACATACAGTTGGCTCAAATGTTGGCCATAATTGCAGCTGAGCTAAGTGGTCAGAGCTATACTCATAAGCCATGCAAAGTCGTGTCAGATTCAAGCATTAACGCCTCTTTGGCAACGCTGAACACGCCTTTACCGTTAGCTGTGTGTGTGTGTGTGTGTGTGCAACTTTCCATTCAACTGGTTTTTTGTCTAAACTTATTTTTACGGCCATCATAACACGCAATGTCTATGTAAATTTCAATTAAAATCGCGTACCATTTAAGTGGCCCTAAAAACAATTCAAAAACTGTGCGTTCTGGTTAAGTGTTTTAATAGCTTTTATTTTGAAACTTGTTGAGTAACCCTCGCTGCACTTTCGGCTACAGAATTCAATAGCCTAACTTTAAATAAACTTTAGTCAGAGTGTGTGTGTGTTTTTTGTTTCTTTCTTATTTTTTTGTGTTCAGTAAGTTTGCAAATTAGAAAATGTCTAAAATTCCTTTTCTCAACCGTCCGCTTTATCGTTACTGTGAGCAGTCGTTGTGGGCTTTATCAGTGTAGCGATTAGCAAACGGTTGATAAGCGGCTTTAATTTTTTTTTTATTTTATGTTTGCCCTGTTTGAGTGATAACATTTCTAATTTGTTAACCATTTATTGCAGAACCAGAATCGTAAGAGTTTATACTAAATATGAGTACGTCAACGGAACAGCCACCGCGCTTTGATAGCGCCCAGGATGATGCACCCACAAACAACACATCACAGCAACAGGAACAGCAGCAGCAGCAGCAACAACAGCACCAGCAAACACAGAATGCACCGGCAAAGCTTTTGCAGCATTTTCAAACGAATCGCATTGATTCAGCGCTGTGGGCACTGCGTCTGATCGTTATTTTCTTCACCGTCAGCTATGTGTTGCCTATTTTCACGTAAGTCGAATAACTAAACTATAAAGAAAAGTTTGTTAATCTCCCTTCACTTTGCAGCTCACAGCAAAGCTCCTTCAATAAGGTACTGCTGGCAAATGCCGCAATTTCCGCACTGCGTTTGCATCAACGCGTTCCCGCGTTTTCCTTTAGTCGCGAATTTCTTGCACGCCTGTTTGCCGAAGACTCGTGTCATTACATGATGTACTCGCTGATCTTCTTTAGCATTCGTCCCACGCTGCTCGTGCTCATCCCCGTCGTCTTGTACTCTGTGCTGCATGCGTCCAGCTATTCGCTCAAATTATTGGATGTAAGCTTAGCTTTATTTAATAGTCGTTCAGTTTGTTAACTTTACTTTGTTGTGCTTTTAGCTGATTGGTCAGAACTCGTGGTGGGGCGCCCGTTTCTTTATCTCGATTGTGGAATTCCAGGCAGCCAACATCCTTAAGGCCACCGCATTCTGTGAAATCTTCATTATGCCCTATGCCATCGTACTGACCTTTATGTAAGTATACATTTGTTTGTTAAGAAGTTTATAGAAAATTCAATTAGCTAGATCATTTAAGGCCATGTGGAGATAAATGTGATCATAAGCATCAATTCCTGTCACTGACTTTCTTGACATTGAAATTCTTTTTAAACCATTCTACAAACTTTAACGAATTCTGATTTGTACTAGTTTTTATAGATAAATCATTATAGAACGTAGTAACTAAAACTAAGACGTTTAGCAAGAAAGTAAAACCTTTTGACGTCTATGCTTTAATGCAAGACTTTCTGCTATCCTTAAATAAGTGCTCTGATAAAATTAAGCTTTGTCTGCACAACACAAAACAAATGAATGGAAATTTTCATGAATAGAATTATAGTTTAGTCCAACGCTTCACAAAATGAATTTCATTTAAGGAAACTACCAAATTTTTTATATTTTATACTAATGTTCTGTATTTTTTTGTTATTTCTGTAGGAGTCATGCTGGTCTAATGACACCCATCATCTACTATCACTATCTGGTCATGCGCTACAGCTCACGCCGCAATCCATATCCACGCACCGCATTCGCTGAGCTGCGCATCACCTTTGAGGCGCTGGCTTCCCGCTCCCCCGCAGCCGTTGGCAAAATCATTCGTGGTGGCATCAGCTTTGTGAATCGTCTGGCACCACAGCCGCAACCAGCGCCAGCGCAGTAGACTATCAACAAAGCACACACACAGCAACAACAAAAACAATCAAGTGACAACAAACAACAACTACAAACAAACACACGTATACTCAAATTTAATTGAGTTTTTAGGGTCCAGATTTTTGTTTAATTGTTTCCCAAACACAAACATCCAACACACAGACGTACACATATTTTGAGCCCTTGTTTAAGATAAATTATTTGGTTTATTCTATATGTTTATGCATAACATAACTATATATACATTCATTTCTTCTATAACTATTTTCAATGAGTTCTGTTTCATTGTCCCATTTTTAAGCGTGATTGAAAAAATATTCCATAAACTTTGATTACAAACTTTACAACGATTTGGAATTTAAAAACACGTATTATTATTGTTAAAGAAGAAATGTAAAATTTGTAAACACACGTCATGTTTTATTTTTAATTCTAACAACAAATCATGTAGAGAATAACAGAATGGAGAATAAGAAGACACATTGATTGACTACACGAAGTGCAAAAGTATTCAGCGTTGGGCAAACTGATGATTAAAGTAGTTTATACAATAACATCTAAATTTATATATATTTTATTTACATTACATTATTTTAAACACACACAATGTAAGAAACAAACACCAAGAAATCAAGTAAAATGTAATAAATTTGTTCACGATGGTATTGAATTATTTGGTTTTTAAGGGGATTATTTATCTAATTTAAGGAATTAAAGCTCTTTTCTGGAAGGGGAAAATTTGTATAGATATATAAACTAGTTTAGTTATTATAAATAATGTTTTTTATTGGTTTTAAGCAAGTTTTAATATCAAACGATAGTTTTGTTTCAGATTTAATTGGCATGCCTAAAAGTATGCAGCAAATTTTTGCTTTGAGCTCACCCCAAGCGGAAATGCCTAGTTGGCAAACCCATAAGTTTAAACGGTTTAATCAACAGCAAACAAATTGAAAACTTTTTTATTTTAGTACATAAAAAAAGCTCGAAGTTTCCACACAATGACAACTCAAATCTCATTGCCAGCTTTGTTGTAGTCATACGTAAATTAAGCTATTTAGGAACAATATTTGATTGTGTTTCGTGCTCCAAAGTATACCAACCACCACGCAGCAGTTTCACTAAGTGGGGTGGTACACATAGGGCTCCACTTTAACCGAATGAATTTTGCTTCCGTTGCCCCACACACACACATATATACATTTGGAAGCAGTTCAATGAACTCTTCAGCTTTGAATGCTTTTCTTGTGCTGCGCCAAAAAAGAACTTTTCTTGCGCGCAGCAGGAGAAAGGGAGGAAAGTACAAGACTCACTTTCGTTTTTGGTGAGCTGCGGTGCGCAGGGAAATTTGTTTTTGGCCATTTCTCTTTTTGGATTTTTTTTTGTTGGGTGGTGCAGAAGGCAACGCCATTGGGCGGGCCATTCAACAGCATAGACAGTGAGACAGCCAATGCTCCCGATATGAATGTGACCATGGATGTGGTTGTGGTCGGAATTGTGAATGTTCGAGCATCAGAAGAGATACGTTGCCATTGCCGTTGACGGTTTCATGGGGTTCTTGAACTTTTCCCAATTTCTAGATTTGCGCCATTTGTTTTCTTATTCATTTTGTTGTTTTTTCCTCTTGTGGCTTTTCCGACAAACCGTTTTCGTGTTAAAGATTAAATTTCGTTACAGTTTTAAACGCTGCTGTTGTTAATTCTGTGGCAGATTGATTTGTAGTTTCCTATTTAACAGCCTAGAGTTGGAGAAACTTTAAACTGAAAGATTTACTCAATTTGGTTTTTAATTATACACTTTTAGGCAAATCGTAAAAGTTTTCCCACATAAGTTTATTATCGAAAATGTTTAGAAAACTTTTAGCTTTGCCGGTGTCAAGATTGGAATACACTCATCAAAAAAAAAGTTCTAGAAGGCAGAAAAAGCGTCAATTTAGACAAATTTAAGAACCGAATATTAAAAAAAAAAACTTTAAGGAGTACAGTAGCTCTTTTTAAGTAAGAGGCCTTAAAGTTGTTTTGCCAAGAAGTCCACAAAATATTAGCAAATAATTTTATTTTCTTGTGTAGAAAGGCTTATAAAATTATTGCATAAATTATATATAAAATTTATATATAGCACTTTGCTTATTCACCCTTGATTTTAATTAGAAAGTCAATTATATAAATACTTATTTTTATTTTATATTTTAAAAAACATCTTTTATGTTAAAAATTTAAAGCAAATGTCCCATTCCGAAAAATGACTGATAATTTTTGATAAGCAATACACAATTTAAATAAAAATCAGCTGAAAAATAAACACTTAAAATATGGGTCAAGTTAAGCCATGTGACAAAAATCAAATTGGACATGAAGTTGGAGAGGGAGGGGTAGTGGGAGTGGGAGTAATTTCAAATGTCAGATACTCATAGTACCACCATGATATGATGGCTTACCAATGCACAGCTTGGGACACGCATAAAACTTAAGTATCGCCCGGGCAAGCTGATTATGCATTTCCACCCTCGTCCGATCCAACAAAAAAAAAATAAATAAAATAAGTAAAACTCGCTCCACAGACAAATAAAACTCAAAGTGACATCATGACGGACTTTTCCCCCCATCCACTGCAGTGCCTGTAAACACGCCACACAACCAGAAAACAGTTGCATTTGTTGTTAAAAAAAAAGAAAGAGACAACAGATAGAATTAAATTAGATACAGACAGAAAGTAAAAGTGTAGCCCCCCCTTTATATTTTGGGGTTGTCTGAAGCTCTTCGGGCTTGTGCCACAAAAGGTCTTTGAACTCGACGTCAAATGTTGTACTGAAAATGGGTCACGCAACTTTTTCCAAATTTCCCAGTCATCCAAAATTTTGGTGGTGGGTGTTTCTTTTTCTGCTTCTACTCCTTCCCGCCGAAAGTCAAAATCAATTTCAATTGCATTGCGTAGTCGCCTCGAGTTTGCGCACTTTTAACAGCTGATTTCGCACGGGGCTCAAAGGGAAATTCTTGTGAGAGAGAGTGTGAGTGTTTTTTAGTGCGCAAGTTTAGATTAGACTGCAAAGCAATGAGGGTGACAAATCAACATAGCTTAAATTGAGCCAAGATATGGAAAAAACATTTATGACATTTTCAATATTTTAAAGAATTTCACAAATTTACGACCAAGTCAATTTAAATTAAAAGACGAGTTTTCCTTTTTATGAATCTATTTAAAACTACTTGAATAACATATAATTTCTAAAATTTATTACTTATAATTTACTTTTATTGTTCAACAACTTGAACTAGTCATAAAAAATTTTACACACGCTCAAATTTCACTGCTCTCAAAAGAAAAGAACGTCACTCCAAAAATTACCCTGCGTAAAAGTACTAAACTTTCGCTCAAACAACAATAACACCCGCACTCAAATGTAACAGCAAAAATTGCCCACCAATTTGACTTGAAGCGCAAGACATTAAATTTCGCTGCGTTAATGCGTTTGACTTACACTCAAACCACATAAAACACTCAACGTAAATTTCCCTCCAATTGGATTAGATGAGCATGACATAACCGGCTGGGAATTGTTTGCTCTTGTGCGTGAGTGCCAGCGTGCGAGCGTAAGAGAGTGTGAGAGTGTTACTGTATGCGTGCGTGTGCGTCTGTGTGTGTGTACGTGTGCCTGGTTGTTTTGTTAGACAAAATACAAGTGCAGTTTGTGTGGGCCAGTGACCTCAAGTAACGGTATCCATAGTATTAGATAAGTTTGTGGACATGTGCGCAGGGCATTTCTCGTTGCTCCGTTATGTTCTCTTTTATTATATTGTCTATGCTCTCTACTTTCTGTCTGCTCTTGCTGTTTCATTGTTTCTATTCTGGTTTCTAATTCAGCCCGCAGCGCAACTCATTTTCATTTGTTTTTGTTTTATTTTGTTGTTTTTTTTGGGGGGCGTTGATCACTTGAAAGCTTTCTTTTTCATGTCCGTTGTCGTTGTCTGGTTTTCGAAGGGAGCGCGAGTGGGATGGGGAGTCTTATGTCTGATGTCTGAACTGAAGTGTTGTTGTGATGGGCAAAGGGCACAAATTCACCTAGCTATGATTCTAGAATCGAGTTTCTAAGTTTCTAAGAGCTGGTAATTTATGGAGTACTCAAAAATCAATTGAGAGCAATTTAAATTGTTGTTTACAACAAAATTGTTTAAGTTTGGTAATTTGAACAATGTGAACTTTTGGACAATTTATACACATAGCTTTAAGTCTTAGGAATTGTGAATAAAGTTAACAAAATAACCAAGAAACAATAATAAAAATAAAAAGTAAATTTTATTTTTTCTTATACTACAGATAACAAGTTTTGTCCGGTTAAAGGGGTATCTTTGTCCAACAAAAATAAAAAAAAAAAACTCGCATTCTCCTAATTAGAAAAATAATTCCATTTACTTTATTTGACATCAGAAAAACTATGCGGACAATACCCTTTGTAAGGATTATAAAGCGGACACTTAAGGGTGTAACTGACAAGTTCTTAACCTGTTAGTGGCTCGTTCTCTTAGTAACAATGCCGGCCTGTAAAACATTACTTAAATTAAGAGCAAACAAAGCAACCAAAATAATTGCCAACAACATTTGCCTAGCTCCAAAAAGCACTCCCCTTCCCTCCCCAAAAAGGTGTGGGGGTGTTGAGTAGGCGGGTGGGGGTGAGTGAGAGTGTTTTCCCGTCACATCAGCACAAATGATGCGCATGCCAATAGCCAGTAGAGCGGGGAACTCACCCTTGTCTTGAAGTCACCCCCTTTGGAAATGGAAAGTGCCAGAGAAAATTCGGTGTCAAGAAAGTGAAAAGAAAATTGCAAGGTCATTGAACTGAAGCAAGTCGAAGTGCGGGCGAAAGCTAAGCCGGAAAACTCAAGTAAAAGTCCAAAGCAACCCCAAAAAGAGGGAAATTTTTGGCAAGAGGAAGGAAAACCTATGGGCCAAAAACCGAGGGTGGCTCACACACCTTAGCTGAGTGGGCAGAGGGCGAGGATGGTTGGATGGGCGGTAAATTTGACACACATCTGAACCCGAAAACAGATAAAAACAGGAAATGAGAGCATAAAACGCGAACAGGCTGCGAAATAAAGCGGTCTATTTGCCCCCCTCCCCTAGAGCTTTCCCCCTTTTTCCTGGCTCAGGGTCCAAACTAATCTAAATCGTAAAATTTGTAATTTATGTCACTAACATTTGGCTATTATGTGTTGTGTTGGCCAAAAACTTTTCAAGCTCCCTGCCATTTGTAATCAACTTAATGTGCCTTTAATTATGGGGACCAGAGTTACCGTTAAAACGGTTAAGGATGAGAGATCAACTGGATTAGTGCGGTAACAGATAGTTCTTAAAGATAGAGTTTATCTTTTGGCTAAGAACACACATTGCTTTAAGCAGTAAGTA
Source organism: Drosophila parthenogenetica (assembly GCA_035047505.1). Lineage (NCBI taxonomy): Eukaryota > Metazoa > Arthropoda > Insecta > Diptera > Drosophilidae > Drosophila > Drosophila parthenogenetica. The sequence continues at coordinate 6,395,913 of JAWNPM010000241.1, forward strand.
CGGAATTAATTAATTATAAAATAAATAAGACAAAAGCCTAACATTTAAAAAATATTTAAATTATTATTAGTTGTTTTTTTCTGACATAACTTGACCGATTTTTGCAAGGAATGCCAAAATTGATTCTAGAAAAAGTTTCTATTTATTTTAAAGATTATACAATATCTTTTAGTTCATTTTTGTTAATTTTATCCATGAGTGTCGCTTAAGACATTTGTCTTTGTCTAAACTAAGGCAATTTTGAAATGGTTTATCAATTTGATTAGGATTTCCGAGAAAAAATGTCTAATGATTTTCAAAATGCTCAGTTATTTATACATTTTCCCATATCCACCCCTTGAAAAAAAATCTTGGAAGTCCCTTAAACTTCCCAAAACTAAAAAGGTTTTAAAAAGTTATTTAAAATAAAATTTATATTTATTTTAAATTTTTTAAAAGGTTTCAAATATTAAAAATTTGTATGTTTACCCCTTGACTTTTTTTATTTTTAGGCCTCTTTTCTAGTACAACTCGCTATTTTAACCCTTGAAATCCCAACGTTTACCAACGATATATCTCCGCGCGAGGTTCTGTCGTTTACCAGCGACATATCTCCGCGCGAGGT